>OY757916.1:90329644-90427144 GCA_963585895.1 Sepioteuthis lessoniana
ATGTGTGTGTGTGTGTGTGTGTGTGTGTGTCTATTAAGAAAACAAGAGAAAAAAGAGAGAGAAAAAATATTGGTCATCTGTCATTTTTATGCATTTGTAGACACACACACATATTAACAATGTAGTTTTGTATATTTGTAAATAAAGAGTCCCTCATTCACCAATCACCTCTGACTCTGTGTTTACACGATCCTTACATACATACATACATACATACATACATATATATATATATATATATATATATATATATATATAATCAAAAAGAACAACTAGAATCCATTCAAGGTCAAATTAATTACATAAAAAGTTTGGTAGAAGATAGACACTGGTTAGCATGGTTTGTTTGTTTTGTTGTTTAATGGCATATCAACCTCCTTGGGTTATTTAATGCCAAATCCATCCTTTTAGAAGAACAGTAGTAGTACTATTTAACCCATTGCTGAGAGGATAAGGGAGCTCATACCTTTCCCAAGGACATTTGTCTGAAAGTGAATGCAATAGCATGACTGTTGTTTGAACTCCTTACAACAATTCTACAGTGCAGCATTTTAACCATTACACCTCGAGGACCCCCCACCTCACCGATTAAACTTGCAGACAAGAAGAAAGACTTAAAGGCGGACAGAACATTTTGATAATTTGCTAGGAAACCTTGCTAAAGTCACTGATTAACTTCCTAAAAAAACTTTTTAATAGCCACTTTACTTCAAACTTGGTTATATTATGGAGGAAGAACTTGACACAGTTCTAAAAAAGAAGTTAAAAAAAGAAAACCTGCAAGCTTCAAGGAAATATCAGGAATATAGAAGATTAGGCAATGTTGTCTATAAACAAAACACCAAAGAGAAATAGATGAAAGGCTGCATCTTCCACTTTCCCAAGAAAGGTCACCTCAGAATCATTTAGAACTACAGAAGTATAATTCTTATAGCAACATCTGCTAAGGTTTATAATGGCTCTGTTTCTCAATTGGATCCAATCAGAATTCAAGAAAATCCTTTGAGAAAATCAAAATGGCTTTTTCAGAAATTGGTCCACAACATCATAGATTCTTAAAATCTGTTGAATCATTGAAGGAGTGTTATATAATTAAGGAATGATTTTGTTTTATATAAATCATTTTTCATTAATTATATTTTATCATTCTGTTTGGTTGGGCTTTGAACTATTTGGGTTAAGAGTTCATGTGCATAGTCATTGGGTATGTGCAAGGGATATGACAATCACCAAGTCATAATAAACCCCAGAAATGAAATGTGGCTGGAGTGTGGATGACGTCATGCCTGGAAGAGATGGTGCTGAGAATTTGAGGATTTTGAAAAAAAGTCAGTTGAAGTTGAGATTGGACCATGGAGGCAGAGAGTGGATTTTTTTCAACCTTTGAGGCAGAGAGTTAAGTTTTCTACCATTGCGGCAGTGATCAAGTTTTTTGGGTCCCGACCGGTAGAGATGAATTGAGATCTTAAATATCACAAGATGCGCCTCGTATTGAGGATGGTCAGATAGTATGCTCAGCATAGTATGGTTAGCAAAGACTATGAAGAATTGTGTCTCTCTCCTCATGTCGCTATGGGCTGAAGTCAAGAAATTAATAAACCGTTCGTACCTGGAACAACAGAGTTCGCCTATGATTTGTATTTGCGTATGTATTGTATTACAATTGTGATAGACATCATTATCATTATGGTTGTGGTATACAACTGGAGTACTAGCAAAAAAATCTTGAAGCAACACAATTGTTTGTATATATCTCCTAGATATATGATTCCATACATATAGGAAAGAAAAAGCAAATACTACTTGCATATAGTCTCTCCAAATAAACTGTAATGCTTTACAAAATCTCAAAATCAACTGTTTGCTCACCTGATGGTAACATTGACTTCTTTGACTATCATGCTGGTTGGTTGATTGGTTGGTTGGGTTTTATGGCATATCAATCTTTGTAGGTTATTTAACGCCAAATCCATTTTTATGAAAATAGTTCTATTTAGAAAAATTCAGTTTAGGATAAGTATGCAGTTTAAATGTAAATACAGTTTAATTATGAAAAACATTTCTATTTCAAGCTATTCAGTTTAGTCAAGCAGTTCTAATTCAGCTAATTCAGTTTAGTATAAGTTCAGATTTTGTTTACACACAGTTAAATGTCAAAACAGTTTATCAAATAAATCAGTTTTGTATAAGTACAGTTTCAATGTCAAAAAACAGTTCCATTTCAAATAATTCAGTTCAGCACAAGCACACAGTTTAAATATTAGTACCATTTAATTGACAAAAACATTTCTATTTCAAGCTATTCAGTTTAGTCAAACAATTCAGTTTAGCATAAGTATGCCGTTAGTTCTATTTAACCCAAAGATAGGGCCCTAATAGGTGCTACCACACCGGGCTATAGCAGACCTGAGAGCAATGGCAATGAAGGGGTGCTCTGTATTCCCCAAAGCCCTGGCATCACTGGAACCTCACCATCAGATTATTTAGTGTTATATCCAGGACTCTCAGTGGGGGGGGTCTTACTCCTCTGCAGAGATGCAGTCAGTGTATTCAACAGCCCCAGCTGACTGGGCAATACACAGAGTTAAATGTCAAAACAGTTTTATTCAGTTTAGCATAAGTACACAGTTTAGATGTCAAAACAGTTTTATTTCGAGCAATTCAGTTTAGCATAAGTATGCCGTTTAAATGTCAAAATAGCTCTATTTTAAACAATTCAGCATAAATATGCAGTTTAAATGCAAAAATCGGTATAGTGAAGGAAGCATGGTTAAGTTCTATTTAACCCATAGATAGGATTCTTATCAGGTGCTACCACTCTGGGCCTGAGTGGGCATGGGAACGATGGCAATAAAGGAGTACTCACATTCCCCAGAGCTCCAGCATTACTGGAACCTCACCATCAGATCGTTTAGTGAAATATCCAGGACACTCTGCAAAGAAGCAGTGGGTGTATTCTACAGCCCCGGCCAACTGGGCAATTTGATGCTGTAATCTTGCAAGGAGATACATTGGCATCATATATATATTTATAATCTGCCTTGATCTCATATAACAAATGTTAATAGGTCTAATAAAAGATAATCCTTTCAAATTAAAAAATACAAGAAAAAGACAATATCCCATGAAAATAATTTCACAGGCTGACAATGCAGATGATCTAGCAATTCTCACAAATACACCAGCCAAAGCCGAATCTCTGTTTCATAGCCTGGAGCAGGCAGAAGGAAGAATTTTCCTCTATGATAATGCAAATAAAACAGAGTTCATGTGTTCTAAACAAGAAAAGAACTATCTTCATTTTAAGTGTTAAGCATCTGAAATTAGCAGACCAGTTTACAAACCTCCACAACACTATCTCATCTACTGAAAGTGATGTCAGCTTACGCATAGCAAAGGCATAAACCAAACCTGATATAATATTGACTATATGGAAATCTAATCTTTCAGATAAAATAAAATGAGATTTCTTCCAAGTTGTAACTGTGTCAGTACTACTGTAAGGATGCACCAACTGGATTTTCATGAAACACATAGAGAAAAGGCTATATGAGAACTACATAAGAATTCTAGATGCTGTTTTAGAACAAATACTGGAGGCAGTACCCCACAAAACAGAAACTATACAGACATCTCTCATCTCACAAACCATCCAAGTGAGACCAGCAAGACATTATGGGACATAAGGGACTCCAACTCATGAACATACCAGAGTTGGCTGACCAGCAAGGATTTACATATATACAGTTCTGTGCTGATAATGCATCCAGTTTAGGGAATCTCCCTGAAGCAATGGATGATAGAATCAAAGGACTGCATTCAATTAGCATGAAATATGAAGACAATATATATATTAGGCATATAAATTTATATCTACATACATGTTGCATGGGAAATATCTGCTTATTTGCCCTTACCAAAAGTTTGAGGCTAGTGAGTGAACCAGTCATTGAAAGAACCATGTTGCTATTGGAAACTGGAATCTAATCCAAAATATAATTGGGCTAATACTTGTATCTTTTTTCTCATTTGGTGACAAAACCTACTACCTGCTCACCACCACCAAGATTGACTTCCACAACAGGTGAAACCCAGAATTTGTGCTGATTTTTAAGAAAAGTAGGCCCTATACAGTTGACTGGGCCAGTAGAATACACTAACTGTGTCTCCGCAGACCAGTAATACCCCACCCCAATGAGTGACCTGGATATGACATGAAACAATTGGATGGTGAGCTCCCAGTAATACTGGAGATTACAGGAATCTGGAGCACCCCTTCATTGCCATTGCTCAAATGTTCACTCTGGCCTGGATTGGTAGCCCTTGATAGGGTCTTATCTATGGGTCAAATTGAAATAAACTGTGTATTTGTGCTAAACTGAATTGCTTGAAATGGAACTGTTTTGACATTTAAACTGCGTACGTACGTTAAACTGAATTGCTTAAAATAGAACTGTTTTTATATTTAAACTAGATACTTATGCTAAACTGAATTGTTTGAAATGGAACTGCTTTTAACATTGAAACTGTACTTATGCTAAATCAAATTGTTTAAAATAGAACTGTTTTGACATTTAACTTTGTGTAAACAAAGACTATAATAACACTAAACTGAATCGCTTGAATTAGTACTGTTTGACTAAACTGAATATGCTCAACTAAATTGTTTGAAATAGAACTATTTATTTGTATAAAAATAGACTTCGCATTAAATAACCAGCAGCGGTTGATATGCCATAAAACAAAAAAAAAACAAACAAACAAATAAAATTTTACTTTGGCACTATTTGACGCTTTACCTGATGAATATAATATTAATAATCATCTGTATATGTGTTCCTTTATAAATTTGTATACAAAGTCAGTGTATTGAGTAATAAAGGGAGGCGTCCTCTTGGTGTAAAGGTTAAAGTGCTGGACTGCAGAATCGTAGTTAGCGAGTTCAAACTCCAGTTGCTCTATTACATTTACTTTCAGACAAATACCCTCTGGAATGGTATGAACCCCCTTATCCTCCCAGCTATGGGTTAAATAGCATCAAAGGATGGCTTTGGCATTAAATAACCCATAAATACTGATATGCCATTAAACAAAAAAACCTAAACTTGGGTAATAAAATTGATTAGGGATCAATAAAACTTTACACCAACAAAAATCTTGTTCCCACTCTGGGAAATAATGCTGAAAGCCTTCAACTGAAATGGCCTCCAGTTGATTCATCACATTCAGTTTCATGTTCTAAACAGTTTCCAAATCTCAACCATATAGCTTTAGATTTGAAATTGGAAATATTCTCCAAGATTCATATCTGGTGGGTAAAATGGCAGTGGTACCAAGGGAATATTCCATTGAGCCAAAAACTCAATCACAAATTGTGTTTAGAAAGTAATGAGAATTGATTTTTTTTTCAGGTTGGTAACCATGAGTGAAAATCAGTACATCAGTTTTTAATTCATCACCAATTCTTGAGTTGATCTAATAAAAGTCCCCACTTTTGTAACACTTTCATCATTTGCTGAAGTGACGGGTTAAAGAGAACACAGATCATCAAAAAAATACAGAGCAACATTAAAAAGTTTGATCTTTATATAAGCCTTTATTCACGTGTAAAGTTTACCAGGCCATTGGCCTAATGAGTAGAGTGTTTGGCTATGGTCCAGAAGACTGGGGTTTTTACCTGGATGAAAAAGTTGAAAGTTTTGAGTTTTTTCTACTAAAACAGTCGTACTCAACCATAATGGTTCTTTTTACAGCTAATAAATTTAATATTGACAATATTCTTTTGAACTATATTTAGCTACCATTTGTCTAATGAGTAGAGTATTTACCAATGGTCCAGGAGACCGGGGTTCAATCCAAGGTCGAGTCATGTCAAAGACTCAAAAAATGGTACATGATGCAGCCTTGCTTAGTGATCAGCACTATAAGGTGAGGATCAAGGGTAAAGTGGAGTAATCCTGGGAATGGAGTAGCGCTCTCCTCTACACCTCAGTGTAGTAGCTATTGAAAAGGGAGACTTTTGGTCACCCTTGACTAAGGTTACCAACTTTACTTTACTTTCTTCACTCATTAAATATTTCCATCCTGAAGTTTGATACACAATTTGTCTTTGTCCACCATTTCTGAGATGCTCTTAACCAAACATAACTGAAATAATTTATGAATACACAGGTTATTCTCATAGGTTCAATATTTGAATTGATCAAATTAATTTCAGTGAAGGTTGCCAACCTAAAAAAAAATCAGTCTCTTACTTTCTAAATCAACCTTGCATGTGTATATATATAAAGTAAGTAAAGTTAGCGACCTTTGTCAAGGGTGACCCGAAGGCTTTCTTTTCAATAGCTTCTACACTGAGGTGTAGAAGAGGGTGCTACTCCATTCCAAGGATTGCTCCACTTTACTCTTGATCCTCACCTGATAGTGCTGAATGCTTAGCAAGGCAGCATCAAGTACTATTTTTTGACTCTTTGGTATGACTCGACCAGGGATTGAACCCCGGTCTCCTGGACCATTGGTAAATACTCTACTCATTAGACAAATGGTAGCTAAATATAGTTCAAAAGAATATTGTCCATATTAAATTTATTAGCTGTAAAAAGAACCATTATGGTTGAGTACGACTGTTTTAGTAGAAAAAACTCAAAACTTTCAACTTTTTCATCCAGGTAAAACGCTAATGAGGAATGTTCAACTTCAGAATATTTACTAAACCAGCACTTAACTGTCAGTTTATATTAAACCAGTCAAGTATTGAATTTGAAATGTTATAAATATTGATGGAAAAGAAGAGGAGCAGTAGGAGGAAGAATTAGAAGAAATAAGCAAAAGAGCCAAATATATATTAAATACAAATGCTATATTTACCACTATGGAACACAAGTAATGGAGTAATTGTCTTTTTGGCTGAGTGAGTAGGGATCAGCTCATAGTGAGAGAGAAATCATGACACCAAGTCTTTTAAACACTAGGACAACTTTGATTATTTTTCGGAGGCTGGTTGGGGGAAATTTTCCAGATCCTTCTCCTTAAGCTGCTTATTCTAGCAACTGTTTATCATCCTGTATCCTTGAGTTTCACTCTTTCCCAAAATGGCAAGCATCTGACCATGGTGTAATGCCCATGGTGTAATGGTTATCGTCGTAGGAAATGGACACAGCGACACGAGTTCAAATCCTAGACAAGACTGAGTGCATTTCACATAGGCAACTAGTCTAGGGGAAGGAAAACTCTGAATTCAAACCTGTTAAACTCCGCTTAAAAATTGACCTTGTGTCATATCCTGCCCGAGCAGAGCGGTTGGGTAAATAGGATCTGACCATCATTTCGGCTACTTTGTGAGTCTTTATCCTCAGCATGTGAGGCTTATGAAGCATTATAAGCAAATGATACTAGGGTGTCAATAGGTAAGTTATTAAAAAAATTGCAGCCAAAAGAGAGACAAGTTCAACATCTCTTCCAGTCAACTATGAGTAACAAGATATGCTTGATTGAGCATCCTGAGCCACATATGTTACCGACCTGAAGCAAAATTGGAAAAAGGGTGTTCTGTGTATCTTAATATATATATCACAAATTTCATGATTTGCTCTCTTTTTATCTTTTGATGGCTGGGGTGGGAGGAGAGAAATGTTCATATAAATGGAGAAAGAACAATTAAAAGATACAAGAAAAGTCCTGTCCCAGAAAATTGAAGAAGGTAGCCTCCAGATGATATCCATTAGATATTTCTCTTTACTTCCTGTAACTCAGTGTTTGTGTACCATACCCATGATATGGATATGTGAAACGTACATAGAATGTTCATAACATGTATATATAGTACATAGGAATCCTGAAACATGAAAAACACTTATGACTTCTTAGTTCAGGTACAAAACTTTTTATTACCTTTGAGTTAAAAGGTTTTTTGACATAAGGAGAGAGGCACAATCTTTCTATGCTGGCTTTTCCATCTGCCCCCCAACATGTGTGGCACCTGCCACAAGGCCACTGGCCTGGCTTCGGCGAGCAAGCAAAAGTCAACCGTCTTCTTCCGAGGCAGGACTCAACCCAAATGATTTTTTCAAAATCCCCAAAATCCTCCGCGCACGCTTCCGGTGCATGATGTCATTCACATCTCCTGGTCTAATCCTCTCTCTGGGATTTTTATTTTGACATCTATGAACGACACATCCTCCCCATGTGCATGTCAACACCTGTGCTCAAGTTTGCACCAAACTAACCCATGCACTGAGCCGAAAGGTTCTTAGCCTAACTAAACCCAAAAGCATAAAACAAAATCCCTCGGCCATTATATTACATTTGTATGGACAGAATAAAGCAAAGTCGTGTTGTGTTTTTTTTGTATTTTTCCATCCTCATCTAAAATAGTTGATGTCAGTAACTACCCTGTGCTTATACCTGCACCCAATAAATTTCTCAGATGTTTGGATTTCTATACAACTAATCTGCAGGTGTTTTTGATGACATCTGCTCATTGTCACCATGCACCCAATGATATCTTGGTCATTTACAGATGATTATATATCACAAATACTCTCTCCAATTTCTACTTGGCAACCTTATCATATTAAACAAAATTAAGTAAGGTTTATAAAGCAGTTCATAGAAAAATTCAGCAATACATCTGTACATCTCACACATGGGTTAGAAAAGATATTGAATTTACAAAGAACTAGAAATATATTTCGCAATCAACTTCAATCAAATCAACAGAACATGCTGGCTGCTTATCGACTCAAAATGATGAATTGAATTGCATAAAAAATGGTTTACACAGCTATTTTTCATAAAATAAATTTATTAATTCAAAATATGTCAAAAATTTGTATTACATGAATTTATGAAGTAAATTTATAAAGAAAACTAAAAGCCAACCTAAAATTAATAAAAATGTATAAAAAGTAACAAAGATTGAAGATCTGGTTAGTATAACCTAAAAGCAGTACAAAGATCTCAACCTAATCCTGATAAATAAAAAGCTCAAGTCAGATGCTGATAATTTAACTAAAGGATAATAAAAAGAAACATTCTCAAATATTTATGACAAACTTATGTAAACTTCAAAAGTGTCTATTTTCTGATTAAAGTGTTTTCATTATTTCACACATTCTTGGACCATCATCTTCCTAGTTATTTTTCATCTGCTTTGGTGCTAAGCAAAAGATCAGAAAACTTGATTAGATTGATCAATCTGTTGTTCCTTTGTCATGTTTCTTAGTATTTCTTGTGTCAACACAGACATTTCATATTTAACTGATAATCACTCCAACAAGAAATAAAGGTCACCCAGTTGGCAGGGGTAAGAATATGCTGATTGTATCCTATTAAGAAGGAAGACCATCCTCAAAAAGGATGTTCTAGGAATGACACTTAACCAAATCAGGCAGTAAGACTCCAATTCTGGAGCTTTGGGGAGGGTGTAGTCATCGTTATTCCCGTGTCCACACCGACATGGGGCAACAGTACTTATTAGGGTCTCATTAAAATAGTGTTAAATAGGTCAGTTTGAGATAATGTTTAAAAGGATCTTGAACAACTTTAAAACATTGTTTCTTAAAAAATTGCCTTTGTAACCAAATATGAAGTATTTCCCAGAATAAAAGTATTAAGATACTTTACTGTATATAGTTGATGACCATTGTTGTTAAAGTGAGTCAGGTATGACACTTACGAAAAAAATATCCTGACTGCGCCTCTGCAGAGGAATAAGTTCATTCCCCAAGTTGTGTCTTGAGATTGATGCTAAACTGAATCTGATGGTGAGGCTCCAGTCCTGGAGTTTTTGGGAATGTGGAGTGCTCCTTTATTGTCTTTACTTCCAGATCCACTCTAACCTGGAGTGAAAGAACCTGTTAGGATGACCATCAATTGGTCAAATTGAACTATTCAATCATTTACTATACTGGAAATTATTTAACCATGTGCCAACAAATGATTAATACCAAATAGAATTACTAATGTTAAATAGCAATACTTAATACCACTTAGCAGGGTGCAAAGATTGCTTCAACAAAATATTTTTGCCATACTATTTGACTTTGTCACAGATAAATTTATGCTAAATAATTATCCTATTTTGTTTCATTTTCTCCCTCTCTCTTCTTCTCTTATTCTCTCTCTCTCTCGTATATATATATATATATATATATATATATATATATAGTTTTTAAGTGAATCATTAGTTCCTAATTTGATTTTTAATCATGGTAGAGTAGAGCTAATTTCTTCGAAAGTATTGAGCACTCTGGTAGCCAATAGGGTATAAAAATGTAAACAAACGGACGCTGCTGCTGTTGCTACATAAATACCTTAAAAAAATTCCCTTAGCCAACGTGGACCGCTTGTTGGCCGAGTGGTCTGAGAATTAGTCTAACGTAAAGTTGGATGGGTTTCGATTCCGGCTTCAAGCGTCCTGCATGTCTAACCACACTGAAGAGTTCTGATAGAATGAAACAGTCTGTCTGTGGATGACAAATTTATATATATATATATATATGTATATATATATATATATATATATATATATATATATATATTAAATACATGGAAATTTTATTGAGGTAGATAAAAATATACCTAGTTTTCCACAGAGTAACTATTGAGGGAAACGTTTTTGTCCAGTTTATTGAATCAGAATATACTTCTTCGTTTGATTTTTTTATTCTCAAGAGTCAAAGACAACACTTTGCGTTGGTTGGTTGGTTGGTTGGGTTTTTATGGCATATCAACCTCTATAGGTCATTTAATGCCAAAACCACTTTACACATATATATTAAGTATGTATGATTCATAAATGCATATTTTGTAGATAGCATACCCAAACAAACCACAGCTCATTTACTCACAGATGAGTAAATGGTTTACTTAGCATTGGTGAGGTGTTTGATTCATGACAACATATAAATTTGGGATAAGGAAATTTGAAACTAACAACGTATATAAATCATTCATTTATTATTTGCTGTATGCATATATTAATTTTTTTCAGTTTCTTTCTTAGAATTCCCAAAATGTCTTTTCAAAATTAGAATATCTTATGAGCCATTGTAATTTGTGAATGAATAACTGAAAGCAAGAGTTGCAGGCAGATGCTTTGCATTTGTACAGGAATTTAGATTTTCTGTCCTCATAAATCAGTTACCTTCAGGTTGGTTTCTGAATGTAACCAGCTAAGGGAGTAAACCTCAACAGGAAAACCTGAAGTAGATCCCCTGAGGTGTTTTGATGATGAACTTCATGATCATTCTGGCAGCTTCCGCAGTTCAGACATAGTCAAGACGTTATATCGCAGTATCCCTCTCGGCTATAGCTGCTGGATCAAGAGGTAGAGTAATGGTAATTAAGCAACCAGTAGTTTCCATATCACTCCTTCATCTAGGATTCAATAAATCCTTTCTTCTCACATAATACCTACACATGTTCATGATTTGTGATGTACTTCCATTAAAAATGATTATGTGTATATTGCTGAATAAGAAATATTTCTTTCTTTACTTATGAGAGGAACATAGTCCTGAAATAAGATAGAAATGTTCTTGATTTTTATATGAATCTAATAAGTTAAGAATGTATTTTTAACAATCTAGCAGGGAAAAAACTTCTAAAACTATTTTGGGTTTTGATCCTTTAAATTTTTTGTGGCAAGTCAAATATTGTTGTCTGTGAAGTATCACAAGAAATTTTAAAACAAGTGTAAATTCATCAATTGATCAATATATGCAAAAATACAAAATCAAAAATAACAGCCTCTAGAGCCTATGCTTTTTTTTACAAAAATAAGCACTTTTTTTTAGTATGAAAATCAGTTGATTCTCCATATATATATATATATATATATATATATACTCTTTAAAAAAACAACAAACCGGTCACATTAGAATTATAAATTTATTTTCTATCCTGTTACGCATTTTTGAAAATTTCAAAAACATGAAAAATATTTAACAGGACTTCTTCAGATCCTGTGGATAAAATAAATTAGAATAGACAGAAAAAGGTGGGAGGGGATAGAAGAGGGGTGAAGAGTTATCTCCTCATTTAGCCCACTTTCGTTTTTCTTTTAATTTTGGTTAGAAATGTAGTAAATTTATTTGAAATTCTTTTTTTTTTAATTTTATTTTAATTTTTAAATTCTAATTACATTTTGACTTAAACAACATTTCTAACTTTATTCAATAACTTTACATAATGATACAGTAATAATTATATTAAATCAAACTCGAGATTTAATTAATTCTAAATTTTTTTAAAATTCAAAACTATTTAGAACCTATTAATAAGTTACAATTTTTATGATTAGTATGTATATATGATATGTTTTTTCACAATTTTCTAACTAACATTTTATTTTATTTATTCATTTACATTAATTCTCAGTTTAAATTTTTAAGTTAATTATCTATAGTTTGAATTTAGCCCTATGTCTACACCTAGCTATTAATTCACTTCTCTTATTTAATAATTTTTTCGGCTCTGGAAAAAGCAAAATCTGCATTTTTTCTTCTAAACACAGATTGCATTTACTGTCGATATATATATATATATATATATATATATATATATATATATATATATATATATATATATATACATTGCAATTTGTTTCTTGAGTTTTAATAAAATCGAAGTACCAGTTCCATCACTGTGTAGAGGAAATGGAATTATTGGATCACCATTGTTATTTGTCAATATAAAGGTGGTAGAATTCTCTGTAATAGAGGTAAAATCTTATTGAAGTTTATGTTGAATTTATTAGTCCCCATCAAAGGTGATTGTAATAATATATATATATATATATATATATATATATATATATATATATATAAACAAATATATAAATAGTGACACACATATACTGTTGTAATATATATATATTTATATATATATATATATATATGCATATATATATGACAACAGTACATGGTTTTGATTATATATATATATATATATATATATATATATATATATATATATATATATATATATATATATATTCATTTATTCATTTATTATGTAATAGCTCTATCACAGATGTTAAGCACACTACAAATTATACTGCATTTGGTCTTCCACAAACCCACCAAGGGAGATAGTGACAACCATATATTGCTTGTAATATATATATATATATATATATATATATATATATATATATATATATATATCATCAGGTAGATGATTGTCGTATAAAGACAGCATGAAACCAATAGTCGCAGATAAGCATCCATGCTATTAAATATAAATAAAAACTCATATACATTTATTCATTATTATATTATATATAATACTTATACTATTATATTATATATAATACTTATCATCATCATCATCATCATGTCATGCTGGTAGCACGGATATCCCTGACCCTCTCTCGCCACTTTTCCCTATCGTTCATCGCCTCAGGGAGGTCTTCTGGACAACATCCTGTATCCTCACATAGTTGCTGAAAGTATGTTCGTGCTGGTCATCCTGCTTTTGAACAGCCATGTGTGGGGGTCCATAAGAGTACATCACTTATCAGTTCATCCCTGCTTCTCCAGCAGTGTCCTGCATGTCCGGTTCATCTAACTTGAATAGTTTTCGTGATAGAAGGCAGGTGGCCGTACAGTTGGTGTCTTGTGAGGTGTTGCCACCGGGACTTGTTCAAGATTGCTCGCAGAATTCTTGCGTAATTGCTGTCTAGCTTCTTCTCCAGCCGTTTTGCTAGAGTCCATGTAGTGCATCCATATAGCAGTATTGATGCGACCGCTGCCTGGAAGAAACTGCGTTTGATTTTATCGGTTAGGTCTGATTTCCATATAATCGATAGCCTATTGATAGCTGTACATGCTTTCGTTAACCTCGTGTCGATGTCCTTTTCAATTGATGCGATGCTGAAGTGACATTAGTATTTGTCGACTTTACCAAGGCCTTCGATTCCATTCACAGAGGAAAGATGGAACAAATCCTACTAGCTTTCTCTATAGAAACACCAAAGTAAAAGTAAGATCACCAGATGGAGACACAGAATACTTCGACATTGTAGCAGGAGTACTACAAGGGGACACGCTAGCTCCATACCTTTTTATCCTTTGTCTAGACTATGTACTTAGAACATTGATTGACAAAATCAGAGAGAATGGCTTCGAGCTGACAAAGAAAAGAAGCAGAAGGTACCCTGCAAAAACAATTACCGACGCCGACTACGCCGATGACATAGTGATACTGGCAAATACACCCAACCAAGCTGAAACACTACTGTATAGTTTGGAACGAGCAGCCGCAGGCATAGGCCTCTATGTCAATGCACACAAAACGGAATATATGTGCTATAATCAAACGGTGGACATCTCCATAATACTTATAATACTATTATATTATGTATAATACTTATAATTTTGCCTGGTTTTTAATTTTGAAGTTTCCAAATACTTCAGTATTACTTGTAATTTCCCTTCAGGCGTTTCTTATACATTTCTCACAAATCTTTACTATGCATTCTTTGTTGTTGTTGTTGTTTTGATACCTTCACTTGATTTCTTTGCATATTTTTAAAGAAAATAAGCTCACCTCATTTTAATTTTAATTTAATTTAATAAAAGTACATTTGAAAAACTCACAAAAACTAAGATAGTTGAACCGATTCTGCTAATGTTCAATGCATCTTCATAAACTATCTACCTGGTCCTTTGTAGACAACATTTGCTCAATCACCCCATCAGAGTTCAGCAGCTCACCATTTCCATTCATTGGACAATTGATGAAGATTTTTATGTCTTGTGCAATGTTATTTGTCTGCCACTTGTTGGCAGGGCAATAAAGATTACAACCTTTAAATACTGTGAACAAAGCAACCAGTTTTTATTGCAGTGGTGGTTGTGGGTCCTTAGCAACACAGTTATGATCTTTCAGCACAATGCAATGATAATTAAAACCTATAAATCTAGAGAGGAAAGGAAATAATCTGCATCTGACATGGATTACTTACTTGAACTGTAATGATAAATTGTACTTCAGGAGAACATACGCTTTTTCTCAAGTGACCATGAATTGTCTACACATTGCTAAGAAGGCATTGACTACCCTGTTGGTGGGGCTCAGAATATGCTGGCTGTATCACCTGTAGAGGGTTAAGACCCAATGAATTAAGGGTGTCCAGGGTATGATAATAAGCTACTTCTGATGGTGAGGCTCCAGTCCTGGAAACCTGAAGATTGCAGAGCCTGCTTTCATTGCTATTACTTCCAGTTCTACTTTGACTTAGACTGGAAGTACTTGTTAGATCACATGTATAGGTTGAATAGATCTACTTGAAAATTATTAGTATTTGATAAAGCTATGTGCAAAGAAAACTCTTAAGAAACAATTGCATTAAAAATTTATATATCACCATACAATGAACATGATTCCTTAACCTCTAGGCTTGCCCAGACGGCTGAAGCTGTAGAATACACCGACTGCTTCTGTGCAGAGGGGTAAGACCCCCCCCCAATGAGTGTCCTGGATATGACACTAAACAATCTGATGGTGAGGTTCCAGCAATGCTGGAGCTTTGGGGAATGTGGAGTACCCCTTCATTGCCATCGCTCCCATGTCCACTCTGGCCCGGAGTGGTAGCACCTGATAAGAGTCCTATCTATGGGTTAAATAGAACAAAACCGTTCTTCTTTCACTATACTGATTTTTGCATTTAAACTGCGTATTTATGCTAAACTGAATTGTTTAAAATAGAACTGTTTTGACATTGGAACTGCGTACTAGTGCTGAACTGAATTGCTCGAAATAGAACTGTTTTTGACATCTAAACTGTGTACTTATGCTGAACTGAATTATCTGAAATAAAACTGTCTGACATTTAAATCTGTGTATTGCCCAGTCAGCTGGGACTGTAGAATACACTGACTGCACCTCTGCAGAGGGGTAAGACCCCCACTAACGAGTGTCCTGGATATGACACTAAAGAATCTGATGGTGAAGTTCCAGCAGTGCTGGAGCTTTGGGGAATGCGGAGTACCCCTTCATTGCCATCGCTCCCAGGTCCACTCTGGCCCGGAGTGGTAGCACCTGATAGGGCCCTATCTACGGGTTGAATAGAACTAACAGCATACTTATGCTAAAATGAATTGAGTAAACTGAATAGCTTAAAATAGAAACGTTTTTGACAATTAAACCGTACTTACATTTAAACTGCATGCTTATGCTTAACTGAATTATTTCAAATAGAACTGTTTTTTAACATTAAAACTGTATTTACACTTAACTGAATTATTACATATAACTGCTTAAATAGTTTGAAATAGAAATGTTTTTGACAATTAAACTGTGTAGTCATGCTAAACTGAACTGTTTTCAATAGAACAGATTATTTACATAAAAATGGATTTGGCATTAAATAACCTACAAAGGTTGATATGCCATAAAACCAAACAAACCAAACTTAACCTCTAGGCATGATATAATATCGGACGGGTTTAGATGCCATTAAAATCAATATATCACTTATGAATAAGGAAGTGAATGTTGGTACTTGTGAGATTTTGATTCTTTTAAAGTTAATTCTTACTTTTGGATTTGAGATTTTACATATTTACATGGTTTTACTTTCAAACAAATGTACCGTTTAAATGTATAAATATTTTCTCTTACTTGAAATATTATTTGAATTTGAAAACCCAAGTTGATTTTTGATGTACCCTGTATTTAAAAAAAATTTTTTTCACAATAATTCCTATCAACTTGTCAACCATTACTAATATCATATGTTCACTTCTAATTTCCTTGATATTGATTTTTAATAGCTTTTTATCACAACTAGTTTGTGCTTTATTTCAAGTTATACGCTCTAACCATTTAACCTATTTAAAAAAACTGTGTATTTGATAAGAATACCTGATGTCATAAAACTGTAGATTATTTGTATTAAAATAATTACTTGAAGCAATAATTTTTATCATTAAGGGTTTTCAGACTATTGTCTTCATCTTTATTGCTATTTCCACAATGTTTCAGCCGATATGTCTTCTGGCCTTCTTCCGGAACCTACATGGAACTTCAAACTATGTCCTTTATTGAATCCACTGGGGTCGCCTGTTCTGATTTCGTTAACCATTACCGGGTAAAAGTGTTAAGTATTCCTGTATTATTACTTGCCTGCAGTCAGGACTGAACCTGCAACCTCCGGATGATTGTCTTCTTAGAAGCTTAGGGAATCAATACCTATAACCATTATGCTATGTGTTCTGCTGGACACATAGTGTAACTGTTAGAGTAGGTTCCGTGTAGTTCCATGTAGGTTCCGCATAGTTCCATGTAGGTTCCCAAGTTCGACAAGCACCTGAAGGAGGCTGGAGGACATATTGGCTGCAATGTTGTGGAAATAACAATAAAGATGAAGACAATTGTCTGAAAACCTTTAATGATAAAAATCATCAAGCTTCATCTCAGAAATTCAGACAACAATAAATTTTTTTTTTTTGTTTCATGACATATTGACCTTCATGAAATTGTTATTATTATATGTATTATATTATCAACCTTTCTATTCACCTGAACCTTTTGTTTGAACTACTATAATGGTAAATAACAATGTAGAGTTACAATAAATAATTATACCCCTTAGATAATTTGCATGTTTGTTAGGGGTACTATAGTAAAAGTAAGTAAAGTTAGCGACCATAGTCGAGGGTGACCCGAAGGCTCCCTTTTCGATAGCTACTACACCAAGGTGTAGGGGAGGGCGCTACTCCATTCCCAGGATTGCTCCACTTTACCCTTGAACGGTACCTTATAATGCTGAGTGTTAAGCAAGGTGGTATCAAGTACCATTTTTAAAGTCTTTGGTATGACTCAACCTGGGATTGAACCCAGGTCTCCCGGGCCATTGGCGAACACTCTAACCGCTGGGTCAATGACACTGCTGGAAATGTTAAAGCCACATGACTATTTTACATATGCTTAACAAGTAAGCTTTTGCTATTTTGAACCTTTTAAACATACTGCTTGTTTATTTAGCAATATGTGTATTGTTTTAGATATTGGGATATGTTAGTGAATTCTTTTGTTGTAATGCTATCTGCGTGTATCTTGAGTGCATAAAATATTAAAAGATTATTTCTGTGTAATTGAGTTTATTTTATCTCTCCTTCCATCTTGATCAGTGTTGGTACATCACAGATCAGCTAATGCTAATATTAATGTTTGGAGAGACCAAATATCCCCTGTACCCTATACCACCAAGCATTCCAATACAAATATTGAGATTTTGGTCAATGAGTTATAATTTTGAAAAGGTCTAAGAGGCTGGGAACCTGCTTAAAGATGCCAGGAAGTGGAAGGAAAAAAGTAACTTGACTACATTTTGAGTGTGGTGTAATGATTTGTTATTGCTGGTTATCTTTCACTGGTGTGTCCATGTGTAGGAGTCCACAGAAGAACATTTCTTATAAGTTTCTCCTTACTTCTCCAACTGTAATAAGCATGTCTTTCTTGTCTTATTTTGATGGTTAGTGTGATAGGAAGTGAGTGGCCATAAAGCTGATGTTTTGGAGAGTGTTGCTTCTTGCATTTGTTCAAAACAGTTGGTAGGATCCTTGTGTAGTTCTTATCTAGTGGTGCAACTATACAGTAGCACTGGTACATCTACAGAAAACTTATTTACATCAGCTCTCTGCAGACACCAGATGTCAAGAGGATTTGCCTCGAAAAATGGCCAATCGGGAGGGATGGTAAAAGAGAGCCAAGGGAATCTGTATTCATGATGATGATGAATGATTTGTTCTTTGAAATAAAAGCCTTGAAGTGAAGAGTCAACAGTTGTTGATTCCAAAGTTCTAAAATGTGAGGTAAAAGAAAACTTAAATACAAGTGTCATTGAAATATATATTTAGTACATTAAATAAGCTTTAAAAAACATAGAAGAGTTCTCAAAAGGTTATCCATAAACTATTGGTTGACTAAGAAATGAAAAACCTTTTTATGCACCCAAATAATATGAAGGATACTGCAATATATCTACAAGTCTTTCACAAGTTGTTTTGATTATATTCTTAAAACTTATTTTTTAAAAATATTCATTTTTCATGAAATACATATATGTAAAGAAATTTTTCTAATGGTTAAAGATCTGAGATCAGTCTTTAATAATGAATCTTTGTAAAATAAGGAATGACATAATTCTTTTTAAAAGATCTGGTGCTATGAGAAGAATCTTTCTTAGGCTTTAACATTGAACCATAGCTAAATTCTACAAATGACTTTTTGCAGCAATGTTTTCTTTTCTATCTCATAGAAATCTTCTCAGTGAAAGAAATTTGTTTTTTGACTCTGTTTTCTGGAGTTACATAACATCTTGTGCCAAAGTGTCAGTTCATGTCTTTCTTATTGCAAGCATCAAATGAACATCAAGCATGTGAAAAACTGCAACATGGTTGTTTGTATTATGCCCATAGAATTTCTACCTGCATGTCAACAATGAAATAAATATATATCGACTCAGTCAATGCCAGTAAATACATTTTTTTTTTTCATTGTGTGCAAGAAAACAAACATAAAAAATTTATGAAAATTACTGCTTGAATAAATCACTAGATATTGGCAGCTATAAAAAAAAGGAAAATTTATGCCGAGTATTCAAATGTCCAAGCCTATCCCTCCTGCTATATTATGGGGCCCAGAATTTTGAATATCGAAATTCATATCTACAATGTGTGAAAAGCCAACATTTTATTTTATTTTATACCATATTTTTTTATTCTGTTCTTAGAACCATAGTCAGTCATAATTAGATACTGAGTTTTGAAAAAATCAAAGCACATATTATTCTCTTCAATTTTAACAGAGAGGTACATATCAACACAGTAAATATAGTTTCTTTTGGTTGTACTTAAACAACAAGCACAAAAATATATAGGAAACTTACACTATATAGAAGTCCCTAAAGTTTAGCATGTAAAGAAAGGATGAATAGGAAAAATGGAAGAATCAGGAGGTAAGATTTTTGCCTAGATCATGTTAAACCCCTTCCCTGTCATAAATAGCTGAGTAATAAAAGATATTCTATAAACTGACTTAAAAGAGGTAAGCAAAACTTCAAACTCACTATTCTCTTCAGGTGATTTGACTATAACTAACACAAATGGGGAAAAATTGCCATTTTCTAAAATTCTTAGTATTTTCATGGAATGAAACTAATTTAATGGAATGGAAATTTTTACAAGGTAATGAGAAAAGGTTGATAAAAATCGAAGAATCAAATGGTCAAATTTTTTGCTTATATTACATTAATCTTTCTCCAATTGTGAATAAGTAAGTAAAAAATGATAGATAGTGAATCTACTCGAAAGAGGTAAGCAAAACTTTTTTCTTTCTTTTTTGGTTGATTTGACCGTAATTATCCAAAGCAAGAAAAAAGTTTTCAATCTTCCAAAAGTTTTTCCATTTCTCACTCTGTTACATCGTAGAATCAGGATATTTTCTTCCCGAAAAAAAGTTACGTGATATTCAACTAGAGATAGCAATTTCTTGTTTATTCTTCCTATGGTCTTTTTTACCAATCTGACATTTAAGTCTTTTTTAAAAGTAATATTATAAAGTAATAACAAGTAATAACAATAAGAAAGAGAAAAACAACAATAAAAAATATAGAAAACGAAACTGAAATGTAAAACAACAATATGGATAATTGACAAACTAAGGAAATTGTTTACAAGACCATCTGGACATGGCTAAGAAGAGGTAACCTGAAGAGAGATACTGAATCTATTAAGCTCAGCACAAAATAATACCATAAGGACAACTAATATCAAATCAAAAGTTGATAACGGACAGGTAAATAGCAAGTGTAGGCAATGTGGTGATAGAGATGAAACAAGTCCATTCTCTGGATGGAGACACAGTCCACTTCGACATTGCAGCAGGTGTACTACAAAAAGACACATTAGCCCCATACCTCTTCATCATCTGTCTAGACCATGTGCTTAGAACATCTATCGATAAAATGAAAGAAAACAGTTTCAAGCTAACAAAGGAAAGAAGCAGAAGATACCCCGCAAAAACAATTACCGATGCCGACTATGCCAATGACACAGCACTTCTGGCAAATGCACCAGCCCAAGCTGAAACCCTGCTACATAGACTGGAATGAGCTACTGCAGGCATTAGCCTTCATGTCAATGCACAAAAGACGGAATATATGTGATTTAATCAAACAGGCAACATCTCCACACTAAACGGTAGTTCTCTGAAACTAGTAGACAAGTTCACCTACCTGGGAAGCAGTGTCTCATCAACCAAGACAGACATCAACATGTGAGTAGCAAAGAAATGAACAGCTATTGATAGGCTATTGGTCATATGGAAGTCAGGCTTGACTGATAAAATGAAATGCAGTTTCTTCCAAGCAGCGGCCGAGTCGATACTGCTATATGGATGCACTATATGGATGCTGACTAAATGTATGGAGAAAAAGCTTGATGGCAACAACACAATAATGCTGCAAGCAATACTGAACAAGTCCTGGAGGTAGCACCCCACAAAGCAGCAACTGTACACTCACCTACCACCTATCACAAAGACTATCAAAATTAGACAAACCAGACATGCGGGACGCTGCTGGAGGAGTAGGGACAAGCTCATAAGGAATGTACTCTTGTAGACCCTTTCGCATGGCCGAGCAAATGCAAGATGACCAGCTCAAACCTACATACAGCAGCTCTGTGTCGATACGAGATGTAGCCCTGAGCACCTGCTGGGAGGGATGGCGTGAGAGTGTCAGGGATATCCATGCTGATGGCACGACTTGATGATGATAAAGCGATTGCAACAAACTGGCACAAAAGAAATATAAAAAGCAGACATGATTGGATGGGAAAGGTGATGCACTGAGAACTGTGACAGAGACAAAAATTTGATCATACAGACAAATAGTAAATGCACAAACCAGAATCTGTCCTAAAAAATTAAACACAAAATTCTCCAAGACTTGAAATAAAAAAATATAACCGAATCCCAATAAAAAGGCCCCGATTAGTGTTAATTAGCAAAATAAAACCATGTTATCTTGTAGATTTTGCCATTCCAGTGGACTATTGACTGATAATTAAAGAAAGCTAAAAGATGGAAAAATACTTGGATCTTGTCAGACTGCTGAAAAAGCTATGGAATAAATAGCAGGGACATCATTTGCAGTCAGTACCTATGGAAAGGTCTTCAAAGGAATGGAAAATAGATTAGGGAAACAGGATCTCAGAGGAAGAATCAAGAGCATTCAGATCACAGCACTGATAAAATCAACTTGGATGCTTAGAAGAGTCCCAATGATTTTACTTTTACTAAGACTCCAGGGGAAAATCCCCAGTTAGAGCTGGTGTAGGAAAACACGTAAGGAGTAAAATAATGATAATCATAATTTTACTTGATCACAAGAAAAGTTTAATCACCTAATGTACATGGATGACATCAAACTCTTTTTTTGATAATAAAAAAAGAATTGGAGACACTTATACAAACAATTGGAATATACTGTCAGTATATAGAAATAGAATTTGACATTTAAAAATGTGCATTGCTAACAATGAGAAGTGGAAAAGACAGATAACAGAAGTAATATAACTGCGAAATGAGGAAAGAATTATAATGCTCAGAGAAAAGGAAACCTACAAGAACTTGGGAATATTAGAAGCAGACACCATCTAACAAGTGAAGATGAAAGACAAAATAACAAAAGAGTTTCTCAGATGAACGAGAAAACTTCTCAAAACCAGAAGGAATATCATCAAAAGGATAAACACTTGAGCTGTCCCCTTTATAAGATACTTGGGACTATTCTTGAAATGGAAGCAAGAAGAACTCAGAAAAATAAACCAGAGGACAAGAAAACTAATGACAATGCAAAAGGCTTTACATCTGCAAGATAACTTTAACAGACTATATGTGTGTAGAAACGGAGGAAGAAATCTCCAACATTGAAGTCAGCATAGATGCATCAATATGATATCCTAAAGACTTCATACAAAGAGCAAAGAAAGTCAAATTACTGTGACCAGAAACAGTACAAACAACATAATAATCAACAGAATAATAACAAGTAAATAGAAATAGGAAAAAAATACTGTAAAGATATTTCAAGTTGTTGAGTAGCCATATACACGAATATGGCCATGTGCAAAATAGACATGTAATGTTCATTACTATAGAATATATAAAGAACATAGGAATCTCGGAATTCGAAAACACGTAATGACTTCTTGTTCAGGTACGAAACCTTTTTATTAACTTTGAGTTAAAGGTTTTGACGTAAGGAGGAGAGACACAATCTTCTATGCTGTCTTATTCATTTGGCCCCCAACTCAAGCGGCCCCCATCGGGCGCACGTTCGCCTCACGCCTACGAGCTCCAAAATCGATCCTTCTCGTTTGGCATCTAAAACCCGACTCTTATTTTCTTCAAATTCTCTCACAAACTTCCGTGTGCTTCCGGTGCGTGACGTCACCCGCACCTTGTCACCCAGTATCGTCTCGGACTGTTATGACATCTGAGTGACACTTCCATCCACTCGCGCGCACCCGCGTTAACACCTGCTTCAATCTTACACCCAACCAACCCATGTGCTGAGCCGAAAGGTTCTCAGCCTAACTAAACTCAAAGGCATGAACCGAAATCCCTCGGCTATTTCATAACAAAGTGACAAACATGAAATTTCATATGAGAAGACCTGGACCTGGCTGAGAAAGAGAAACTTTGAGAGAGAGACTGAATCTCTTTACATTGCAGCACAAAACACTGCCATGAGGACCAACTATATTAAAACGAAAATAGATTGGGTGCGACAGAATAGCAAGAGTAGGTTATGTAGTGATAGAGGGGGTTGGGTTTCTTTGTTTAATGGCATATCAACCTTCATGGGTTATTTAATGCCAAAGCCATACTTCGAGAAGAACAGCAGTGATGCTATTTAACCCATAACTGGGAAGATAAGGGTGTTCATACTTTTCCCAAGGATATTTGTTCGAAAGTGAACGTAATAGCATGACTGGAGTTTGAACTCGCTTACTACGATTCTGCAGACCAGAGCTTTCCCACGAGGGAACTCCCTGTAGTGAGAGAGACATAATGATTAATCCAATAATAATTGAAAGCAGCTAAGCTAACTAGTATATTAGGAGTACAACACTAGATATGACTGGAGGGAAAAGGTGATCCTCCAGGAATTGTACAAGAAATTGAAATTTGACCATACTACCAATTCATATATGCACAAACCAGAATACATTCAGAAAATGAGACACACAAAGTTCTTTAAGATTTTGAAATACAAACAGACCACCTGAAAAGACCAGATCTGGTGATCCTATTTACCAACAACTCTGCTCGGGCAGGATATGACACAAGATCACTTTTTAAGCAGAGTTTAACAGGTTTGAATTCAGAGTTTTCCTTCTCCTAGACTAGCTGCCTCACCAAGGCTGAAGAACCCAGTCTGTCCTACTATTTACCCGTAACTGGAGGGAGAATAATTGGATTCATATCTTTCCCAAGGGTATTAGTGCTATGGGAAATGCAATCAGTCTCGTCCAGGATTTGAACTCGAGTCGCCGTGTCCATTTCCTACGACGATAACAATTACACCACGGGCACCTCCAAAGACCAGATCTGGCACCTCCAAAGACCAGATCTGGCAATAGTTATCAAAAAAAAAAAAAAAAAGAGAATGTACCAAATACTGGACTGATTGAAAATCAAAGAAAATGAAAAAAGAGACAAGTATTTTTACTTTATCAGAGAACTAAAAAAGTTATGAAACATAAAGGAAAAGAGATCGTTGACAAAGGTATGTGTGCACTGCTAAAATGTCACTCTGTCTACAATGCTTATTTTTATCCTTCGCTCATTATCCTGCAGTCTAGTAAATATTTATAATAGGTTTAGCATTTTTGGTGTGTGTAACTCAGCTGATAGAATATATACCTCTGCTGTATATCAAATTTTTCTATCATTTATAACATAGAAATGTATTACATTTCTTAAATTTTGCTTAACTTGTACTTATTCAAAATACAGAATAAATGAAGTGAATGAATTTCTAACCCTTAATGAAAACAGATTTATTAATGACTGTGCAAATCAATATAAAATTAGCAAATTGAATGATACTTATTCATTTGTAATCTATCTTAAAAAAACAGAAACAACTTTTCTTGCATTTTTGTTTCAGGGTATTTTCTCCAATTCCTTAGCTTGAGATTAATTAGTTTTTTTTCTTACAATCTGACAAATTATGACTATAAAACAAGTGAGTTACAGCTAACTGATTTTATCTACTGAAATGACTAATTCAAATGTTTTGCTTTTCAACAAAAATGATAAATATTACAAATGTTTTGATCTTTGATTTGCATGAGGTGCATAAACTCTTCAAAAGAGGATATATATATAAATATATATATGCATATCATCATATATGTATTTACCCACCCCTATACAACCAGGATGCAACACAAGGTCAATTTTTTTTACTTTTGAATTCAAAGTATTCATTTTCCTAGACTGGTTATCATTGCCAGGTTAAAGAACCCTGTCGTCCTTACCATTCATCCACTACTGGAGAGAGAATAGGTGGATACATATCTTTCCCAAGAGTATTCATGCAATGCAAAATTTGCTATGTCTGTTTCCAACAACAATAACTATTAAACCATTAACACTTCCTTCATATATATATATATATATATATATATATATATTTATGTGGGTTTGTGTGTTTCTAATTAAATGAATACAAATATATTATGTACATATTGCACCTTATGTGGTCTGATGGATGGTGGAAATTTACTAAGCTTTTTGCTTAGATGTGGCACAAGGCCATATGAAAGAGGCACCCAATGAGACTCGAACTCACTCGTGTAGGTTTGCTAGTCGAGCTTGCTAACCATTACACCACCAGAGGCGCCTGTGGTCTGATGGATGGTGATTGAGGCTTGAAGACAATTACTTGTGAGTTTGATCCTCACTGAGTACCTTTTCTGATCTTGTGCCTCAATTAATCTAACCTTAAATTATCATAGTATATGTGCATGCATATATAAGTATGCATGTTTAGAAAATACACACACACACACACACACACACACACACAGGCACAACATATGCATACATACACATATGCATATGTATTCACCCATCACTTCCACCATAGGCAGGATACAATATATGATCAATTTCTTTTTAAGAAAAGTACAGCTGACTTGAATTTTGAGTTTTCCTTCACTGTGACTGCTTTCTCTACCAAAACTAAAAGTTCAGTCTGCCCAAATATTGGCCCATACCTTGGCTGGAGTGAGATGAGTTTATATCTTTTACAAATCATTCGAGTAAAGGGAAATACAGAGACTCTCCAACAGGATTTCAATTTGTTTAACCTATTCCATTTCCCACAAAGATAATCCTTATGCCATGCATATATAGATGTGTGTATGGATGTATATGTGTATGTGACCCATTGGCCAAGAAGGTTGAGAGTTTGCCAATGGCCCCGGGGACTGGGGTTCAATCCTAGGTTCAGTCATACCAAAGACTCAAAAAATTGTATTTGATTCCTCCTTGCTTAACACTCAACATTATTAGGTACATATCAAGGGCAAAGTGAAGCAATCCAGAGAAAGGTGTATCACCATCTCCTACACCTCAGTGTGGTAGCTAGTGATAAGGGAGTCTTTGGGCTGCCATCAACTACAGCTGGCCAACTTTACTTATATATCTATCAACCCCTCTGCACAAACAGGATGCAACAGAGGGTCAATATTTTTATGCAAAGATTAATAGGTTTGAATTCAGGGTTTTTCTTCCCTGAGATTGATTGCCATAATAATTCTAAAGAGTGCTAGTATTTTACTATTGTAAAGAAAATAGTTGGATTCATACCTTTATCAAGAGTATTAGTGCGATGTGAAATGTAAACAGTCTCATCAAGGGTTTGAACTTGTGCTGCCATATCTATTTCCTATGATGGTATCCATCTCACCAGAAACACTTCCTTATGTGTATGTGTATGTCTGTGTGTTTGTCTATACAGTTTCAATATACAACACTTAGTAAATACATATATAATATTAGTGAATATGATTTCTGGATATAGGCATATACATTTATACTGCTGCATTTTCGATAAAAATTTTCTTGAAAAATATATATCTATATATACACACACTCACACATACCATGTACATTTACACACATACTACAAGAATACATATATATATATATATATATACATATATATATATATATATATATATATATGTGTGTGTGTGTGTCTGTGTGTGTGTTTGTGTGTGTGTACTTAGGTTAGAAACCTATGTTTATGTATACCTTACATTAATTTATTTGGAATATTTTTTATAATTGAAAGTTTTCTTCTACCGGCTAAAATCAAAGATATTTGGTATGAAATTAGCCACTGTAATTAAGATATTATAGCCATAAAATCATATGTTATTAAAATTTGTAAAAATTCCTTTCTCTTTAGTAACCTTCTTTTTTCACAGAAAACTAAAAAAATTTATGAAAAATTAAAAAAGGGAAATAAAAATTTCAAAATAGAAAACTTCTGGTATAATTATTTAATTGGTTTCATAATAATATATTGGCCTCTTGATTTTATCATTTTGAAAACATGATCAAAATGCTTGTATTATCCAGCCCTGTTAAATGATAGTTTTTTTCCAATATATATATATATATATATATATATATATATATATATATATATATAAGGAATCAAATTTATTTTTACTTTGCAAAGAAATTTTCAAAAAAAAAAATGTTACTTCCAACCTTGTTATTTAGTAATTTATTCGTAGAATAGAAACCAAATTCAAAACATTGTAGATACAGTGAATTCTTTCCTCTTTACCATTCCAGATAAATTGGTTTAAGAAAGATGCACATAAACTAAAAAATTTAAATCAATGTATTTCAGTTGAGTCTGTATACGACCCTCACAGTATGTTATGAGTTGTGACAGGATAGTAGCTAAAAATATTTTGAGACTTTAAAGGGCAGTGAGCAAGTTTGTATCATCATTAGAAAAGTAAAGTTAAAGAAAGGCCAAAATACTATCCTGTCAAATTTGACAAAGTTGAGGTTAACTGTGGGCTCAAATAGCTGCCATATGTACTAGTTGGCCAAGTGAAGTGGGTAGCTCATTGGTTGGGAGTCAGAGTCAAAAGATTTTGTTTGAGATTTATAATGATAAGAAACTGTTCTCCGCTGAAAATATTACTTCAAGATTTAAAGTGTAGCAGCGATCATCATCATGTCTGCAAGAAAACTGAAGTTGCTCTATCCACAAATAATGATGTAATAATTGTGTGTAATAATGGGATTCTATCACACAACCTCCAGGGAAAGAACGGTAGGAGTTATGAGGGTGTCATGACTTGCATAAGTGTATAATTTGTGGGTGGTTGATATGTTTTGGTTAGGTAGTCACAAAAAAGATAGGGGAACACGGGTTTAAGCTGTTTTTATGAATCTGTTGACTTAAAAATAGAGAAGTGTTTTCATACTTTAAAATATGTGATTTGCTTAGGATATAAATAAAAATGTTTAATATTCTTGTTAGCTTCAGCTATTGTGTAAAATAATTTACAATGTTTTTGCCAAAGTTACAAAATAAAAGGCATAGAAAAGAGGGCAGATACTGTAATATATCTATCTTCCAATAGAATAAATATATATATATATATATATATATATATATTGTAACCGGGACATTGGCCCAGCGGTTAGAGTGTTCGCCAATGGCCCGGGAGACCTGGGTTCAATCCCAGGTCGAGTCATACCAAAGACCTTAAAAATGGTACTTGATACCACCTTGCTTAACACTCAGCATTATAAGGTACGGGTCAAGGGTAAAGTGGAGCAATCCTGGGAATGGAGTAGCGCCCTCCCCTACACCTTGGTGTAGTAGCTATCGAAAAGGGAGCCTTCGGGTCACCCTCGACTATGGTCGCTAACTTTATATATATTGTCATCCACAGACAGACTGTTTCGTTGTTAGTGTCAGTACGCATTCACCAGAAGATTGGGCTTGTAAAACTCAGTCATGTGTTTTTACCCTGTTTTGTTTTATTTTATTATTGAAATAGATATAGAAAATTGAATATATATATATATATATATATATATATATATATATATATATATATATTAGTAATGTTGTTTGCTATATTTATAAACAATTAGGACTTTATAATGGTGATAGAGCATAGATGTCTGTTTGGATAACACAGACACAGAGTCAATGGAATTTAGTAAAAGTCTGTTTTAACCTATACAATCATGGTGATGGTCTGATGATCACATAAGCAAAAAAATGGACAGTTATCAAATGCTATTTATCCTGTTTATACTATTTACACTGTCTACCAAAGCGCGCACACACACACACACACGCACACACACACACATACATATATGTATATGAATATATATAAAGATGAAAAGAAGTTATAAGACAAATAGGAATATAACTTTTATGTTGTTTATTTTTTATTCATCTCAACTAGTTTTAAGCTTAGGCCATCACCAGAGAAAAGTTTTTGTGGAAAAAAGTTTTCTTTAAATAATTTCTAAAGAATTTTCAATGCTTTGTTTAAAGAAGTTAATATGCTATACAAAGAAGCAATGCACAGTGTACTGTTGGCATATCATACCTGTTCGTCTACCGATGGATATTCTGTACCAACAGTACATTTCATATCATGTCATATCATATATACATATATATATATATATATATATATATATATATATATGTGTGTGTGTGTGTGTGTGTGTGTGTGCATATATATTTTTAACCTATTTTTCTAATCTGCACAATAGAAAAATCCTCCTAATTTATTTTAATTTGCTAGCTAACTTTTTTAATTGAATATTCTCTAGGATACTGAAAGATAAATTATTAACAACAAGGATATTCTCACATTCAATCTAAAAACTCCCTCCTTATCTGGTTGTTGAACAGAACCTGCTTTCCTTAAATACTAGCTGAAGTAAAAGAAGTGTGCTTCAATCAACCAAACAAGAATGGCATCATTGCTATTTCTTTTCAAAGGCAAAAGCTAAAAGTCATTCTCAATTTAAAAATGCCGGAAGGTGCCAGCAAGAAGAGCAGGAAAGAAAAGGATGAAGCAACTTCAAGTACAAGAAGGCAACGGATAGTCTGTCCTTTCAAATGTGCTGAATTAGCTGAGATGCATGTTGCCTGATGCATAATCAAATAATCGAAAAATGAGCAGCAAGCACTGAAGTGTACATAAAAATGCCATTAGAGAAATAGTTGCCAGTGGGGAATGTTTAGAAAGATACTTCTTGCGTCCAACTCTGATGCAGTTCAAAAACCATTACCTTCCTTTAAATAGGTGGGTGGATAGAGAGTTGCATATAGGACTCTCTGCTTCATAAAAGACTAAAATGGAAGTATATTCTTTACTTTCACACTCACACACATGCATGCACACACACACACATATATATATATATATATATATATGCATGTACACACACACTTTTATATATATATATATATATATATATATATATATATATATATATGTTTTGGTGTATGTAAATGTATATCTAGATATCAATGTGTAATGTCTTGTAGAAATGAAACCGCTGTCAGTGGCCTTGAAGACATGTATCCTGCCAACTGCACTTCTGTGGATTCTCAAACTGCCTCTATAGAATTCTTCAAATGGACTTTTTTTTATAATTGGACAAGATTTAATAAATGTACCACGGTCACCATGCTCTTATCACATGTTATTTTTTTCCAAGTTCAATTCAAAGTTATATAACATTTAACTCTCAGATATTTTTTCTTTTTTTCATGAAGAGGGGTGGTTATCGAATTGCAAAATTACACACTGCAACCAGAGGCCCCCTTCAAGATATGGAATAAGAAGTACAAATGATAAAACTAAAAGAATTTCATATGAACCATGGAAGTTGTGATACAAAAATGGTAAAAATGGTCATCTTGTTTCTCAATATTTTTGCTCTATATCCATCTGAATACACATGTGGTATGTCTAATTATAGGTTTACAATGGCACTGATTTCAATTTCTCGGTCAGAAATGAGTTAAAATATTTCATAGGGCGAAAATCCAAGATGGCAGCTAAATTTCCGATATTTTTGTTGATTAAGACAAAAAATTGGGAAATATGTGCTTTAATATGTTATTTCTATAATTTTGCCCATGCTGGGTTTGATTCTGCATTCAGAAATGCATTAATTACCCCCTGCACAGATTAACTATGAATAGAATGAGATGCATCATTAGGAAGAGACACACAAGAGCCCAACAAAATTAGTAAACCCTCACATGAGTTGAATATTTGATTAATTAATGATTATATCCAATGCCAGATAAAATGAATAAATGTCATCAAATAGCTGTAAATGTTTATATACAATACTTTGGTAACTGTCACCTAAAATAGTAGCAGGTCATAGACATTATTACAATTATTAATTAAGACTTCATCATCATCATCATCATGTCGCGCCGCCTGCGCGGATATCCCTGACCGTCTCCCGCCATTTCTCCCTATCATCCATCGCCTCCGGTAGGTCTTCAGGGTTACATCCCGTGTCCTCACACAGCTGCTGTATGTAGGTTCATGCTGGTCGTCCCACTCCTGCACATCCATGTGCGGGGGTCCACAGGAGTACATCGCTTATGAGCTCGTCCTTGCTTCTCCAGCAGTGTCCTGCGTGTCTGGTTCGTCGAACTTGTATAGTTTTTGTGATGGAGGGCAAGTGTCCGTATAGTTGGAGTCTCGTGGGGTGTTGTCGCCAGGACTTGTTTAATACTGCTCTCAACATTCTTGTATAATTTCCGTCCAGCCTCCTTTCCAGCCGCTTCGTAAGCGTCCATGTGGTGCATCCATATAGCAGTATCGACACAACCGCTGCCTGGAAGAAACTTCGTTTCATTTTATCCGTTAGGTCCGACTTCCATATGATCGAGAGCCTATCGATAGCTGTCCATGCCTTCGTCAGTCGTGTGTCGATGTCTTTCTCGGTTGATGAGACGCTGCTTCCTAGGTAGGTGAATTTGTTGACTAGTTTCAGAGAGGCTCCGTCTAGTGTGGCAATGTTGCCCGTTTGGTTGTAGCACATATATTCGGTTTTGTTTGCATTGACATGGAGGCCAATGCCAGCTGCGGCTCGTTCCAGACTATGCAGTAATGTCTCTGCTTGATTAGGCGTATTCGCTAGTAACGCCAAGTCATCTGCGTAGTCGGTGTCCGTGATTGTTTTTGCGGGGTACCTTTTGCTTCTTCTCTTAGTCAGCTGGAAGCCATTTTCTCTGATTTTGTCGATCGAAGTCCTAAGCACATAGTCTAGACAGATGATAAAGAGGTACGGGGCTAGTGTGTCTCCTTGTAGTACTCCTGCAACTATGTCGAAGTATTCCGTGTCTCCATCTGGTGAACGTACTTTCACTTTGGTGTTTCTGTAGAGAATCATTATCGCTGCTACGGTTTCTTTTGGTAGGCCGTATGCTAGTAGGATTTGCTCCATCTTCCCTCTGTGTATGGAATCGAATGCCTTGGTAAAGTCGACAAATAGTAATGTCGCCTGTAAGTTTTTTGCCCGAACGCCTTCCAGGATTCTACGGATGGTCAGTATTTGCGAGGTCGTGGATCTATTTCTCCGGAAGCCATTTTGGTTTTTCCTAAGGATGTTATCTATTTTGGGTTCTATGCGGTTTCGTAGTAGGGCATTGTAGATTTTGGCTGCTATGGATGTAAGTGTTATCCCTCGGTAGTTCTTGGCTAGTCCGAGGTCGCCTTTTTTAGGGAATGGAAGGATGCATCCCTTCGTCCATCGTTCTATCCTATTTTGACTATAGACTGCGTTGCATTGCCGGAGCAGTATATCGTCGAATTGTCTCGTCTTCCACACTTCTGGGGGGATCTCGTCTAGCCCCGCCGCTTTCCTATTTTTAATTCTTCTGAGAACCGAGTCTAGTTCTTCTTTGGTGAAAGGACCTAGTTTTACGTCTAATTGCTTACTAATAATTCTGGTGATCGGTTCATCCGTTATTTCCGGTGGGTTTCCTAGTAGATTTTTGAAATGCTGTTCCCACAGTTTTACACTTTCTTGTTGGCTTGCATCTTTCAATTTTGCTTTGGCTGTGCTCTTCCTTCTACTTACTTCGTTTATTGTTTGCCAGGCTATCCTGGATTGCCTATCTTCCACCGAGTCTCTAATCTTATCTATCTGATTTTGTACGTATTCTGCCTGTTCTTTTAGGTATATTCCTGTTAATTGATGTTGTGCCTTTTCTAGTTTTCGTGCATTTGTGTTTGTTGGGTTCTTTCGATAGCTTTTGGAGGCAGTCTTCACAAGTACACGTTTTTCTCTGACCGCTAGCGTTTCCCAGGGGACTCTATATTTAGTTCTAGGCTTTGTTGGAATACACTTTTCTGCCGCCTCCAGGTGTGCTTCTACAAAATTTTCATATTCGTCATTTGGGGTGCCTATTTCTGCCTTCTCTTGTAGTGCTTCGAATCTGTTTCTTAATTCTAATGCATACTTATCTCTAATATCTCTGTTGTTGAGTAGGGCCCAGTCATAGTGCTTGGTCGTCGCTTTACGTGTGGCGTTTTTTCTTAGGCTTAGTCATACTTTGGCTGTAACTATTCGATGATCGGAGGACACACCCTCGAAAGAGGAGTATGCCTCGCAATTCATCGCACTGTTTTTCCATTTCCTGTTTATAAGGACGTAGTCTATCTGTGCTTTACTCTTATTCGCGTATGTGTAGGTCCATAATTTCCCCTCCCTTTTTTGAAAGTTTGTATTGAGGCATGTTAATCTATTTTCTATCATGAAATCTATTAAATGCTGTCCATTCCTGTTAGACGCGCAGTGTAGGCTGTATTTGTTGTGTCTGTTTTTCCCGATTTGTGCATTCATATCTCCGCCAATGACTAGCAGGTTGTGTTTCGGAATGCTACGTACTAGGGAGGATAGATCTTCGTAGAAGGTGGCTATTTCGTTGTCTTCGCTAACATTGGTAGGGCTGTAGCAGGAGATAATTGTTGCTTTAGGGTTGCCATTAAACGTTGCGGCCATCATCTTGCAGTTTTTCATTAGTCTGAATATATACTTATACTGAGGGATTGAAAATTCAGTATTTATGGCAGACTGGACTTCATGATACAGTCTAATAATCTTTTTCTAGAATAGCTTAAACAATGTATTCATTCACATCAATTACAGATGTGAACAGAACCTTTTTTCTTTCTGAGCTTGTGAATCTATATTGAAAAGTTGGTTATTTTTTATCCTTTTTTGTCACATGACCTTCATGGGTTATGTACTGTGGAATTAAAGGGTTTGGATACCCCAAATTCTTTTTCTTTCATGATTACTACTTGTCAGACGTTATTTTGAAGTGGGACAGATGAAGACCCAAGATTATAACTAAACTCAACCATGAACCTTGAATTCAAGAATCAACCCAATTTTATTTAATTAAACTTAAATAATCAACATGGAAAAATTCTTTAGAGATATGTGGCTGATATGAATATTGATAGCATCTGTTACATTTGGTAGACAATAGCACTTCAGCTCAGTTAGCTGGGGCTAGAGAATACACGAACTGCTTCTCTGCAGAAGAGTAACACCCTCCTAATGAGTCTCCTGGATATGACTCTAAACTGCATCTGATGATGAGACTTCAATTCTGGAGCTTTGGTTAATGTGGATTAATCTTTCATAGCCATTATTTCCAAGTACACTCTGACTTGGAATCCCAGTTGGTTGGGACAGTAGAATACACTGATTGCAGCTCTGTAGAAAGTTAAGACCCCCACCCACAATGCACCTGGATATGTCATTAAACAATCTAATGACAGGGCTCCAGATTTGAGATTTGGGGAATGTGAAGTATCCTTTCATTGCCATTGCTCCCAGGTCCACACACACCAAGAATGGTAGCACCTGATAGGGTCATTTCTATAAGTCAAAAAAACAAACTGTGTGCAAACAAATAACTGATGTTAAATTGTTACTGTTAAATTGTAATGCTTGAAACCATTTAATTGAATGCAAAAAAGAGCTCAGGCTCGTTTGAAAATGTTATCTACAAAATGCATTTACAAATCATGTATATATTTAATATATATGTATAAACAGGATTTGGTATTAAATAACCCACAATTGGTTGATATGCCATAAAACCAAACCAAAAAAAAAACAAATCTGAGTCTGAGCAGTGGTACCTATTAAGGTTCCATCTATGGGTCAAATGGAAATCTTTAACCATTTAACTGTGGGCAAACGTATGAGTAATGTTCAATAAAATTGCTAAGTTTATATAGCAATACTTGAAACCATTCAACTGTATGCAAACAAGTGATTAATATTAGATAGAATTATTCATTTTAGATAGTAATACTTGAAACCATTTAACTGTGTGCAAACAAATGAGCTCTGGCTTGCTTGAAATTTTACTTACAAACTATTCATTTTTAAATTATATATGTTATATATATATATATATATATATATTATAACAGTGTCACATCCACACACACTCACACACTTACAATCACACATAGAGATTCCAACAAAATCCCAACAGATTTTTTTACTGAATTTTTTTTTATTTTCGATTCATTTCATTTTCTTAACTGCCTGATGAGTGTTGTTTTGCAAAAAACTCCATGAAACCCAGGGATCGCAGTCTAAATTCCATGAATTATATATTGTTGGGTATCACCTACCTTTTCAGCATAATGAGTTGTTCCATCTGCCATATATGGCAGTAGCAGAGATCAGTCTGGGAAGAATAAGCCTACAAGTCAGACCAGACGAGCCGTTCCTATTGTTGAAGTATATCTTTACTCTATCACTAATCCTATGTTCTTACTACTAACAGTCTCTCTTCTGTAAATACGCTTTCCTGTAAATATAACTATTTACCTCACATATCGGTGTTTGTCTTATTATTACTACTACTTGTGTTTACTCACCAGAACACAACATATATATATATATATATATATATATATATATATATTTATCTATTATATATTTATCTATTATATATGTATGTATGTATGTATGTATGTATAAACAGGATTTAGCATGAAATAAACTACAAGAATTGATATGTTTTAAAAAGGCACCAAACTATAGCTCTTCTCCTGGATTTGATCTGTGCAAAATTGTATGGAATACAGACAATTGCTCATGCACTCAGTCTCCCATTTACATTCTACAAATGCTGTGCAAGGAACGAGAAACGGTTTATACAGTTTGGTATGGGAGTCTCCTTATGTATTACCAAAAAAGGATTGGAAACAATATTAAATAGTTTTAAGGACCCCAGTTCACTGCTTTAAAGTCATTGCTATACTCCTCCCAGACTGGTGGCCCACCCAGGCAAGAGAGTTAGTTCTACTATTTTAAACATAGCTAGGAAATGTGCTGAATATGCTTGTGTAGCATAGCAGTTATATCATTATAGGAAATGGATATGACAACCTGATTTCGAATCCTAGACAAGGCCATTTGCATTTCATTTTGTGCTAATGCCCTTAGGAAAGGCATAAATCCATCTCTTCTTCCTTTAGCTATGGGTAAGTAGTAGGGCAGACGGAGCTCTTCAGCATTGGTATGGCGATCAGTCTAAGAGAAGGAAAACCCTGGATTGAAAATATCTGTAATTCTGCAGAAAAAACTGATCTTATATCATATCCTGTCCATAGTGGAAAGGTTGGATTAATACATGTCAATAGAAAAAGAAATGGATTCATATCTTTCATCTGACTTCAAGAACTGAAGATCATTTTCATACAGTCCGAAAATCAAGATCTATCTCCTTTTACATTCAAAATCTCTTACAACCATAACTGCTGAAACCCATTACATTTTTTTGAATTTTTTTAACAAATAACATTTTTTTCACATTCTAAATCTCATTTGATGATGTACATATAACATTTAAGAAATAAGAAAATAGATAACAAACAAATTTTTAATCATTTTATAATAAGATGTTTTCAAAAAATACCTTTTATTCTATGTGAGTTTCTATATATATTTTTATGAAGCTACATTTTCTTAGAAAATTAAAATTCACTTACATAAAAATCACATGAATTTTATGACATATGAAATTTTGCAGGTTATTAATTTTCTTTGAAAGAAATTGAAGTGGTAATATTTAATCCACGACTGGGGAATAAGGGGTTTCATGCCTTTCCCTCGATTATTAGTCTAAAAGTGAACATAATAGTGTGACTATCTTCTTAAGATTAATAATTCCATTTAAAAATTCGTTTTCACAGGATTATATGATTTCACATATTCTTATCCAATTCTAATAATTTTTAAACATCTATTTGAGCCATACATGTGACCCTAACATATATTATCACTCTAGAATAAAGGCAATGAACGAGAACTCAACACTCCTCAAATCTCCAGAACTATAGCCTCACCATCAGATGCAATTTAGTATGATACCCTTTCTTGAGGGGGTTATCTCTCGACAGGAGATACAGTAAGCATATTCTAAGTCCCACTGACAGAGTGGAGTAACTATGAGCTTAATTTGCAATTATACTGCATGCTCAAGCCAAATGCTTTTTGACAGAATCTCATTACTTATTTTTCAACAACTACATGCAAATATATTTCACAGATAATTCTGAAGACATGTGTAAAATGCAAATAGCATTTTTCAAACGACCAATAAATAGCTTTGGTTTTCCAAAATTCAAATTATGTCAACTGTTATCCTAATTACATATTGAATATGTGTTAATTATTTGAGTGAATATTTTTCAATTTCTTTGCTTTAAAAATCTGATAGATTATATTTTTATATAGCAGTATTATGGGAGTATTTCTTTCTATTACAATCTAAATTCATTCATATTTACAAATCAAAGAAAAGAAACCTTGAAAGAAAACTTAAACAGTTTCTGATTTGCATGTCATGGAGAACAGTTAGGAAAAGATAATATCAACAATTATTACAGGTGAAATTGGATACAAATTAATTGCTGGTGCCATATCAAATGATGTTGAGAGAAAAAGTGAAAGGCAAGTTTGCATGTAAAAACATAACAATTTCAATGCCTTCTTTACAGAGAGATAGAGCAAAAGAAAAAAAAGAAGATGCAATAAGACATCTTCATGCAGTCTTCATTCTTTTTTTTAGCTGAGAAAATGAATCCTTGCTTGAATAAAATTTATATAAAATATAGACAGGTGACTAAAACTGGTAGAAATCAGGCCTGAGAGTCAAATCACACATATATCCCTGTTGGCAAGGCTGACAATACACTGGCTGTATCCCTTGAAGATAGGTAAGAACCCCCAAGAAAAGGGGTCCTGGGTATCATACAAAACTACATCTGATGGTGAGGCTCATGTTCTGCAGATCTGAGGCGTAAAGAGTACTCCTTCATTGCCATACTTCCCAGGTCGACTGTGACACGGAATGATACCACCTGTTACGATCCCATCTATAGGTCAGATAGATCTGTTTATAATTTATTAATATTCAATAGAACCATGAGCAGTAGAACCTTTTAGGAAACAACTACTCAAACCATGTAAAAATTAATGTGATTCTCAAACGTCTAGGCATGAAATAACCCCAGATGGGTTGACATGCCAGTAAAATCAATCAAATAATCAATCAAATCACACTTAAAGCATTAGTTCCCACCTGATCACAAAAGTTAAGCAGTTATAAATCTGTTCAATACGTAAATGAGTGATCACTTAGGAGCTACAGCTAATGGAAGCAACCTGTGTCCCAGATTAAGCAAAGCTGAGTAGATTTTAATATTGGAAGCGATAAGACAGAATGAAAAGATATGCACAAAGGATGTGGTGGATTTTTATCTAACTTCTTACCAAGTCAGATTTGATATAAAGTCATTTTAGTGTGGTCGGGGGCATGCACAAGTTAAGACTCATGCATAGCCATCACAAAATGCTTGATCCCGTGGACATTCCACATTTGAGAGCGCCCCAAGCACCAAACAATAAACTCAGCCCTCACAAGCATGTATATCCTAAGGACCCCTGAGATATCCACAAAGAGTGAGAGAAGAGCAGTCACACGAGATTTGGCAATCTTGTGGCCCGGCCCATCAAATTTCTATCATCAATGCAAAACAAATAAACTACTGTCAAGAAATAATCATCTTTTGTCAGTTTAAATAAGAGAGAAAATAATTAGAATATAGAATTCTAGAGTAAGTTTTACAATATTTTCATAAATGCTAGTTTGTGATACGTATATCAACTGACCATAGCAGTTCAAACTGTGGAAGGTAACCACTAGCGGGCCTCGCAATTCGAGTCAGACGCAGGCCGTGTTTCTCGCTGCACGGATTGGCTCGTGTGGCTTAGTTGTGTTGTCTTGTTCACGTCGGTCTAGGCTGACGGACATGGATACCGGGAAGCCAACATTCATGTCACATGTACTAAGAGCAGCTCTTCTCGAGCTTCAGGAAGCTGTCCCCTCAGGCTCTAACCTTCTCCGGAGGGGCTAAGTTTATCGTCTGGTGCCAGAAGCTCCTCTTTATAGAGGAATGTCAACGGAGCCCGAGGCATTTTTGTTACTTCGTCCTGTTTGTTGGACGTACGACAGTAAAAGGTAACCACTATGATTGGTAGTAGCATGGTTGTTACTGCAATGACACATTTTGCATCGCTTCACACGGTATGTGATTTAAAAGCTGTACAAATGAACATGCTACTTTATCTAATTTAAAACTTACCCTTGCAAGTATGAACTGGACCATAATGCTGTGGAAGCAAAAAGAAAATTCAGGGGAAGGTGATCATAGTACATTAACCAAATGGTTCAAAAAGTTTCAATTTGTTTGCAAGAACCTCGACAATCATACAAGATCGGATAGGTCTAAAACTGGATACACGGGCCGAGCTTCAAGTCATTGAGGTAAATTAAGTGAGTTTGGTGTGAAGATTATAGGGCAAGCTTAGCATCTCCCATCCTAGTGTGGTTTGTCAGTCATGTTCTCAGCAAAAGCATAATGTGCCTCCCGTTATCAAAATAATGCAGAAACTTCTCTCCAAAGTATTTTTAGATATTAATAAACTGTCAAAATTAAACTTTCATCGATTATATTTAAATACCATTTGATATATTACTTACATCCAAGTAATTTTTTCTTACGTAACTGTAAATTAAATTTCTTAGAGACGTGCCGTCAAAAAAGTACTTTTGATCAATCAGCTAAGTTTTATGATTATTTTGTTCATTTCAGTGGCGGATCAGTTATTCATTTGATAAATAAATAAAGAAAAAGAGAAGGTTATTTTGCTTTGATAAAAATACCTGCTTTTCTCGTCCTGTTATAGGACTTACACTCCTATAATTTAAATTGGGCGGTATGCCACTTGTTCAGACAACAAAGTGGCGGACGCAAGCAAATATTCAGTCTCGGGAAACCATTGACCAGGAAAACCTCGTGATCATGTTTAAAACTACGTCCTCATCTGAATTTCGTCCTGCGTTTTTTGGAGCCGATTCCAAGACACATATTTTCTATAAATACTTCGTCTTCAAACACTCTTCCTCTTTTTTCCCAGTTTCTATTGTAGCGCTAACACACTCTCTCCAGTGTGACTCTCTTATTCACCAACAGATGTCAAAAGCCACAAAATGGATAAACCACGCAAACGTTCCTTTCCTCAGTATACCTTGTCTGTGAGACTTTTTCCAGCCTCGAAAACTACAATTGTTTCGAACCACAGAAAGAAACGAACATTTAGAAATACATAGTCAACATGAATAGGACACTTTTATTATTTAACCTTTCTGTGGTTTTAGTTGTGTTAGTCACACACTCACACACACACACACACACACACGCATGCACACAGGACTATTTTACGAACAATATAGAACCATAGTAATATTTTAAATGTATCATTGCATGTTTTGTTATGAATATAAATTTGTTTTGTTTGTCGCCTCGTTTTGAATGTTCCTTTTGTCCGCGCCATTTCATATCTTTACTCATTTACTTCATTTACTACATTTGTTTCCATGTGCCTATTTTACCTTTTTTCCATGGGCCTTTTTCTAAACATAACATACCACTAAATAAAGCATATACTAAACCACAACATTAAATTTTGGGGGATTAAACATATCTACTAAATAACATGTCCCCTACACTGTTAACTAAATTTCTTCTTCATCTCCCGATTGATGACCAGTTAAACTTAAGGATTCAATATCAGGAAAATTTATAAATGACGATATTAAATAACATGAGTTCATTCGTGGTAAAAACAATGCCAAAAGTGCAGAAGGTTTGTTATAGAGTGCAGAAGCAGTTTTTATTTTCAAATGACATTAAAAATTATCTTAAGCTTCAGAAATTTTTGAAATCCAGCAAGTTTTGAAAATAGTTAGTTTTGAATTTATCAAATAGCTCAACAGGTATAGCCATTTCATTATTTAAAGAAAATGTCATTCTATGTATTACATAGAGGTACTTTAAAAAATTGTTTATTCATTTGTACGTTGATCAATCAAATAAAATGTCTTTTATTTTTTCATTTCATTTTCATTCTATGTTGTACCATTATTTTATCCAATTGTTTTAAGAATTTTAAATGGATGTTCAAAGATTAAACAGACTCTACTTTAAAAGTATATTAATTTGTATCCATTAAGTACAGTTTTGTTCTTTTACTTTCATTTTTTTTTTAAATTCTAAGAGTATATTAATCTGTATCCAGATATCTAACTAGTGTAGTGACTGCATGCTATTGTTTAGTGGATATGATAGTCTCCAATTTGTAGTGAATGAGTCCCCGTCCGTATTTTACGGGTATTACTTTCACGTTCAGTTCCACCACATATACAACATAAATTTTACAAACACGTAAACAAATGGAATATGACAACAACGATCATTTAGAAACAAACAATTTAATAATCATAACAAAATAGGAATAAAAATAATGAGAAATACAGTTATGGCCAGTTGAATGAAATTGGGTTGTTCGCCCGTGTGTGTGTGTGTGTGTGTGTGTGTGTGTGTGTGTGTGTGTGTGTGTGTGTGTGTGTGTGTGTGTGTGTGTGTGTGTGTGTTTACACGTTAGTAAAGTCTATCAAATAAATGGGTCCATAGTTGGCCAAAGTAAGGGGGATAAAAATGTTGTCTTTACTTACATGAGTATGTGTGTGCGTATATGAGTGATGGACCGTAAGTATGGGTCTTTGCTTTCATTAAGTCCGCGCGTGTGTTTTCTTATGATTTTGGCGACAACGTGTCGCATTGATAAAAGAAGGTCGCATGCCTTTTCCCTTTGAGTCTTATGGCGTAGTTCTCTACTGTCTGTTTATGACCTCTCGTAGTAGAAGGAATGAATGACTGAATGACCTGGTTGATTAAATTCGTTATTTATACTTTTGGGGGTCACTAAAGTGGATCAAAAAATAATCTTATAGCGGGTCCTAAAATTCAAGCACGTAAACATCTCTTGACCAATCAGATTCGTTAATTTACTTATTTGTTTTAGAGCCTAAAATTTTTCCGTTAATTAATTTCTGATCCGGATTTTCTAGAATGTTCTTATTCTATGTTTTTAGCTGATTGGTTGAAAAATATAAAAATGTAACTTTAATATTAATACGATTTTGATCCGGAATGTTCTTATTCTGTGTTTTTGTGGTTGATTATTTTTATGCTAAAAAATGTGTATTCTCTACTAGTTTCGAAATAATAAGCTCGTCAAATATATACTTCATTGCCTGTACTAATATATATAGTTTAGTCATGGTATATTTTAACAAAATGAATGATATATTGGTAATAGTATGGAGATGAAGGTTTAGAGATTAATATATATTTTCGGTAGTTTTTTAAATACATTTGTGATTCTTTCAGCACTTTTAAGTTAACCTCCATGCTTGGTCATTCAGATACCATCTTGCTATCCACAAATTTAGAATCTTTAGCAAATAATATTTATGTAGATTTATTTCATTTCAGGACAGTTATGTATCCTTATTCTGTTACTTGCTTTCCTATCAGTCAATAAATAAATTGACTTTCTAACTGACATTTACTAATTAAAACCAATGCCACATGGATCAGTTTTAATATACATTTATCTATATCGTTCTATAATCACATACACCCTCCTATATATATATATATATATATATATATATATATATATATATATATTCTTTTCATCTTTAAATTTGTGCAGAAGTTATGTAGCGATAGCGACTGTTCACGTCTTTATAGAACATTGAAATATGATACATGGTGATTCTAAATTCTCTCTAATATATAGATTATCGATAACTATATATATATATATATATATATATTGATTCAAGTATAATTTTTTTTTCTTTTTTTTTCATAACTGACGTTTTTTTCTTTTTTTTTTTTAAGTTATTTGAACTGCAGAAATGTCTCGATTCTTACCTTCTTTTCTACCGTTCTTTTCTTTAGTTTTTTTTTTTTTTTTTTTTTTTTTACTGAAACTATTAGCATTGTCAATAGTCGGAGTAATGATCATGGTGGTAATGGTGATAACAATAATAAGAATAACTTTCTATTTTAATTTGTTGATATGTCAAAATATGTGTATACGCGTTTCTGTATATTTTTAATAAATAATCGAAGTAAAATCAGCCGTGGCAATATTTAAAAGTGATAGTATAATTAAGAATAGAAATAAAGAAGAAAAAAACTTCCTGGAAGCCATGTATATGACCTTTTTATGTACTCGTAATTAGCCGGAAAAGAAAATGACTAAAAACTGTCAGTCGTTTGTCTTTTGAACTTGTGCTGCTCGAATTTAAATTCAAAAGTAAATCGTGTGAAAAGTGTCTAAAGATTGATAACAATAAGAAATAAGTAAGGAAAGAGTAGTATCAGATATAAGAATGTAAGATTAAATCCCGCCATATAAATACTAAGTAAAAACTGTAAAGGCGTAAGTAATTATATTTTTGTGTGTGATAGTGTATCTATGCGAAAGGGCAAAAACTACATTGAAGGTTAATTGTTAAAGTGAAGAATAAAATCAATCCACTAAGCTTGACTAAAATAAAAAGGAATTAATAGACTTATAACTACTCTTAAACTTACAAATCTCAATTCGCTTTACTATATTCATTTAAAGGCATAAATGTCAGGAATTTGGTCCACCACAATATATATATATATATATATATATATATATATATATGTGTGTGTAAGCGTATATCAACCGAAGCCATAGGAAGCAGCATAGTGAATGTGAAGAAAGGTGGATGAATTCAAAGACAAGCAAAGAGCGTGCTTCACAAGATACTGGGTGAAAGAACCTCATAGGTCAACGGTCAGGATCAAATAGTTCAGTTAGGAAGCTACTGCTTCTCATGTATAAGAACGGTGTCTATTGATAAAGGGAAAAGCAGGCAAGAAAGATAGTGATTAATAATTGTTGTCAACGTGACTCAATGATGATGATAATGATGGCAAAGTGTGTTTGAAAAGTGATAACATTTTGCAAATCTAATAACTTGACCAATTCCCATTCAAATAATTTCTGATCTTAACAACATGAGATGAAACAACTAAAAATTTAATCTTTTTTTTCAGGTATCACTCTAACAGAAAAAGGCATTTAAACATTTAGCATAGAATTTCATGTTGTTTTTACATGTCCTGTCAAGACCTCATTTAAAAGACTATTGTTCAAGTTATTACATTAATAATTTTTTTTCTGAAACACCCTGTATATTTCAAATGGTACCAATGTTTTGGAAACACCCAGTATATATATATATATATAGTCATCCACAGACAGACTGTTTCAATATATCACAACTCTTCAGTGTAGCTAGACACGTAGGATGCTTGAAGCTGGGATTGAAACCCGGCCAACTTTACGTTTGACTTAGTATCATACCACTCAGCCAACAAGCAAACTATGTCAGCTCGGGAATTATAAGGCATTAAATAGTAGCTTTCGTTTGTTTATATTTACACCTTACTGGATACCAGATTGTTCAATTCGTTCGAAGAGCTTTGCATTATGCAAGTGGCAGCCATTAATTCCTTTGCTAGAGTGCTCAACCCCCATAGGAAAGTGTGTGTATGTGTGTGTGTGTAGTCTGACAGCAGCCCTTTATTTAAACATGTTTGATTAAATAATAAAGACACATTTTGTCTATATAATTTTATTAGGATCCTTTCAAGTTTCCTGACAAAGGTTTTGGTTTTACGTTGGAGCTGGTAGATGAATTTATCAAAATTCTCCCAAGTACTTTCGAACCTGTCATCAGCATTTCAGTTTCATCCAACTATATGTTTATGTAATTTTTGTAATGTTAAAAAAAACCTAAACCTTTGAAAAAGAAATCTTTTCTCTTACAATGATGGCCCATGAAAGGTCCGAAAGTCCTCGGAACAATTTCAGTAAATTCATCTACCAACTCCAACCTAAGACCAGGAATCTTGAAATGAACCAAATAAAATTAGGTAGACAAAATGTGTCTATATTATCTAATCAAACACACACACACACACATATATATATATATATATATATATATATATATATATATATATATATAAATATGTATTTATGTATGTATGTGTGTATATATGTATACAATTTTATACACATACAATAGTGATTTCTTTAAGTTTATACATACATAATTTTTATATATAAGTAAAGTCTTTGTAGAGTGGCTCCACCAGTACAGACATAGCATTAATTTTTTTCTGTGCATTTAAACCTATTCAAGATAAGTCTCTCTTTCAAAATAAAAAAGGTACTCTAGAAAAAGTGTTGATCAAATCACAAATAAGACTTTAAATTTTTTTACACTGTTTTAGGAATGCCAAGTCTATTGCAGCCAAGAAAACACAGCATTTAACATTATAGAAATAATAAAAGAAATAATGACCAATTAGATTGCTTTATTTGTGAAAAAAAAAATGTACAATTCTTTTTATTAGAAAAGTACATTTTTCTTCTAATGTCTTTATAGAGAGCATTATGAATGTTTTCTAAATATTCTGTTAAAAAATAGAAGTAATTTTCCCTAAGAAAAATGAGTCAGTGATTGCTTCAAAAAGATACAAGCCTTTGTTCACAATTCCTATGAGAAAAAAACCAAAACCTAAAGCTTTTGATAAACCATCTCTTTCTAAAAAAAGATGTTATTTTGCAGAGGAATACTCAGAAGACAATGTTTACTTTTTCTGACGTATTTGATATTATCAGAGTTTCTGTTAGATTAATTAAAAAAAACTAGATAGTTCACAAGAAATATTAATTACATACTCTGAAGAGAATCTCATCTTTTGAATTTCATGAAAATATAAAATATACACATTTTGAAAAAAGAAAATATCAAAAAAACAAAACATTTTTAGAATCATTTCCACTTTATAGTTTGTTTTATTCTGTTTTATTAATATTTTTTAACTTGGTTTTTAAATGGGCACAAACATTTTGTTTCCTTTTATGTTGAGAAAGTGTCATTTTTATGATTGATATATTTTAACAGTGTGTGAACGTATCAAGGGTAATTTCCAATCAAGAGATTAGGGAATCACGTTCATTGTACATTCATATTAACATTTTTTGTTTAGTTGTTTCTCAAGAGTTTTTTTTTTTGCACACAATCCTATCGAATACAAATAATTTTTAAAGGGATCTATTTAATCCATGGATAGAATTCTAACAGGCACTATCCCTCAAGATTAAATTGAACCTGGGATTAATGGCAATTAAAAAGTTCTTCACACTCTTCTGATCTCCCAAACTGGAGTCTTACCATTAAATGAAGTTGAGTGTCATATGCAAAACACTAGCATTTTCAGTATTTGACTTTATAGCTTGGGTTAAAACTCAAAGGAAGATTTCATTTTGGAAGCATCTTGTAAAAATGAAATCACTGTCAATGACTTTGAAGACATTTATCCTAACTATTGCACTTCTGTGGGTGCTAAACCAGAGTATACAGAATTCTTGAAATGGACTCTTGATAATTGTAGGAGATTTAATAAATGTATCCAGCTCACACTGCTCTTCTCATATGTCATTCTATTCCATGTTCAATTTTATTTTAGATAACCAGATAAGGCTTATTTTATACCTTCTTGCCAATTTCAAATCCATTTATAACATCTACAGAAAGTGATGTTCATAAGTATTTGGACAAGCTCAAAATCTATTTTTATTGCTTAATATTGCTGGGGCCATTTAGGATTTTCAGCAAAAGGGATCCAAATTGATTTACAGTTTGGTATCTCTTTCAAATAGCAATAACTTTGATCAGTTATGAAGTTGACTTTAGAAAGTTTGAGAAAAGAAATCTTTTTTTTTCATTAATGACCTTAATAGGCTTAAAAAAACATTTTTCAGAATGTTAGCATTCAGATCCACAAAATGTGTAAAAATTAATGACTTATCTTAACGAAATAAAAATTTTTTCATGTAATGTTCCTATTTTTAACTCTCAAAACACATATGTATTTGGTGTATATATATTTAAAAATACTGATAAAAAATTTCAAAAATATTTCTTCAATATAATTTAGATTGGTTCTTCGAAAAATATTTTATTCTTACTTAAATCTAAATATCTAGTATTAAAAAAACTGATTAAATTTGGCCATTTAACTTATGTTGTCATCTTTTGCAATTATATTTTGACACTTCTGTTCTTCCCTAATTTTTTCAAAATGTCTGCTTTCAGAAAATATTAAAAACTAAACAAGACTTTTCTTTTTCTTTGCAACATAGGCAGGACCTGCACAGCAATTGTAGTGGAAGATCTGAGAAGTTGTTGGCACTCTGCAGTTTTTATGCTACGAGACTTTACAGGTGTTCTCAAAGAGTGAGTATGCTTTAGTTATGGTTTGCTGCCAGTGTTGTCTGTTGAGCTGTCAATTGTCAGAGGTTGATTTCATGAGATGTTAATTATGATTAATTGTATAAAGAGTTGAAATTTAGGAGAAGATTAGAGATATTTGTGGTTTTATCACATTTGAAGGGATCCTTCACCTCAAACTTCTATGAAAGAGGAAGTTTAAATATATAAAAATACAGATAAAACCTAGAAAAATATTTCATTAATATAATTTAGATTTGTTCTTTGACTATTCTTTTATCCTTACTTAAATCCAAGTATTTGGCATTAAAAAAAACTGATTAAATTTGGCCATTTAACTTATGTTGTCATCTTTTGCAATTATATTTTGACACTTCTGTTCTTCCCTAATTTTTTCAAAATGTCTGCTTTCAGAAAATATTAAATACTAAACAAGACTTTTCTTTTTCTAAAAAATAGCATTGTTGTATATTTTCTTTTTAATTTTTTGTATTAGGATCATTTTTTTGTTTGTAAATAGTTTTCACAATAGAAATAATCATTTGCTTAACTGTTGGAAAGAATTCTTTCACCTCTGTCATAAAAATATCCTTCTTCTTTCATCTTGCTATAAAAAAAGAAACAATTGGATTGTTTTTTGTTTTTTGTTTTGTTTTTTGTATTTTTCTTTCACTTCGAAGTTTTTCAAATAATTATAAATTTGTATTTTGTTTGAAAAGAGAAGCTAAAAAATCCATAAGTCAGTAACATTTCAATTGTGACCAAAATACTGAGGTACAACTAATCATAAATTGCAAATGAAATCATTGTTAGATCTCAAAGAAGGGAGAAAGAAAAATATGTTTTTTATCAACACAAAAAAGAAATCTTTTCAGAAAAAAGTAAAAGACAAAGAACATACAAATTTTCTGAATTTTAGAAGTGTTTTAATAAAATGGTCCAAAATTATTCCATCAGTTTCCTTTTGAAATTCCAGCTCTGAAAAAGTTCTAACAAATCAATTTCTTTCTTTTCAATTACACAAATGAAGATCTCAAATAATATTCTTAGCATTGTATAATTTTCAGAAAATGTAATGCACATTAGTACATTTTTTTTGTATTTTTGTGTGTCACATGTACTTAAATTTTATCCAAGAGCTTAATATGCCATTTAAAGAAAAGAAACCAAACCTAACCAAATATCATATCATGAGACAATATCTCTTAATATAGATACATCTGATTAGCAACTTTTTTTGCCATTCCATTTGTGTACTGTGTCCACCACTTGTAACTTCAGGTATCATCCTTCTAGTGTTCATAATTTTAGTATAGTTTAGCTTTCATACCTGCTCTGTTATAACAATATTAACTATTTTTATGCAAAAATTTATTTTTCTTTTTGAACTGGCCCATTGGTATAATGGTTAGGGTGTTTGCCTAGTGGCCCAGGAAACCAGTGTTCAATCCCAGGTCAAGCCATACCAAAGACTCAAAAAATTGTACTTGATGCCTGCTTGCTTAACACTCAACATCATAAAGTATGGATAAAGAGTCAGTGAAGCAATCCAGGAAAAGGAGTTGCGCCATCACTTATACCTCTGTGTCGTAGCTATTGAAAAGAGATCCTTTTGGTCATCCTTGACTACATTTGGTTAACTAAAAAATATATACATAATTACCAAACCTGCAACGCAAGCAGGATAGAAGAGAAGATCAATTTTTAGAGATGTTTAACAGGTTTGAATTTAGAATTTTCCTTCTTTTAAATGGGTTGTCCCACCATGATTAAAAAACTCAGTTTGCTATATTCCCATACCTGAAGTGGGAATAATTGGATGCCTACCTTTCCAAATGGTGTAAGCACTATGTGAAATGCAGTTTTAACAAGGATTTGAACCTAGGTAGCCTAGTCCATTTTCTATTTTATATGTAATTTTATTCAAAAATTGAATATAATTCAGAAAATACAATTTGACATATTTGGGAAAAAGCATTGGATATAATTCAGAAGATACATCACGCATCAACATTGCCCTGATGATGGTTTAATATAAAAAGCCCCAATAGTTTAATGTTGGTAAATTATTCAATCATAAATAAAATTATCTTTTGAATACTTTGTTTTTTCATATATTTTTATCAAATAAAAAAATTCACTTCCATTTTCGCTTATATATATATATATATATATTAATTTAGGATGTGATCCCACATCTGTTTCAGGTCTGTTTGCAGCACTTAAAGGGAAAGGCAAGTTTCAAGTAGGATTCATGGGAAAAACTGGGGACCAGGTATTGTTCAGGTTTTATGTCACTAACACAAATGAATTTTTTTTTCTCAATTTACCTTAAAGTCAGGGTTAACTTCCATAGCCTAGCAGGTGGAAAGGACATCAGTAAATCTACTCAGCAGTATGTTTTCTTTCAAAGGTTTTCTTTTCCTAGCTAGATAGGTAAGCAGACTCACAAGATCGATTTCTCATTAAAAGTTCATCTGTCAATAAAGTTGACTGAATTTGATCTTTTGCTCTGAATCCAGACTTTAAACAAAACAACTGTATGTTCACTATAAGATTGTAAGTTTCAACGTTATAGCTTTTCAAAAGTGACCTATTTTCTCATTTAACAGAAATTCAAGACAATAAAGCAATGTTGGATTTTTATCTTTTCCCAACTGAATTTTACTTTGCTAAACATGTGCTTTGATAAGTATTTGAACATAACTTTTTTATGAATCTGTAAGAAAAGCTTAACTATAAATAAACAAAAATTAAACTAAAAAATAAACTACCCTATGTACTGCACTTTCTGTTTATTTCTAATACTCAAAATCCACATTGTATATATATATATATATATGTATATATATATATATATATATTTATATTTATATAAGTATAAGCAAAATTGGTGACTGTCGTTAAGGGCGACCCGAGGTCTCCTTTTTCAGTAGCTACTACACCGAGGTGAAAGGGAGGGCGCTACTTCTTTCCCTGGATTGCTCCACTTTGCCCTTGATCTGTACCTTATATTACTGAGTGTTAAGTAAGGAAGTATCAAGTATTATTTTTTAAGTCTTTGGTATGATCAACCTGGGATCAACCTGGACCATTGGCGAACACTCTACCCACTAGGCCAATGATCCAGTATATACATATGTATGTATACAAGTGTGGGGTGGGGGGTTGTATATATATATATATATATATATATATATATATATATTTATCTGATCAACTTTCAAGGTTGATCAGATGGTCCTCATCGATTACAATGGACAAAGAAGAATATACTTATACACACATAATCCTCATTATACTGTGCTGCTAGCACAGATTTCCCTACCCTCTTTCACCATTTGTTTCTATCCTCCATTGCTTCTGATGACTCTTCTACACAAAATTCTGTGTCCATACAAAGCTGTTGTCGATAGACTCTAGTTGGTCATCCAACACTTGCATGTCTGCATGAATGGGTCCATAGGAGAACTTTGCTCATGAGATTTTCCTTACATCTCCCGCAGTGTCTTATATATCTTGTCCATCTTATTTGGATGGCTTAAGAGCTGGAAGGTAGGTAGCCATATAGCAGCTGATTTGTGGGATGTTGCTTCCAGGATTTGTTCAATATGACTCGTAGCATTCTTGTGCAATTCCTGTCTAGCTTTTTTCTATATGCTTAGTCAGTGTCCATGTGATGCATCTCCATAGTATATATATATATATATATATACACACACAATAGTGCTTAAATATTGGGGAAAATACAATTGTGTGCATATAAATAAATATGTAGATATGCAATGCATACAAAACATACATCTAAGTAAATCCATAATACTTATTGATTGTAGAAGTCACTACTCTAATGTACAGAATAAACTACAAGAACAGTACTTATTGGTTCAACAGCCCCAGCTAGCATCCAGCAGGCAGACAAAAAATAAAATGGGCAGTAACCTAATACCAAGCCTGTAACATCTTAAGCAAGCTAGTTTACACACACTAATATACCCATTCACTGGACCAGCAACCAATCACTGTCCAGAGAATGGACTTGGCCACTTGAGAGCAATGGAACGCCCCAATGTCCATATAATCTCCTCTCAAGTTGTAGCATTGCTTCTTATGCAAATGAATATTTACTCACAGCAAATGAGCATTACGAATGAATTCCAACATTGATGAAGTAATCATTAGATCTATGAAGCTTAATGATGACAATATCTATTTCATGCAAAAATTTAATAATTTGTTTGAAAATATTATCTGTCTATGCACTTAATTTGGTAGTAACTATTAATCATACAGATAAAATAGAGAGAGAAAATTCAAATCAAAATTCAGCTATTAACTGTATAACAGGCTACTAATTTATTGATGCTCTCTTATAGATATAAATAATGAAATTGTTGATCAAAAAAGATAACTCTTTATGGCTCAGTTTATCATTTATTGGTACAATAGTAGAGCAGAGTAGATTTGGCTCAATTGACATGTGAGAGAACCGTCTAGGAGAAGGAAAACTTTGAATTCCAACCATATAGTAGATAACTGGAAACAACTTTCCTGTCTTTCCTTTGAACTGTTAGAGTAATGTGCAGTTTATATATCTTTCGTGAGCCAAGATTGTTTAAGTTCTGCAAAAGACATGCCATTTTCTATTCATCCAATATCAATATGTTTTTCTACTTTTCTTTCAACTTTCATATAGTTAAGCTTCTATCCTGTCTTAATCTGTGCTGTCTCTCAGAGGTTCTTATTTAAGTAGTGGAATTAAGCCTCCAAAAGATACCATATTTATTTAAATAGTCTAAATGCCTGAATATCAAAAATAAACTAAGAGGTAACTTGAAAGTTGCTATCAACTAGTTAATTATTCAAAGGTGTATATAAATATTAGGGTGAGATCATAATATAAACCAAAGATGAAGATATTTAAAATATCAAATATCTTTTCTTGTGACATCAAAGATTTCTGCTTCCTATATCAGTTTATTTTTGGTTGGGGTTAAGTGATTTATTAAATACATGGTGCATTGAATTACCCTGAACAGAAAAGGTCATAATAATTACACCGATGCATATTTCTAATCCTCTTGGCTCAGTTGTAGAGTTTTGGCTCTGAAATCTGGGGTCACTAGTTCGATCTCCAGTGGTGAAGATTATGGTATACACTGCTGATGAGACCTAATAAGGTCAAAACAGCCTTCCAGTATATCCGTATGTCGTGTGTAAGTGTTTGCCAGATTTTCTGGTCATGGTAATTCAATTCATAAACCACTAATAATCTGGACTATTCTTCTTTCTTTTCTTATTTTGGCCACAAATGTTTTGTCAAAAACATTCTTCATCCTCATAATGCATTCAGTAATATTTGATCAGAATCATTTTTCTTGATTCCTATTGTTTTTTATATCTTTTGTTTCTCCAGCATCTAATGATGATCAGTTGGCTGGTTTTATAACATTATCCATTATTGCATTTTTTAATGCTGAAAAAATTTTTTTTGCTAGCAATTATATAGTTTCAAGTAATGAATTATAATCATCTTTAAACAATTTTAGCTTCAATAAACTATTCTTGATACAAATAATTTGAACCCTGTAATATAGTTTCAAGTATTTCTATTTAATACTAATAACTTTTAAATAGATCTATTTGACCCATAAATCAGACTCTAACAGGTCCTACCATTAAAGGGCAGAGTTGACCAGGGAGTAATGGAAATTAAATTGTAGTTCACAACTTCCCTGAGTTCCAGAACTAGTCTCACCATCAGATACGATTTATTATTATACCCTGGACACCAATTTATTTTGGTGGGTGAAAGAAGGGCTTACTCTTCTTCAAGGGATAGAGTCAGCACATTCTAGACCCTACTAAAAGATCTACTTTCAATTATACGTAGCAAAAAAAATCCCTATAAGATAGGATTTTACTGGAGGTGCCCATGGTGTAATGGTTATCATCGTAGGAAATGGACATGGCAACACGAGTTCAAATCCTGGACAAGACTGATTGCATTTCACATAGCACTAATACCCTTGGGAAAGGTATGAATCCAATTATTCTCCCTCCAGCTATAGGTAAATAGTAGGACAGAATGGTTTCTTCATCCTTGATGAGGCAACTAGTCTAGAAGAAGGAAAAGTCTGAATTCAAACCTGTTAAACTCCGCTTAAAAATTGACCATGTGTCATATCCCGCCTGAGCGGAGGGGTTGGTAAATGTGATAAGGTAGGATTTTGAATTATTCTTATTGTTCATAAATTTATTAGCCCCACTTTTTATTGCAGCAATAAGCACAGGAATGACAAAAAAAAAATTAGTGAGGAATTTATAATAAAATAGATTAAAAGTTAATTAAACTTTATGTCTAGTTAACATTTAAGTCCCTGTTGTTGCCATTGTTCAATTCTATTAATATAAATGCAATGACATGAATGTAATGAATTAAAAACTTGATTTTTCAATGACTGGAAAGTTATTGAAAATGTCATAATTTTGATTTCTGGATGGAAAATTTTCTTATAGGTATCTACTTTGAAATAGTGAAAGACTTTTTCAAAAATTGGATCAGTATGTTTCACTAATTATTCCGAGTCATCTGAATGCAAGTGTGGGGAGTGTGGAGTATATTGTCAGTGCCATTACTCCTTGGTCCACTTTGGTCAAAAGTGGTAGTACCTGTTAGGGTCCCATGTATGGGCGAAAAAAATATGTTCGGAAATTATTTTTATTTGGTAGAGATATTTGATATCATATAACTATGTGGAAAAAAACTGAAGAAACTACACAAGAAATATAAATGTACCATGTATGCAATTTCCTAACTTCTAGGCAATTAAAATCAATCAATCAATCAAATGCAAATAACTTTCTTAAACATTTCAGTTACACAGCTATGATGCAAAATGTGTGTGTGCTAGTATATATGACTATTTATTCAGTGAATGTAATTATTAATTAAAGTTATCAAAAGAATGTAATTAAACTTTAAATTTCTTTTTAAAAAATCAATTTCAATAATTAAGGAAAGTCATGTAGTTTTTTTTAAATGTTTGTTATTGCTTTCTGCACTTAGTTTCTTCACATTTGCAAGTGAGGTCTCCTTCACCTTGAATAATTTTACAGATGATTCCTTGCCCATGACTAAGAAATTAACATCAGAGAGAATTTTACATATAGACAGCTTCATTTGCAGCCTTTAAGTAGCAACAAGTATCCATAAAAAATTTTTTTGCTTTTTATATGTAATCTTCTTCTTCTTCTTCTTCTTCTTCTTCTTCTTCTTCTTCTTCTTCTTCTTCTTCTTCTTCTTCTTCTTCTTCTATGTTTGTTTAGTTATTGCTTCTTGACTTGCTTCTCAACTAAAACCCTGGCATTTCTTCATCTAAGTTCAGAACGAGATGCCAATGATAATTACTCTTCATTAATCAACTATTAATTGGGGCTTCGAAATTACCTTTACAAATGATCAGCAATTCATTCTGTTCCCCTAAATTACGCTAATAAAAGTTGGTTAATTAATTAAGTGAAAGAGAAACAATCTTGTTTATTTTTATTTTTCTTTCATGTCAGAGTTGATAAGAGAAGAGTAAAAAGAAATATTTTGATGAATGAAATTCTAAATGAAAAAAGAATTTATCTTCAGATATTTATCAAGAATTTGACTTTGAATGTATATTTCTTAAGATAGATTTGCTAATTAAAATATTTTCTGGAAAGGATAAACCCTTTTCTAATTTCTCACAATAAAGATATTAAATGATGAAATATGAAAAAATTAATTCAAGATAAATAACAATTATAAGTAATTATTTACCACATATCATATTTTGTATGAAAGTTATTCAATGCTTTTGAAAGCATTGTCAGGAATGGAATGTCAAGATAGAAAAATAACTAGAATAATCAAATCAAAGCAATAAAGGAAATACCTGAGGAATGAAGTTATTTAATTCAACAAATAAGACTATTTATTTACTAAAAGAATGAAATGTAATGAAAATATGCAAAGAAAAGAATGGGGGGGGGAAATAATGCAATGCAAGGATATTCATCAATATAATATCTTCCTTTCAAATGAAAATAAAAATGCATTGTTCAAATCAATCAAATAAATTGTTCATATGAATGAATAAGTTCAGTCAGGGAAATATCCAGCACTATTATAATCATTCTTTTAATACCTCACAGTAAAATATCATTTTGCTATTAAAAAAAATGTACTTTTTAAAATGTTGATGTAAGTCAATGTGCAAAGTATTTACTGAACCTCACTGCAATCAGTAGGGTACAATAAAAGGTCAATTCTTAAGTGGATTACAACTAGTCTGAAGTCTGAGTTTTTCTTCTTCTAGACTGGTTTCTTAACAAAGACTAAAGGACTAAATCTGTATTACTATTTCCCATTGCTGGAGAGAGAACTGATGGATACAAGCCTTTCTCAAGTTAATAACTCAAAGTGAAAGCCTACAACCCTGTCCAGGATTTGAACTTTGGTGGTCAAATCCTTTTCCTACAACAGTAAACGTTATGCCACAAGTGTGTTCTATGTCCAAAGTGATAGAAAGATAAGAAATATATGTACAAAAATTAAAAGTTTAACCACACTTAACTAATCCTCATGTATCAAATGATGGAATTGGCAATATATTTAATCTTTTGCTGGAATTAATAGATTCCTTTAAGATGTTGCAGTAGACATTCAGTTAGAACATATCTCTTATCAGAAAACTGAATAAAAAAACAGTTCAGAAATCAGTGTTGGTGTCTTTGAAATAGTTTTTTATCTTTTAAAATAATTACATGATGTATGCACTTAAAGTTTTATGGAAAAATGTCCGTCTTTTTTTATCTAGTTTGTAAGTTGATTTCAAAGCTCGTTATTTATTTGAAACCAAATCTAAAGCTAAAAATATTGTAACAAAACAAGCAAATAAACTCTAGTCTTTAGAGTGTTAATAGTCTCTCATAGGTTGTACTTTGGTATTTGAATAATGATGGAGTACTCAAAACTGGAAACAATATTGGTAGAATTGGTGTCGGTGTTGGAATTGTCAAACATCTTCTAAATCCAATGTTCATTCTTAGAAAACTTCTTAGAAAAAACAAAAAAATTATTTCTCTTGACTTTAAAGTTTATTCAAGCAGTTACTATGTGATTAGTTTTATTCTACTTTGTTCAAGAAACATTTCCTTCTTATGCCTTAAAAGAAGAATGTACACAAGATTAAAACAACTTATTAGCTAAAACAGTCTTTAATTATTCATGTCCTGATACTAAAATCTCTTGCATAACTGATTACTCTTCTTGTCCATGTTTTTGGGATGGGGTCTTAAAAACGTGTTTTTTTACTTCACACTGACGAAATTTTCTCATCTTTGTTTTTTATTTTTATCTTTCTTACTATGAATCTTTGCCTGCTGTACTCTCCAGCCTTCTCTGAATGTCATTTAGTATTTTGAATATTGGATATTGTTCTGTGATGGGGACAAGTACTTCCTGTATACCTACAACTCTGTATCCATCAGCTCATACAACTGTTCCTTTCATCCCAATTCATCTGGCATTAACATGAATTCAGTGAATTTCATGAGTACTCTTATTTTGGTATCACATTTCTAAAAGCAGAAGTTCATAGTTCATGCTTTTTTATTGGAGATAATTATGGCCTTGGCTTCATGAAAGTGTTCTTTAATTGGTGCAGGCATGCTGGTAATTGATGAAGCCTTTGCAACATAGGCAGGACCTGCACAGCAATTGTAGTGGAAGATCTGAGAAGTTGTTGGCACTCTGCAGTTTTTATGCTACGAGACTTTACAGGTGTTCTCAAAGAGTGAGTATGCTTTAGTTATGGTTTGCTGCCAGTGTTGTCTGTTGAGCTGTCAATTGTCAGAGGTTGATTTCATGAGATGTTAATTATGATTAATTGTATAAAGAGTTGAAATTTAGGAGAAGATTAGAGATATTTGTGGTTTTATCACATTTGAAGGGATCCTTCACCTCAACTTCTATGAAAGAGGAAGTTTAAATATATAAAAATACAGATAAAACTTAGAAAAATATTTCATTAATATAATTTAGATTTGTTCTTTGACTATTCTTTTATCCTTACTTAAATCCAAGTATTTGGCATTAAAAAAAACTGATTAAATTTGGCCATTTAACTTATGTTGTCATCTTTTGCAATTATATTTTGACACTTCTGTTCTTCCCTAATTTTTTCAAAATGTCTGCTTTCAGAAAATATTAAATACTAAACAAGACTTTTCTTTTTCTAAAAAATAGCATTGTTGTATATTTTCTTTTTAATTTTTTGTATTAGGATCATTTTTTTGTTTGTAAATAGTTTTCACAATAGAAATAATCATTTGCTTAACTGTTGGAAAGAATTCTTTCACCTCTGTCATAAAAATATCCTTCTTCTTTCATCTTGCTATAAAAAAAAAAAACAATTGGATTGTTTTTAGTTTTTGTTTTGTTTTTTGTATTTTTTTTTCACTTCGAAGTTTTTCAAATAATTATAAATTTGTATTTTGTTTGAAAAGAGAAGCTAAAAAATCCATAAGTCAGTAACATTTCAATTGTGACCAAAATACTGAGGTACAACTAATCATAAATTGCAAATGAAATCATTGTTAGATCTCAAAGAAGGGAGAAAGAAAAATATGTTTTTTATCAACACAAAAAAGAAATCTTTTCAGAAAAAAGTAAAAGACAAAGAACATACAAATTTTCTGAATTTTAGAAGTGTTTTAATAAAATGGTCCAAAATTATTCCATCAGTTTCCTTTTGAAATTCCAGCTCTGAAAAAGTTCTAACAAATCAATTTCTTTCTTTTCAATTACACAAATGAAGATCTCAAATAATATTCTTAGCATTGTATAATTTTCAGAAAATACAATGTACATCAGAACATCTTTTACAGTAAAGTGAGAATTTATTTTTTATTTAAATGTTTTATAATTCTTAGCCTTTTCAAGATTTATTCTTCGCTTGAAAAATGGGGAATAATTTTGTATTTTTTTCATTTTATGAACAATAGAATTAATTTGTTGAGCCTTTCTCTTGATAACTTATAATTGCATCTCATGAAAAGAATGCTATTAAACTACATAGGGAATGAGTGAAAAATGGAATCTAACACTAAGATTGGCATAGTCAGTAAAATTCAAATAGGGAACAAAACACACCATACATTAAAACAAATAAAAAGCAAGCTTATTAATGAATGGAATAAAAACTTTGTTTGTTTATTTCTATCATCAAAATCATTTAATCATTGTTATCTTTGCTATGGACATTATTTTTGATGGGAGATAACAAAGACAATTTTGAAGTGAGCTTCATTGAACGGAATGAATAATTGGATGAAACTGGTAAAGAAAGCAGATGTAAGAAAAAACATTCTAATATAATGATAAATAGCTGGGTTAATGCAACAAGACAATTAAAAATCATTAGTAAATATTACATAGCTAATAATTTCAGTTTACATCTACTTATGTATATGCAAATTGTTTCAAATAGGATGCCATCATCTGGCTCTCTGGAGAGAGAGGTTAGATTTCCCCAACAAGTATCCTGAATATGACACAAAACAGTCCGATGGTGAGGTTTTAGTAATGCTTGAGCTTTGAGGAATGCAGGGCACCCTTTCATTGCCATTGCTCCCAGGTTCACTCTGGCCTGGTTTAGTAGTATCTGATTGGGTCCTGTCCATAAGTCAAATTGAACTGTTTGACATTTAAACAGTGTACTTCTGCTAAACTGAATTGCTTGAAATTGAACAGTTTTTTCATTTAACTGTGTGTAGACAAAAAAAAACTGTGTATTTATGCTAAACTGAATTGTTTGAAATAAAGCTGTTTGATCATTTAACTGTGCGTAAACAAATGGCTGATGTTGAATTGAATTGTTTGTTATACATAGCTGTACTTCAAAACATTAAACTGTATGCAAACAAATGATTAACAGTAAATAGAATTGTTCATATTTGATAGAAATAAGTGAAAAAATTTAACAGTGTGAAAAAAAAAATGAGCACAGGCTCATTGAAAAATGTTAGTGACAAAGAAATCACAAATTTAACATATATGCATAAAAAGGATTTAACATTAAATAATCTACAATGGATTGCATGCCAAAAAAAAAAAGCAAGCCAAAAAAGAACTGATGCTATCATCTTTTTCATAACCTGTATTTAGTTTACTTCAATATTTTTTGCATTTCTGAAATCAGTAGTTATAGACAACCCAATCTGCATAGATTGCCTTCTTAGGGATTTTCTGAATGAGTGTGTTAAATAGTCAAATACATCATTTAAAATTGTAAAGTTAGCGACCGTAGACGAGGGCGACTTGAAGACTCCCTTTTCAATAGCTACTACATCGAGGTGTAGGGGAGGGCGCTACTCCTTTCCCTGGATTGCTCCACTTTACCCTTGATACGTACCTTATAATGCTGAGTATTAAGCAAAGAGGTATCAAGTACCATTTTCAAAGTCTTTGGTATGACGCGACCTGGGATTGAACCCCAGTTTCCCGGACCATTGACAAACATTCTACCCACTAGACCAATGAGCCAGTTATTAAAAAAGATGGTCAGATTTATTGACTAATTGATTTTGATTGTTTTGATTTTTTTTTTTTGTCTAGGATTATTCTATTCCTAGATATTTGGAAATACTGTTTGTTGTACATTCATATTTACATTTTTCGTGTACTTGTTTCAAAAATGTTTTTGCTGCTATATGATATCATGTATTCCTATTTGATTCAAATAATTTACCGAGAGTTGTATAGCTTAAGTATTCCTATCTCATACTAATAACTATGTGGTTTTAAGTATTTGTATCTAACACAAATAATTTGCCAGCTGTTACATGGTTTTAAGTAACTGATGGTAATAGCCATTAGTAAACAATCATAGCTTCAAGTAACTATAATTGCAAATAATTTGCATATTTTTATATATTGTCAGTTATTCCCATCCAATATAAGTTTTAAAAAAAGTCTATCTGACCAATAAATGGAAACTTAAGAGGTACTATTATTCTAGGTTAAAATGAACCTAAGAGTTATGGTAATGAAGGAGTACATGACACTGTTCAAAACTGGAGCCTCACCATTAGATGCAGTTTTGCTTTATGCCCAGGACACTGTCTTTTTTGGGTGGTCTGACTTCTCTCCAGGAAATACAGTTAGCATTTTCTAAACCCTGCCAACAGGGTGGAAAGATGGTCAGCTGGAGATATTTTGATTCACTCGGTCAAATAGATTTTTTAAATCATTATTCACATTAATATGAATTCAACTTAGAAAACGTGTTCTGGAAATTTAGTATTTAAATTCGCAAACCATGACTATACGTATACTCTGCTGTTGCAGTAAAATTTGTTTTTTCTCGCATATTTCTATTTTTAAGTCTAACATCAATTGATTAAAAGCAAATCGTCACTTTATTCAAATAATTATAAAAATGCTTATATATATTGTCATACTGAACAAATCCTGGAAGCAACATCCCACAAAGTAGCAGTTGTATGGACACCAACCTTCTATCTGTAAAACTATCCAAATAAGACGGACTAAACTTGTGGGATGCTGCAGGAGAAGAAAGAGCAACTCATAAGCGACGTTCTTCTATGGATCCTGTGACGCAGCATAAATAATTATCCCAGCACAAGAGTTCATTTTATGCACATGTGACGTCAAGGGCAGACGGGCACTTGACCCTCCACAAAATAAGTCCCAGTCAAGACTCCTATTTCGGGCATATGGTAAACCGGGAAATAATGTGGGGGTTAATTTGGGGCCAGGCTAATCTCCAATGCTGGTAAGGGGTATCCAATTCACTTTCACATACCCCACCAAGTCCTTTGTCTTCCTACCCCCTCAGATGTTGGAAAAAACGGACTTCGAGGTTAGAAAATATTAACTGTAGTCAAATTCCCAAAATTCCCTTGTAATGTTTCAAGGTGCAATAAGACGTTTAGCGAGAATTAATGATGGCAATACGAAGCTGAGACAGATATGTGCAACAGAAGACGAATTGATAGAGGAAATAACACAACCAAAAGATTTCAACACAAGGGTGCATTTAAAATATAACAAAATTTTAATAGGCAATGACCGAACAAATAATGATAAGATTTAAGAAACAGTTCCTTTTTCTTTTCTCTTTCTGTTTTAAAATACTGGCAATATTAAGCCCACAGGAAGTATCAAACATAAATATCTCTCAACGGTCTTTTTCTTTTTTCTCCTTTTTTTTCTTTCTTTCTTTTTCCTTTTACTTGAGAAAATATGTAAGTTGCCGGACTAATTTGCTAATGATAAAACAGAATCCATTCCATTTCTCTCTTTCTTTTTTGAATACATATAACTTCCCAATATTTAGGAAGGGTAGAAGGAAAACAGTTCAAGTTGTACTTATCTTTGACGATGTTCAGGTTCCTTTCTCTTTCTTTTTTTATGGGCATGTGACATCACCAGAGTTGGCTGAATCAGCGTCTTTATCTGCTGACTTCTGTCCAAAGACTCTGTTTTACTCTTTTTACTGGAGACTTTCCCTGAAGTTGGCTGTAAATTGGCATCTTTCTCCGCCAATTTCTGTCCCCAAACTGAAGATTCTTTTCCAAATTTCTCTAACAGAAAAATGGCATTTTGGCGCCAAGGGTCTATGGGCCAATCATTTGCCTTTTTCCTTCTCCTACTATTCCATCCAGTCACAATACCCGAGTGACCTGGATTCCTTTCTTTGTTCAACAGGCTGCCAGTCATAGAGTGCAGGGAGCTGACCTGCATTCATATCATTCATTTTAATGGTCAGTCTTAGTGCCTGTTGATTCAAACAGAGGGGTAGGGGAATTGACCTCCCCTTTCCTCTCTCTGTAGCATACCACGTCATAACCCCTTCACAGATGTGTGAGTGTTAGACGACTAACCGGAACATATCAACAACAGCTCTGTATGGACACAGGATGTAGTCTAGAAGACCTCCCAGAAGTGATGGATGATAGAGACAAATGGTGAGAGAGAGTAAGGGAAATCTGTGCTAGCAGCAGGACATGATGATGATATATGTATATATGTATTTATGATGATATATGTATATATGTATTTATGAACAAACTTAGTAGGTTTTAGACTAACTTTACTTTAATAAAAACATTGAGCACTTATAGACAAATATTCTTTAAGTAAAATTTCACCTAAAATCATCCATATTAATTTTATAAATATTTATACTTCATTACTGTCTCTTTATTTTTGTTTGTTAGAGTTTTATATAGAATCTCAATATCTAAAATTATACTGCATGAAATAATAATTAATGACAATCAATATAATATTATTTTGTTTATTTATTATTTTACAATTTTCTCATGCTTTAGAAATTTTAAAATGGATAGTTTTTTTGTTTGTATCATTATTTCAAAAAGAAAATCACGTGAATGAATGTATAAATAAAAGTATCCATTTGAAAATTGGGAAATTATCTCATTACCATAATAGAATGAATAAAAATATGATTGATTGGAATGAATTCTACTGATCTATCTATCTACCTATCTATCTATCTAAATATACAAAAACAAGGTATTCAAAAGATGGTTTTATATATAGTTGAATTTTATTAAATCATATGCTGAAAACTTTGTTTTTTTATGTGTATAATTACATACCACCAGATTCATTTCCATGACACACACACACACACACACACACACACACACACACACACACACACACACACACACACACACACAAACACACACACACATAATTACAATAATGATTAAAATTATGATTGATTGGAATGAATTCTACTGATCTATCTATCTACCTATCTATCTATCTAAATATACAAAAACAAGGTATTCAAAAGATGGTTTTATATATAGTTGAATTTTATTAAATCATATGCTGAAAACTTTGTTTTTTTATGTGTATACTTACATACCACCAGATTCATTTCCATGATACACACACACACACACACACACACACACACACACAAACACACACACACACACACACACATAATTACAATAATGATTAAAATTTAACATTAAAAGCATTTTTAAACATAAAATCTTTACTGTGCTCTAAGCACAAAATACCGAGCAATATCATAAAAAATTCAAGTATAAAATAAAATAATTCATCAGGATAAAAACTTACAAAGCAGAGTTTCAGGTTGTCAATCTTCAGTTGAGCTAATATTCAAAATGTCCAATTTTGTTAGATTTAACTGAACAAATATATAGTATTTTTATACAGTTTTATTTATCAGCCAAATGGCTATTACTTGGTAGACATATTAAATCAGATGACTCAATCTGGTGCAAAATTGCAACGTAAATATTTACTTTTATGGTAGCATTTTTCAACCAACTTTCGTATTTAATTTTGAAAATTATTTGGATCTGAAAAACTTATTATATGGTATTTTTCTGCCAGGTGTAATATACAATTTTCTAAACCCTCATAACACAAATAAGATCTTTTCAGTATAGAATACAAAACATTTAGTTCTTTCCCATGCTTTTCTTATAATCCCAGATGTTTTGATGAGGTTGTGCTATTAGCATATCATTCACTCCTGATAGAAGTATTGTCATTGTTGATTTGTTGAATCCTAGCTCACCTGGGGACTAACATCATGAGATTTAATCCTGCTTTATTCATTTTATTCATGGAATATATATATATATATATAACAAAAAGAAACACAATGAGAAATTCCCGATAACTTTTTTACAAAAATGACTGCTATTCTTAATTTGCAAACAGAAGATACACTAAAGAATGTATAAGAAAATTACGAGTTACCCTCTAAACAGCTGTGTACCTGGATGAAGAAAGTCTGAGGGTAGGGGGAGAAGGCAGGATGGGAGGGACTTGAGCAAGTTATTTTGGCACAGCCAGACAAGGTAGAAGCAACTAGGGTCTCCACGAGGCGAGAGGTAGCTAAAGACAGCCAGTTAACTGAGGGTATTAGCAGACCACCCAACTCTACAAACTGAACCCAGAAAACAATTTGCACCCTATGAAACCAAACGTCCACAGCCCTCTCAAAACAGTCTTAAACACAACCAGAAAATATACAGAAAGACAAAAGGACATTCACTAACCACAGATTAGTTTATTATAATTTTAACTTTGTTCTCTCAAAGATTATTGACCACTAAAGGAATATGCTTTACCAACTGTTTTGCACTTCGAATATTAACGTATCTAAGCATTTTACCGCATTGCTTATTCTTTCTTACAACCCATTTGGAGGTGTTGTTAAATTTCCCATAAATGAGATGCACTAAGAAAAGTTATCAGGTGATTTTTAATCTGTAACTTTCTCTGTATGATATTCCAAATATCTAATTAATTTTGAGGTTTGTGGTGGTTTCTTTGTTTAATGGCATATCAATTCTTTTTAGGTTATTTAATGCCAAAGCCATTCTCCTAGAAGAACAGTAGTGGTACTATTTAACCCATAGCTGGGTAATTAATTTTGATCTAACAATTGAGTAGATTATGTTGAAAAATAAATATTTTTTAAATTCAAAATAAATGTTTTTGTCTACAGGCTGCAGATTTATTAAATGTATTGTAAAGGTGAAATAAAGACAGAATTTTGCTAATTGCTGTTTTTGTATTATAAGACTGACCTCCAAAATGATTTGAATATGCAATTTTGACTATGTCTGGTTTACTTCTAGGGTGATTTACAAGTTTTTCAATAGTTTGGTAACATGAGTCTCAATTCACCAGCACTACATGCTTTTGCAGAGGTTGTGAAGGTGATGAACTTTACCGGACTGAAATGCCAAGCTCACTCGATCATCTCTAAAGACTGCTTACTAAATTTGCCTCTTTGGCCTGAAGCACGGTCTTGTAATCCACAATTTTAGGCCAACCAGATTTTGCCTGGTCACTGAGGTTCTTATAAGTCAAGTAAAATTTTTGAACCATCTGGTTATCGTACAGCTCACAACTTTACCTTCACCTTTTGCAAAACAAAATACTTTTTAGAGCTTCTGCAATGTTATGGCCCAGTTTGAACTTATAAGTTCCTAATTTTAACTACATTGTGTATTCTTCTGTGAAGTTTTCAACTTGTACAAGGAATAGAGCAATACCCAATGTGTCAGAGCACCAACGGCTATAATACTACCATCCACAGTGAGTACCTTTATGGCTTGAACTGCTTCAGGCATAATATAAAGCACTACAAATTAAATATTGAAAAAACTTTTCAGCTACTCTTGTATTTTTATGGTTACACATTCTTGTTTTAGTCTAATGTCATCATCATTAAGTCATACTGACAGCATGGATTTCCCTAACTCTCCCTCTCTCCCCATACATCCCTTTCATCCATTGCTCCAGGTAGATCCTCCAGACTACAACTAGTGTCTGTGCAGAGCTAATGTAAATAGGTTCTGGCTGTTTGGCCAAAACTGGTGCATCCATGTGTAGGAGTTCATAGAAAAACATCCCTTATGAGTTTGTCCTTGCTTCTCCAGCAGTCTTATCCATGACTTGTATGTCTTTAAGGACGGTTTTTGAGATGGGAAGGAAGTGGTCGTACAGCTGTTGTTCGGTGGGATATTGCTTCCAGGATTAGATCCAAACAGCATGTAGCATTCTTGTGCAGTTTCCATCTATCTTTTTCTCCATGCAGTTCATTAGCGGTCGTTTTCACCTTGCGCTTTGTTTGCATTCATGTTCTGCATTCATACAGTAATAGTGACACAGCCATTGCTTGGAAAAAGTACCATTTTATTTTATCAGATAGATCAAACTTTCATATGATCATTATCCTATCAATAGCAATTCTCTCATTCACAAGATTTATGTTGATATAACTTTCAGTAGATGAGATATTACTGTCAAGGTATGGAAACTTTCTCATTTAAAATGCATTTGCTCTGTTTTATTTGTGTTCTCATAGAGGTCACTGTCTCTTGCTGCTTGCTATAGGCTTCGAAGTAGGGATTTGACAGGGGCAGGTATATTTGCAAGAAGTGCTAGATCATCTGCTTAATCTGTGTGTGTTATTGTTTCTGCAGTTTATCATCTTCCTCTTGCTTTTTTAGCACATTTTTATTAGATCTATGAATGTTCAAAGAGCAAAGTTTCAGTAGTTTATAAACAAATATCGTACTAATGTATCTCCTTGCAAAGCTCCAGAAACAATATCAAAGAAGTCTGTGTCTCCATCAGGTGAGCAAACCATTACTTACATGTTTTATAAAGCATCATTATAGCTATAACAGTTAGGAGGTGCCCGTGGTGTAATGGTTATCGTCATAGGAAATGGACACGGCGACTCAAGTTCAAATCCTGGATGAGAATGAGTGCATTTCACATAGCACTAATACCCTTTGGAAAGGTATGAATCCAATTATTCTCCTTCCAGCTATGGGTAAATAGAAGGATAGACTGAGTTCTTCAGCCTTGGTGAGGCAACTAGTCTAGGAGAAGGAAAACTCTGAATTCAAACCTGTTAAACTCCGCTTAAAAATTGACCTTGTGTCATATCCTGCCCAAGCAGAGGGGTTGGTAAATAGGATTATAGCTGTAACAGTTTCTTTGGGGAGACTATATACTAGAATTATTTGCTCCATTTTTTCTCTGAGTATGGAATCAAACGGTTGGGAGAAATCTATAAACAATAGTGTTGCTTCAAGATTCTTTTGATGATTTAATAGATAATCATAATGGAGGTGACCATAGTGTAATGGTTATCATCGTACGAAATGGACATGGCGACACGAGTTCAAATCCTAGACGAGACTGATTGCGGGACCGCAACACTGCATTCTAACTACAGTTTGTTCTACAAAATTTAGATTTTAAACAGTGCTTCTTCGGGGACAAAAATCCCCACACTGTATGATTAACTTCCTAATCTAGGTTATATCTTGCTCTTACATATAACCAACCTTCAAAAATAGTGAGACATCCACATAAACAAAATGCCAAAATATTGCAAAACTACCACATACCAAAATATTACAAGACTATTATATCCTGTATGATCCAACCTAGTGAAATGGAATGTACACTGTGATCAAAGTTATAAAATAATTTGCATTCAAATATTTTCATCTTACAAATAATGAAGTAAAAGTATCTCCTTTTTTCAGGAATTGTATTAATGGTCGATGAAATACATTTTATGATCAGAAAGAAAAACTACTGTGCTGTATGACAGTTCCTTACTTATTTAGAAACATATGTAGGTATCTCACATTTGATTTAATTTGTCTCCAATTTTTTCTCTTTTATTTTCTCTAGAGACTGATTTAAGTTATGAAATTATTGTTGTGCACATGTTTATCTCCCACATTTGATTGTTATGTCTAAAGAAACTTATGACAATCATCTCACACAAATAGAACAAAATTTGTTTCTTCTTCATTATTTTCATTGCTGTTTTTCTTCTTCAATTCTCATTGGCTGAAAATTTGTATAACTCTGTTCCCTAATAGTACCTGCTGTCAAAAGAAAAAAAGAAGACATTGTCACATAACCAAATTTATGTAAATTTACTTAGTATTGAAAACTCAATATCTGTGTGGAAGATCAAAACAAAGCAACTGTGGTGGAGAAAATTGGAATGAAAAGACTTACCAAAGCATTTTTTCGTTTGCTTATTTGTGGATGTTTAATATTTTAACTTTAAAAAGTCTTTTCTCTTTGTTTTTGACAAAGTTTTAAGTCAAAACTAAAGCAGATATTTCAGTGGAATATACAAGAGGAGGTAATCATTAACCTTTTAAACCAGCAAGTGTAGCCTTCCATGACCTTGCCAAAAGACCAATTAGAATTATGCATATCCAATTTAGGACCACATATCCCAATGCTTTCTCATAAAAGGCAATCTCAAAGAAGTCATTAAAAGATTAATAAATTTTTTCATTGCTTTTAAATAGTTTATATTAATTAAATTTGGACTAAGTTATCAACTGAAAGTTTCAACTTTAGATTTTGTTGTAAGCATACTAAAAATCTATTGAGTTTTGCTTCATTAGAAGACAATAAATTTCATTGTGGCTTTTAAATGATGAAAAGGTTCTTCACCCTTGAATGTACAAAAAAAAACTCCATTTATACTCAGTCAAATAAAATATATGTCTGGGTATTTATTTGCCCAGCTACTCTGCCATAAGTAGAATGTGACCCAGCAAGGAAAAATCTCTGACCTCTACTGTTATAGAATACTCATGATGGATTGCATTTAGAAAGCTAAAAGATCCTAACTGTCTTGTTATATACTAATAGTTGCTGAGGAAAAGTTGATTCATGTCTTTCACTAAGAGTATTAGAACAAAGTGAACGCAAACTACTCTAGTTGGAATTTAAACTCACTTTGCCAAATCTATTGACAGTACTATTCACAGTAAACTTCTCGACATGCAAACATATATTCATGATATATATATTTGTGCATGTGGGAGTATATATATATATATATATATATATATATATATATATATATATATATATATATATGTGTGTGTGTGTGTGTGAGTGTGTGAGTATATATATATGTGTGTGTGTGTGTGTGTGTGTGTGTGAATGTCTGTGTGTATATATATGTATATACATATATATGTGTGTGTGTGCATGAGTGTGTGTATATATATGTGTGTGTGTGTGTGAGTGTGTGTGTGTATATACGCATATGTGTGTGTGCATATGTATATGTGTGTGTGTGTGTGCATGTGTGAATGTGTATATATATATGTTTGTATGTGTGTGTGTGTGTGTGTGTGTGTGTGTGTGTGTGTGTGTGTGAGAGTATATATATATATATATATATATATATATATATATATGTGTGTGTGTGTGTGTGTGTGTGTGTGTGTGTGTGTGTGTGTGTGTGCTTGTGGGTGGTTGGATGTTTACCAGGATGCATCACAAAATCAATATTTAAGCAGAGTTTTCTTCCTACAGGTTGTGGAAACAAAATTAGGAATATTATAGTATTATAATAGACGATTCTATTATTAAACGAGATTAATTCTAATTTAAAAAATAAACAACAAAATAAGAAGATAGACACAAAACAGTAAATTTATTCAATATATCTGCAATTGTTTTCAATCATTGTTTCAACAGGCCTTTGAAACAATTGGCATGCCTACAAAATAAATTCTTCAAATATTTTATTCCATTCCTCCTCAATAGCATTCTTAAGCAAACCAATATTTGGATGGGAAGTTGCATTTGTTTTATTTTCTAAAATGCCCCATATATTGTAATCATGGGAGTTAAGGTCTGGGCTTAAATCATGTTTAATTACTATGCTCCAGGACTTTCCTTCCATTAGCGTGCTTTCTTATTGATGCTGTGATGTCCTTCTTAATCACCATAGCGAGAGCAGTTAAAAAACTTTTTTAAATTTTTTATTCTATCCTCTATTTCCACTTTTCTTTGCTTTGTATACAGTTGACAAAGATACTTTGGTTTGTTTTTGGCGTTGAACAAATCATAGATTCTTTGTGATTTTTTTCTTGCTCACTTGGGTTCAATTTTAATGAAAAATTGCTTGAATGATAGAGCTAATCATGAAAATTTAGATTTATCACTTTTTTTTTTCAAAAACTGGACTAATCAGATTAAAAAAAAGATGTTTTAAAATGTATTCCATATTTTGCTTCTGCACTTTGTAGAAAAGATTAAAGAACACTATCTGCCCAACTGGAGGGAGAATAACTGGATTCATATCTTTCCCAAGGATGTTAATATTAAGTGAAATGTAAACAGCCTCGTTCAGGATTTGAACTCAGGTTGCCACTTCCATTCCTCCATCAGTAGCTATTATGCCATGAGAGCATATATATATATATATATATATGGTCTGAAAGTAAACTGTATGTGGAGCCTTCCACTGCTAGAAAGAGACTGATGAAGTTTGGTTTCGGTGCAGTAGACTCCATGCATAATTTTTGCTTAAGATTATAAACAGAATGAACATTCAATTTCTATCCTATGAGAAGCATTACCTTTCAGTTTTCAAATGAGTGAGAAAGCTTGATGTACTTTTAAATCTATCAAAATTCTATAATACAAATACAGTCAGAGTGAGCTACCTGCCCAGGAAAAGAAACTAGTTAACATCACTTTATTATAACAAAATTAGACATAATTACACATTATTATAACCACATATAACTACACTCCTCTGCATTTTCTGTCATGACATAAAATAAATCAGCCTACTACCTTTTATATAAATGCACACAAATCTACCACCCCCACACACAGATATATGTACTTGTCAAACAGCTATAGACTTTTAACATTAGTATAAAAACTTTATAACGGACACCTTTCATTTAGATTATTCTTTTAAGTGTAAATGATTAATGCCAATTCATGATCTGTTTGTTTTATAAATCAATTTCTCTTTCTTATTATATGCAGTCATGTTATTCATTTCAGTTATTATCTGGCAACCAATTGCTATAATAAAGGGGAAGAACTTCCAATTGGTTTGGTTGATGTGAAAGACAATATCTAGTCAAATCCACACTCATTAGCATTTGTATATATAACACTGAATAAATGGTAATAAAGACAAAATTAGATTATTTGCCGAGGTAGGAACATTTTATGTATACATAATAAATATCCAAGAAATTTTGACAAAAATATACAAATATGTCCTAATAGATAAAAGATGCACTTATTAGTCTATGAAAAAACAGTAAATGAAAAGGGTGAAAAAGCAGTCAAGTCAAACCTGATGAAGTTGAGTACAATGGCCATGGCTGAGGGAAAGGACAGTGTCGCTACTATTCCAATAACATAGTCAAAATACTAAGGATTTCTTGGACTGTCATGCGTGACCATGAAAGAATATGACCATTCTACAAAAGAGGCAATTATTTGTTGTCTCCCTATGATATTAATGAGATGAATTAACTTCCAGTGCTTTTAAGAAAAGTTTTGTTGTTCTGACTGTGGTAAATAATAAATGGGGTGAACACAATTGAAAAAACTTAAAAGAAATTCATTACTTTTATTTGGGTCCTTGTGGGTTATTTAATGCCAAATGCCATTTTTATATATTGAATAGGATTAGTAAACGAATAGTTTGTTGGTGACAATTTTTAAGCAAGCCAGGACTCTTTTATTTTCACACAGTTAAATGGTTTCGAGTATTGATATTTAACACCAGTAATTTTGTTCATCATTATTTGTTTGTACACAGTTAAATGATTCCAAGATTTACAATATAATACTAATATCTTAATTTAACATCACTTGTTTGTTTGCACACAGATGGTTTCAAGAATGGTAAATGATTAAACAGTTCTATTTGAGCCATAGATGGGATCCTAACCCTATGACTTACGGTTAGAGTGGATCTGGGAGTAATGGCAATGAACAGCTACTCAACATTCCCAAGAGCTCCATGATCAGATCCTCACCATCAGATGCAGTTTAATTTCACCTTCAAGGCGCTCATTGTTTGGGGAGTCTTACCCATCTGCAGAAGTGCTGTCAGTGTATTCTATGGTCCAAACCGACTGGGCTGAATTTAACTAAAGAAATATGGACCACAACTAGAGAACAAAAGGAGAAAACTCTTTAACAAAGTTCTACATGAAAATATGTGCATGCAATAAAAAGAAAAAAATCCTTTCAGGATAGTCTGTTTGTCAATGTGTAGATCTATTAAATAAAATTCTCCCTACTTTGATGCAGAAGGACAAGACATATCATCAAGGCATGTGTCTCTTGGAGGGATGCTGAACAAAAGAGAGAAATAGTTATCATGAATGTGCATTTACATATTAGGAGCCATACAACAGAAATTACTTGTGGTGACTCCTAGCAGTAAGTGTATTAAATAAAGGAAAGGTAATTCTACAATACTCCAAGTGTTATGTGTTTAAACTAAAAGAAGGTAATCCCACTGTTGAGACAATTTTCCACAAATCCCTTGCGTTCATATAACACTGATCATAACAAAAATAAAATCTTAGAGAAAGCAACTCCTCTATCAGCAATATCCGAAAAAATACAAATTGAAACTGAATAGGGAGGACTGGATTCATGCCTTTACTGCAGGGGATGGAAGCAAAATATGGAATTGAGAGGATTGGTTTGTTGGTTTGTTGGGTTTTATGGCATATCAACCTTGGTAGGTTATTTAATGCCAAATCCATTTTCATGTAAATAATCAATTCTAAATAAAACAATTCAATTGAGCATGAGTACACAGTTTAACAGTCAAAAACATTTCTATTTCAAACTATTCAAGCAGTTGTATATAACAATTCTGTTTAGTGTAAGTATGGTTTCAATGTCAAAAACAGTTCAATTTCAAATAATTTAGTTTAGCATAAGCACACAGTTTAAATGTTAGTACAGTTTAATTGAAAAAACATTACTATTTTGAGATGTTCTGTTTAGTCAAACAATTCTAATTCAGCTTATTCAGTTTAGTCTAAGTACAGATATTGTTTACACACAGTTACATCTCAAAACAGTTCTATGTTAAACAATTCAGTTTAGTATAAATACAGTTTCAAAACAGTTCTATTTTAAACAATTCAGTTTAGTATAAATACGCAGTTTAAATGTGAAAATCAGTATAGTGAAAGAAGCATGGTTTAGTTCTATTCAACTCATAGATAGGACCTTTCAGGTGCTACCACTCCGGGCCAAAGTGGACCTTGGTGCGATGGCAATAAAGGGGTACTCCGCATTCCCCAAAGCCCCAGTATTGCTGGAACCTCACCATCAGATTGTTTAGTGTCATATCTAGAACGCTCATTGGGGGGGTCTTACCCCTCTGCAGAGGTGCAGTCGGTGTATTCTACAGCCCCAGCCAACTGGGCAATGAGAGGATTGGATTCATGTCTTTTTTACAACGGGTGGAAGCAAAATATGGAATAAGTTTTAAAATGTTTTTTAGTTTGATTAGTCCAATTTTTCTAAAAAAACACATGATAGATCAAAATGTTCATGATTAGCTCTACTATTCAAGCACTTTTTCTTTAAAATTCAGCCCAATATGAGTGAGCAAGAAAAGAAATCCTGTACCTTCTCACAAACCTTCCAAAATGAACAAGACACACTAGGCACATTTAGGAAAGAAGGAATGAACTCATAAGTAATATTCTCCAACACATGGACACACGAGAGGTAGCTGACAAGCAAAAAGTTACATTCAGATACATGCAGACACTGTATGTTATATATATATATATATATAGAAGCAAAATATGGAATAATGTTAAAAACACTTTTTAATCTGATTTGTCCAAGTTTTGAAAAAAACATGATAAATCAAAATTTTTGTGATTAGTTCCATTATTCAAGCACTTTTTCATTGAAATGTAGCCCAATATGAGTGAGCAAGAAAAGAAACAACAAAGAATCTATGATTTGCTCAATGCCAAAACCAAGCCAAAACAAAATTTCTGAAATAGTTAGAGTTTCTTTATGACCTACATCAAACCCAGACCTAAACCCCCATGATTACACTCTATGGGGCATTTTAGGAAAAAACACAAATGCAACTTCCAATCAAAATATTGGTTTGCTTAAGATCTATTGAGGAGGAATGGAATAAAATATTTGAAGAATCTATTTTGTTGGCATGTCAATTGTTTTAAAGGCGTATTGATATAATAATTGAAAAAACAGTGGCCATATTGAGTAAATTTACTGTTTTGTGTCTATCTTCTTATTTTGTTGTTTATTTTTTTAAATTTAAATTATTTTTGTTTTATATAAGAGTTGTTTATTATTATACTAGAATATTCTTAATTTTGCTTCTACACCATGTATATGTGTGTGCTTATGTGAATCTGTGTGTGTTCAATCATCAAAGATGGATGCTTACCATGACACATTGGTTATCAACAATTTCTCCCAGACCAATTTGACTGTCTGTTGATTCAGATCATAAATCAATCATTTGGCAAATTTGATAAATTATTACTTTCTGCTGGTTGTGTCATCTTATCTGCTCAAAACTAACATTTACTTTTTTTAACATTTAGCACAAGGCTAGGAATTTTGAGGCAAGTATTAACAGCTTAATTTACTTTTAAAAATTTTGTTAATTTATGTCTGCATAAATTGGTTGGTTGGTTGAAGGACTTATTTTGTTGGATATATAAAAACCATACATTTTGAGGTCAATTTGACATTCTGCATGATTTTACTAGTTTTATTTTGCAGTTATCAGATAAGGAAACTGTTTTCAGTGATAAATTAGCTGTCATCTTTTGTTCCATCACTTGTTTAGTAAAAACAATAGATATATAAGCCAGATAACGTAGAAACAAAATTAAGTCACAATACAGGGATAAGTTATTGGTCTTTTTTTCTTTTTTTCTCAGCCTAATTTCAAAAGTTAACTTAAACTTTTAATTCAAGATTTTTATGTTTAGTTCATGATTAAACACCTTCAAATAGTCTTTGTTCCTTCACTTATTTTTTACTTTTGCATAGAAAAGTCGTTGAATGCTCTTGATTGGTGAATGACAATTTGGAAATCTGATTGCTCTGATAAAATGGGAGTTCTTCCAAGTTATAGCTATGTCAGTGCTAATGTATGGTTACACCACTTGTGCATAGAAAAGTCATGGACTGCAATTGGTTAGTGAATGACTATTTAGAAATCTGATTATTCTTATAAAATAAAATGGGATTCTTCCGAGTTATTACTATGTCAGTTCTAATATTTGGTTGCACCACTTGAAGGAAAAGATTGATGACAACTACACAAGGATAATACTTTGAACAAATCCTAGAAGCATCACCTTGCAAAACTGGTACTGACCTGCAACATCTTGGAAGAATTTTCATTTTTTCTTATCAGAGAGATCAGGTTTCTATATATTCAGTAACCTGTCTGGAGCAGTCTATCCTTTACCTTTGCATGTGTTGATATTGCTTTCAACAGAGGAGATATTACTACCAATGTGTATGGACTGGTCCACTAATTCAAAGGGCTTGCCATTTAAAGAGCAAATTGTACCATCTTAATTTAAACCATGTGTTTTATTTAAGATCATATAGAGACTAATGCCTCTTGCTAATTGTTTAAAGCAATGCAATATATTCAAACTTCTTTTCATTTTATTTAAATTCATTTGAAATCAAATCAATCAAAAGTTTTGATATATTTTCATAATTGGAAGCACAATTTAATAGCTTTGGATGCTTTTACTGAGGTCATAAAAGTGATGAACCACACTGGACTGTGTGATGCCAAGCTCGACTGATACTCGCCAAGAACTACTTACTAGATTTTTCCCCATGGCCTGGAGAATAGCCTCAGAATCAATGACTTTTGATCTATCTGACCTTGCCTGATCATTGAGGTTATTGCAACATGAATGAAGTTTCTTAAACCATTTGGTTATTGTACCAAGATCAACTGAGCCTTTGCCTTTTGTACAACAACTCTTTTCATTGCTTCTTTGGAGTTATGGCTTGATTCAAACTTATAAAGCATAAGCTCCCTAATTAGATTACATTTCACATTCGTCTATGTGGCTTTCGAATGACACAAAGAGTGAAGCCATGCACAACGTGTCAGCACATCAACTATCATGATACTAAAAACCACAACAGGTAGCTGCCACGGCTTGAATTGGTACAATTAAGTAATATATGTGCTATAAACTAGCACATCACTAATATTGAAAAACTTTTGACTCACTCTAGGAAATTTGAATTACCTCAAAACTGGTAAAATTTTGAAAAGTATCAGTTGGGTTAAGCAACTCCAAACTAGCCATTATATATCAATTGTCAAAGTATTTTTTCAATCAGCTTTCGAATAGTATTTCTTTTCAAGTTTGTGCATTTACATAAATCATTCTATTTGTATATTTGATGTAAAAAATGACTTCATTGCAAATTCAGTTCTTTATCAGGAAACTTATCATTTATTAAGTAGCAATAGAAAATTCTTGTTTAAACAAATCCACGCATGTTTGTTCACTTGAATATTGACAACTTTAGTTTTTAATGGTATGATTGTTATCTGCCTGTGTAAAATAATTACGGTATTAATTATATCAATTATTTGTTGATAATTGATTATATTATTTATCTTATTATTTAGTTTGGTAAGTTTGAAGACTGGTTACAAATCTTTAAGAGTAAGTGTACTTAGTTACAAAAGGTCATAGGCTGACATGTGTGCCAGATGAGCTATGTCAAAATAGTTCTAGACAGGATTTTGAACATAAACAAAGAAAGTGTTTGTTATCTAGGTAAGAAATACGAGTTTATAATTGTGTGATACGATAATCAAGAAGAGATTATATAAGAAAAGAGAATTTTGGATTTTGAGTGAGTTAAGTTATTGCTAGGGTGAGAATCAAACTAGTCGGAAGTTGTCAGTCAGGTCCAGAGCCCTTTGGGGTAGCAGCAGAGGGAGGCCGTATATCTGTCCTTTCCCATTTCTATATATAACAGTTGACCCTTTGGCCTGTCTCATTCTCTTATGGTTCGATGACTGCCAGGAAATGGTATACAGTCAAAATAAATTCTTTCATATTGATTACAAAGAGTTGTTCTGTACATTGCAAAGAGTGTGACACCTGTTGATATTCAAGATGGTATCAGGTGGTGAGGCTACATCACACAAGCATCTCCCTGGTCCCTTCATGCTTCCCACCTAGTGCTATGGTGTTGCACACTTCTATTTGATCAGGTGGTGTTAGGAGTGCAAGGCATAACATTACACCTATACCTGACTATCGGCAAATTCTCTTTTGATAGGGTAGTTAATGAAAAGAAAATTATTTGTATTTGCTTAAATATCACTTGCCAAATAATAACTGGATATTCTCCACCAGGGTGTGCAGTCTATGGCAGTGTGTATTATAAGATGAGGTATATTATATGGCAGTATGAACTATAAGAAAGGTTCTATTAAATGGTATGGTGTATTAAATAGCACAGCATATTATATAATAGTGTAGATTAAAAGCTATGAGTATTTTACTTCTTAAGCTATGTAGACTTACAAAAATAATGACCTTCTTTTAATAACCTACATGTCTAGCAACATAGGGTGTAACATTATTGTCCCAGAAACCCATTCTCAACCTCTTTTTGCCTCTGGTCTTTGACTAGAAGAGACATTGTCTCTGATATTGCCAGGGAATATTGAAAACAGATAGCCATCTTACTTAGTCTTAACAAGTACGCCTTTTGCTATTTTGTATCCCTCTACATACTGCTTCTTCGTGGAACAATATGGGTATAATTCTAACTATTCAGACATCCTTGTTTATTCTTTTTTTGTAATCCCTCCAGTGTGTATATTGTACATATGAAATATTAAATAATCTTGTAATCGTGTAATTGAGTTTATTTTGTCTTTCTTTCTGTTTCATTCACTGTTAGTACATTATGGATATAATAATATTGGCCCTTCATGAGTGGGGAGTTATATTTTCCCTACCATCAATTATTCCAATACCTAAAGTGTTTGTTGTTGTTTGAAAGGATTTTCTTGTCTTTTTCTTTTTCTCATTTCAGCCATTTGCCCTCTAATTTTTCTTGGGTTTCTACTATACTATGAGAGTTAAAAAATCTTATTCAAGGGGAAAATACCTATCCTTACTTTTATAAATCATATCCAGTACGAAGAATACAGAGACAAAACTATCAGATGTGATATGTTGGAGAAGAGGTACACATGCTCGCCACTCTTAATTTAAACAGAAATGAATAAGAAATGTTCAGATGGTTTTAATGCTTTTTCAAAGACAATAACACATTTTTTATTGTATATATCTGCTCATGTGATTTGGTTCTGGAGTTTAAGAAATTGGAACTGTCCATTGTTTAAGGAAAACAGAAATATCAGTTCTGCCACCGTTATTTATCAGTATAAAGTTGGTAGGACTTTCTCGTAGGAGCTAACCTCTGAATGAAGTCTTGCATTGAATTTATTACAGTTGTGATATCTATTATGATGTCTTCTCAAGAAATAGTCTAAGAGATTAGATCATCATTATTAGTTTCAAACTCCTTGAAATCATCATAATCTCTGCTAATTTGGTATTTGTCCTCCTCCTCATCATCATCATAAAATATGATTCCTATGACCCTTTCTTGCCATCCTCATCGTCTATCACACTTAAAAAGTCCTTGAGACAACATTAAGGGTCTGCAAAGAACTGATGAATGTCAGATTTTGTTGGTTGACCAACATAAATATGTTCAAGTGTAGTAGTCCATAGGAGAATATCATTCAAGAGTTCATCCTTATTTCTCCGGCAGTACCAAGCATGTCTTGCACGTCTTACTTAAATCGTTTGAGAGATTAGTGATTAGTGGCCACACAGCTACATTGATCAATCTCTTCTTTCCCCACACTGGTTATTTCAGTCTATTTTATACATACATTTATGAAATCTAGATTCTTCCAACTAGGTAATAGGCAAAACATTGCACTTAGGGCTCCCTTACAAAAGTGCACGAACAATATTCTTTTTATGATTGCAACTTTTGAAAGTTTGATTGAACTGTAGTTTTTCTTTCATTTCACCTTGCAATGTAGGTCATCTTTTTAGAAGGCTTTCAATAAATATTTCTTCAATTCCAAGCTGCATCATAAGATATTTTTCAAAGGACAAAAAACTGACTTGTAGTATTATCACCAGAGCTTAATATAAAAAAATTTTCAAGAATACTTGGTCATGCCAACTTTTTTCCAAGGATACAAAGAACTCTTGGTAATATTCTATTCTCTTCAATTCAAAAAGCTCTGGATTTCTATGACCAATGCTGGCAGCAATTGCTACAGATTCCTTCAGAATATGACATAATCTAATGTGTCCTCTTTTATGAATGAATTTTGCATAAACTTTTATTACTTCTTTATATATATTTTGTTTCTCATTATAAATCAACAGTTTGCAAGCTATTCTTTTAAACCAATATTACTGTAATGATATCACTTTTCACTGAGGGCCCTACATTTATGGTCTAGTTCTGTACAAAATTTAGTTTTAGAAATATTATTAACGTTTCTTTGCTCTGCACTAATTTCATAAATTCGTTATATATTCTCAAGATAGTTTTGAGGAACTAATATCTGTAATTTTGGAGGTATGCATAGTCTAGTAGTTACCATTGTAGGAAATGGAATTGGCAAACTGATATCAAACCCTGGATTAGGTTGTTTGCATTTTATCTTTCTGCTATGTTGTAAAAGGCATGGATCTATTCTTTTTTCCTCAGCTCTAGGTAAATAGTCAGACAGACTTGGTTTTCTAGCCCTACTAAAGCAATCAATCTAGGAAAAGAAACACTCAGAATTCAAACCAAGCAGTATCCCACTTAAAAACTGACATTGTGTTACATTCTGAATGTTTTGGAAGGGTTGAGTAAATATATTCTTACGATTTTATAAAATCTTAAGGATAAAAAGATAGAACAGACTATGGCATTAACTTTTTACTATAATATCATAAGTCACTTGGTAACACTAAATGCAGACATAGCAGTATTTTGTTGTTGAAATGACCTCATCCTGTGCTAGCCTAATTCTTGCATCCATTCTTTTTTATCTCATGTATAAATTTCAGAAACTTTTCATGAGCGATAATTAAGTAAAATTTCATCAGTTCTGGTGATTTGGTTCTGGAATTTAAGAAATTGGAACTGCCATTTCCACTATTGCGTAAGAAAAGCAGAAGTTCTAGTTCTCTCACTGTTTTTCAGTAAAAAGTTGGTACGACTCTCCCTTGAGTACTAACATCTGAATGAAGTCATGCAAACATTAACCCAGCAAGTTAGCAATATAACATTTGGTTCATATATTTTGTGAGCCAGAAGTATATATGATGTTTGCTAATTGCTAAAGTTATTAATATGTTCAAGCTTACTCTTTCTTGTTTATACAGAGAATCAATCAAAAAGCCATCTTTAAAGATTGGGGCATCAACAACTACTGTTTTGGGGGCAAAGAAGAACTTAAGATAGTACAAATACAATTTATCAAAAAATGGTCACATCCTTTTCAAATCAATGTAAGTTTTATTAATTTTTTTCCATTGTTGTCACAGGGCTGTTTAATGTCATTTAAATAAAATAAAGTGTCATGATCTAAACATTTCCACAAATGCAGTTGCCTTGGATAATTTTTCAAGCATGTCTTTTGACTTGATATGACAATGGGTTCATTAATTAAGATAATTCTATTATGCTAAAACTTTTCTTCCAAAAATTGCCAGAAGATGAAAGCAGATATACTGAACAATGTGTTTTTTTATCTTATGAGTTTTTAAATCTTATATTCTAAACATTATAAATGCTTTATTATGATTGTTGCTTGTGTAGGATACTAATGAAGTTAAATGATATATCTAAAACATCAAGTCATGTGTGAAGATATGAAACTACAGGTTTTTGAAGTTACAGGGTTGGTGCATAAAAGGGAAAAGGTTATTAGAAGTAAAGTCAGCCAGAATCTTGTGCATAAGGTAAAAAAAAAAAATTATTCATTTTATGCCCAAATTTAATTATTTTAAAACACTTTCTTCTTTCAAACAAATAGATCATTTTCTTCAAGTTTTGCTTCCAGCTTTCCTGTTGCTAAATGTGTTAAATTTTTTTTTTCTTATTTTGTAAAATTTTGGTTGATAAGTAAATTTTACCAAGCATATAGGGAAAATTTTTCAGGGAAATGTTTTTTTAGAAATTGCATCTCATCTGCATGAACAATTTTTGCCTCCTAAGATTTTCCATGTTCCTGTAAAATGCAGCCTCTATGACACATCTTTGCTTGGATAGATATAAGCTGATCAAAAATAAAACAAAAATTAAAGAAAAATAAAGGATTAGATTATATATATATATATATATATATATATATATATATATATATATATAAATATATATATATATATATATAAATACATGTATATATATATATATATACATATATATATATATATATATATATAATCGTTTTTTCTTTAATTTATATATATATATATACATATACATATATATATATATAATATTGTTTATTTTCTTTTATCTATCTATATATATATATATATATATATACAGATATATATATATATATATAGATAGATATATAATTATATATATATATATATATATATATATAGAATTATATATATATATATATATATATATATATTCTACATCAAAGAAAGTAAGTAAAAAGAAAATGGTTAAAATTAGATTATCTTAGGATAAAGAAATTTAAATGTCAGTAGCATAATATCTTTCTACCAAAATATTTATAGAAAAATAAGAAATAATAATAACAATAACGATAAAAAGGAAAAAAAATGTCCAACTTCTCAAAAATTCCCAAAATGAATAACTCCACCCTCACAGTAAGCTAAGGTGTTCAAAATATATGGTAAAGCAATCTGGCTGAATAAAAATATAAATCAGTCTAATAACTATACACTGGATGATTGCAGATAACTGGAGTCTTTTAAGTTACCAAATTCTAAATGCTTTTATTATCACTAGGTTTTTCATTTCATATTTGTGCATGAACTAATGTATGAATGTGAAATTGGCAACCAAATTCTTAAGCTGCTTGTCACTAATTATTTGCATTTTGTCTTTAGGGTTAACTTTTGATGTAAGAAAGGAAGAAAAAAGTTAACTGTATTATATGCATTGGAAACAAAGCAGCAACACAAATGACAGAAATATTGAGCTAAAACTGTAGGAATAAAGGGTTATATAGACGTATATTCGGTTAAAACTTAAAGGTGTAACTATTCCTCAGGGTTTTTTTTATTTTCTATTTTATTTGTGCCCCACTGAAGTGACTTCATCCTTGGAAGAATACAGGTTACATCTGTGAGAGGAGCACAGATGATAATAATCCACCTCTGGATCTGGTATAGCCATATAATAATACACATGAAAAATATCTAATTCAAATCAATGTGGGACTTGGATTACATATCTGAGTGTCATGATCAGCAGGTACTCCCTAGATAGCCAACATGGGAAAACTATTGGCATCCTGCAAATGTTGGCTGTTCTTATAATAGGTACACAAACAAGAAACAAATCAACAACTCAACTGAGATACATGAACAGAAAGCAATGGACCAAAGAAAACAACAAAAACGTCATTTGTTGTTATTTTAAGAGAAATTCTGCAAAAAGAAGATAAAAGAAAAGAATGTTGAAATTTGGGCAGAATCCATTTGATTTAATGCAACAAACCAAAGATTTGTGGGCTAGACTAGAATGATTTTAAAGAAAGGTCGGTTTTCTGACTTTGAGGAGCTAGAAATATGTGAACATTTAAATCTTGAAGAATATAAACAAGAATCTACAACACCAATTGAAACATAAAATACTGAAAACTAAAATATCACAGACCCCAGTACCATAAAACCAAAGTTAAAACAAAATGACAGAATAAATTTAGAGTTAAAAAAGAAAATCAAGACTGAAAAGAAGAACCAAGACTGGAAAAAGTCAAGGCAGAGACCTAAAAGGTAAACAAATTATCACCAAATATCTCAATGGGCAACATCACTGAACTAAATGAGTTAATTCATGCAGGAGTGAAATTAAACTGTGATAGAATCGGTGTTCCTCTAAAGAACCTGAACAGAAATATAAAACTAGGATGGGAAATTAGGCAAGAAGTATAAGTAAAAAAAAATTGCGACAAGAGAAAGCGCTAAAGAAGAAAAGCTCACAAAGATATGTTCATATCAAAAAACCAAAAGTAAGTTGTAAACAAGTTTAACAGTATAACATAAAGAGATAAATCAAAAGATTTTGGCAAAATAAGGAAGACTTAAAAGATATAGAGACAGGGTCAAGCAATACAAACAAAAAAAGAACATTTCATAATAACAAAAAAAAAGTTCTAGTTACAAATAGTGGTAGAATGCATGAAGACAAGCAGCCAGATGCAAAGGTAGCAAAACAATTTTAGAGTAAGATATGAGAACAGAAAGGCTGAATGGATCTATAAAGAATTATAAGGATTCAAAGAAAGCCCTCTGAAGCAGACATCCTCTTGAAATCACAAAGAGCAACACTCAAAAAAGGACCAAATTGGAAAATACTTGGTCATGATGGCATACATGGATTCCGGTTTTAAAATTGTATTTACCCATAGCTAGTGGAAGAATAATTGAATTTGTGCCTTTCTCAGGGGTTTTAAAACTATACAAAATGCAAACTGCCTCATTGAGGGTTTGAACTTGGGTAGCAAATACCACTTTCTACAATGATAACCATTACATGATGAGCATCTCCATCCTACAACTAAGATCAAAAAGATGCAATGTTAAGAATGCACAAAAATATATGGTAGAAAGAAGTGCTAGACTTTGTTCTAGAAGACCAAATAAAATCAGCCCTGTATTTCAAATAAAACAGGAAAAAATTATCCCCTTATTCCTTTGCTAAATATTATCGCCAAAGAGATCAAACCAAACCAAAAAAAAAAAAAATCATCTCCTTACAAGTACATAATCAACTCAATACCATTGCTTTAAAACTGCATCCAAACAGTCTTATACTTGTTTTTCAGTGGAAACATCATGTTCATGTTACACAAATTTGGCACTTCATACATCTGAAAGTGAAGAAAACTACTGCTGTCATATTTTCCTTGCTTAACTAACCTACTCCGTGTTTCATGATCCCTTCCTATCCTCCCACCAAAACTGCCAAAACAACAATTCTAGATGTCATAGGCATATTGTATAACATACTTTTTCAAGTATGGTAGAGAGGATGCTTGTCATCTTTAGCAGCGTACATAGATGGAGCATGTACACTAATAAGTGTTACATATAGTCCTTTCACTAATGGAATTCTTATTGTCATAAGACGTTAATTTATGCCAGATGAAAATTCTTCAAGTTTTATAAAATCATTCTTAATGGTAAAGACGACAATACTTACCACTCTCCTCGTACCTTCTATTCTCCTCTTTTGGCAGAAGTGTAACCATGTGAAAATTCTCTTTATTTTCACTTTTCAGGCGTCCTTGTAGCTGAAAGTCTTACTAGGTCAAGATTGTAACACTTCAAATCTTTTGTTTGCAAAGTTGATCCTCATTTCAGGCTTACATACATACACATATGAAAATGAACACACACACACACATACACACACAAATTCACAATTTCATGTGTGCATATATATGTATATATATTTTCAAATTAGTAGGTTCATGAAGAGATTTGTATATTTTAGGATTTATTTATTTATTTTGTTCTTACATAGAAACATACACGTATATATAAACAAAATAAATGAACAAAATCAATTAACAAAATAAATAAATAAATCCTAAAGAATACAAATCTCTTCATGGACCTACTCATTTCAAAATATTTCTTTTTCTCTTTGGCCCTACAACAATTTTTTTAATATATATATATATATATATATATATATATATATATATATATAATGAGGTGGAATCAGTAATTATCCATACAGTTTATATCAGTAGATATTAGCTAAAAGAATAATATACTCAAGGCATCATAAATTATTGACTCATACTTGAACACACACACACACACGCGCACACACACATGTATATCTATATTTATAAACCCAGTCGGCTCGGGCTGCAGAATACACTGACTGCATCTTTTCAAAGGGGTAAGCCACCAACCCCCTACTAGTGTCCTAGATATGACACTAAACAATATGATGGTGAGGTTTCAGTAATGCTGGAGCTTTGGGAAATGTGGAGTACCCCTTCATTGCTATCGCTCCCAGGTCCACACTGGTCAGAAGTAGTAGAACCTGATAGGGTCCTATCTATAAGTCAGTTAGAGCTGTTTGACATTTAACTGTGTGCAAATAAATAACTTACGCTAAATTGTTAGAAATGGAACTGATTGATCATTTAACTGCATAAACAAGTGACTGATGTTTAATTTAATTGTTAGTAATACATATTAATAATTGAAACTTTTTGACTGTGGGCCTAAATTGAAATATTAGTATAACATTGCAATTCTTGGAAACATTTGACAGTGTGAAAATGAATGAACAGTGTTCAATAGAACAATTAGAGTTTAATAGCAATACTTGTAACCACTTCACTGTCAATGAACAAATGATTAGAATTGAATAGAATTATAAGTGTTAGATAACAATAAACAAAACCATTTAACTGAGTAGAAACAATAGGCATACTAGTGTGCAAACAAATAAGTTCCAAATTATTTTAAAATGAAATTACCAGCAAATAGAATATAGAATTATTCCTGTAAGATAAAAATGCCAGAAAACATTTAATTGTTTGCAAAGATAATGAGCTCAGGCTCATTTCAAAATATTATCTATGAAATCCATTTACAAATCATATCCAATATATATATATATATGTATTAAGAGGATTTGGCATCAAATAACCTACAATGGTCGATACGCCATAAAACCCAATCAAACCAAACAATATATATGTGTGTGTGTGTGTGTGTATATATATATATATATATATATATATGTGTGTGTGTGTGTGTGTGTCTCTCTCTCTCTCTCTCTCTATGTATCTATATACATATATATGTGTGTGTGTGTCTATATATAGATATATGTGTGTGTGTATATAAATGTATATATAAAGTAAAGTTGGCAACCTTTGTCGAGGGTGACTTGAAGGCTTCCTTTTCAATGGCTACTACTCCAAGGTGTAGGGGAGGGAGCTACTCCTTTCCTTGGATTGCTTCACTTTACCCTTGATCCTTACCTTATAATGCTGAGTGTTAAGCAAAGTGGCATCAAGTACCATTTTTTGAGTCTTTGGTGTGACTCGACCTGGGATTGAACCCCGGTCTCCAGGACTATTGGTAAACACTTTACTAATTAGGCCAATGCTGTTGAAGACTGCGGTGTATTTTCTTTTTAGGATGTTAATTGAAGATGTTCAAGTCTTCTAATTATTTTCCTTGTCTTGATCGAGATTGTAAAGAAAGTGACTCATATTAGCCAAATCGCTTTCACCCATTTCACTGCTCATCATCACGGCTTGATGTGAGTTTTATATTCATTTGGAATGGGTTTTTTTTCAACAGAACATTCTTAAATAATGACTTGCTAGATAAGTACACTTAAGATAGATAGATAGATAGATAGATATCATCATCATAATCATGTCGTGCTTCTAGTATGGATTTCCCTGACTCTCCCTCACCACTCCTCTATCATCCATTGCTTCTGGCAGGTCTTCTAGGCAACATCCTGTGTCCACACGGAGCTACTGTAGATAAGTTTTAGCTGGCCATCCAACACTTGTTCATCCATGTGAAGGGATCCAGAGGAGAACTTCACTTATGAGTTCATCCTTACTTCTCCAGCAGTGTCCAACATGTCTTGTTCATCGGACTCAAAGGTTTCTAGAGATGGGAGGCAGGTGGCCTTGTAGTTGCTGCTTTTGGGATGTTGTTTCCAGTATTTGTTAGATACAGCTCACAGCATTCTTGTTCAATTGCCGTCAAGCTTTTTCTTTATACATTTCATCAGCGTCCATGTGGTGCATCCAAATAGTAGTATGGACACAAGCACTGTTTTGAAAAAATGCATTTTATAATTGGACAGGTCTGATCTCCATATGACTGATAGCTTATTGAATGTTGTCTATGCCTTTGCTAGTCGTGTATTGATGTTATTTTCTGTAGATGAGATGCTGCTTCCAAGGTATGGGAACTTGTTGTGATGGCAAATTAAACTAAAAAGTTCCCCGGATGAGCAACCATTTAAAAGTGTATGGGAACTGGCGCATTTAAATATTGTTATCACTAAAAGGGGAGTTTATTTTTTTCGCACGTGTGAAGACGGGGTGGTCTGGCACTTGATCCCTCGTAGAATAAGTCCTTGTTCAGAGTCCTTTCTCGGGCATATAGGAACTGGCATATTATGTGGGGGTTAATATAGGGCTAGACTGACCGCCGCTGGCAAGGGGTTTCCAAATTTCACATTACACATACACCCACCAGGCCATTAGCTCTTCCACCCCTAGATTTATGGAAGGTATGGACCTCTAGGTTTAGATATAATAATATCAATTATAGTTGTTGACAACTCCGGTTTCCCGTATAATATTTTTAAAGGAAAAAGAGGCGAGAATAACATAAGGCGAAAGGAGCTGAAAAAGAAACATGTAATAGCAACTTGACAGTAGATGACACAAATGAACAACTCCAACACGTGGGAACATTAAAATATATCAATCTTTTTACTACACACGTGGATACACATATTCAACGTGTCGGCTATATTATCAGCGGATAATACATGACGATAAATGTCTTTCTTCCTTTTCTTCTTTTCTTTCGTCTTTCTATAAATTGAGAGAGAGAGAGGGAGAGTATATAATTGGGTGTAGGGAGAAACAGTCTTAATATTTACTTATCTTTTCGATGGATTCCTTCGGAGAGTATTTTCTCTTTTAGGGGTTGACAGAATTTATTTATGCATATAGGCTCTGGCTTGAAGGCATAGGTTCTTCTTGTCCAAGATTCTTTCCGCTTTCTTTACCTGGAGTTTGGCGCGATTCACCCCCATCTGTTCACAATGACCTCTGTTCCAAAACTGATTTTCTTTACCCCTATTTCTGCTGACAGAAGAAGGTGCCACTTCCGTTTTAGGGTTCTAGCCAATCATTTGGCTTCTATCTTCTCCCTTCCAGGCACAGAAGGCAAATACCTGTTGGCTTTTATTCTGTAGGCGATCCGAGTGAGGTCATGGAGTACAGATAGCCTGACCCACATTTTATTCTTCCTTCAACGGCCAGCCGAAGTTGACCAACATTCTTTATTTGTCTTTTAATGGTCAATCTTTGGCTAATTCAAACATGGAGGGTAGTGGAAATTCCTTATTTCTCTTCTCTCAGTGGGAGATCATGTGACATTGTCCACTAGTTTCAGAGAACAACCATTTAGTGCAAAATACTGACACAGATGATTGACTGATAGTGGTGAAGAACTGTGTAGAAACAGCCAAACATTTTCAATATGCCACAGATTCTCCCGATCACTCCACAGTCTTTAAATTCAGAGTTTTTTCTGTTCTCAGTCAAGTTCCAAGACCAAGGTTGAAGATCCCAACCTACCCTGCACTTATACACATAGCTGAAATGAGAATACATTGATGCTTGTCTTTTTCAAGTGCATTAGCACAAAGTGAACAACCTTGTCCATGATCTGAACACATCTTGTTGAGTCCATTTCTTAATAATGATAAGCATTACATCATGCATACGTCTATCTATCTATCTATATATATATATATATATATATATATGAAATGATAAACAGACATACATACAATGTGCTTGTATATGTGAATTTTGTTTTATTTATAATTGTCAAATTTATGCCAGAATGTTGAAGATCAGCTCATAAAAATTAGAAAACCATGCAAAACAAAGCTGAAAATATCTGAGAATCTACCGCCATTCTTATCACTCATTTCTTATACTCTGCATTATTTCCCCCTCCCCCCAGAAATATGAAGAAGATTGTCAAGAAACCAACACTTTGATAAAGAAAAAATGGATTAAAAAAATATGACAAAAGAATGTGCAAAATGGTAAATTGAGAGAATGAGAAAAAATAATCGGAATTGATAGATGTGTAAGATAAAAAAAAGAAAAGAAATAAAATCAAAAGAAGATAATAATAAAAGGTGACTTGCATGTTGTGTTTGCACTAACAAAAATACCAAAGAGAGCAAAAAAAATAGAGGCCCAACCCTTTCCATCTCAAAAAGATGAAGCTGTTGAATGATAGACTTTAATGAAGTTCAATGAAAATCAAGCATTTAGCAAAAGCAAGAACAGTAAATATGCTATGAGACAAGCAGCTTTTCCAACAGACATTATTACTATATGCTCGTATTCCTTACACTCTCAAATATATTCATTTACTTCAGACATATTGGCAACTTCCTTTAACTTTTTCTTTTGGCAACTTTTTTTTGTTCAAGAGAATTTTTCTTTTCTTTTTATTTTAGAAAGGATCCATTCATGTTGGGCATTTATATATATATATATATATATATATATATATATATATATATATATATATATATATATATATATTTTTTTTTTTTTTTACTAGAATATTGATACTATTTAGAATAAAAAATGTGCTGAAAGGAAGAAAAAACTGACAAGTGAGACTAGATTCTTATAAAGAAAAAAGTTATGTATAAGAAAAACATTAGAATGTATGTTTATATATGAATTGTCTTACAAGGACTAAGCAAAATCTAGTACAAGACAACCTTAATAGAGTATGAAGTAGTTACCAAAATCTTTCAGAATGATTTGCAATTCTCAGCAGAAATCACTGACTTGCATTTATATATATATTTGTGCATATGTGTATGTATATGTGTGTGGGGGGGGTGAAATTGTATCATCCATTATCTTTTCATAAAAATATTCATGCTGACAGTAGATACTGGGATTTTATTATTTTTAGAGAAACTATAAAAATGAATTTTATTAGGTATTTAATACTAAACTCTTGTGCAGAAATTAAGTACTTCTGTATATTAATATGTGGATATATATGTATATTTATATATACATGTTGAGAAAAAGAGAGAGAGAGAGAAAAATAACATTGCACATAAAGATTCACCCAGAATGATGGCTTATAAGTTGTTGGTGACCTTAGTTGAGGGTGACCCACATGGCTCCCTTTTCGATAGCTACTACACCAAGGTGTAGGGGAGGGTGCAACTACTTTCCCTGGATTGCTCCATTTTACTCGTGATACCTATCTTATAATACTGAGGGTTATGCAAGGAGGCATCAAGAACCATTTTTTGAGTGTTTGGTATGACTCGACCTGGGATTGAACCCAGACCTCCCAGGCCATTGGCAAACACTCTAACGACCATGCCAATGTCTAGTTAATAAAAGATACTTTAAAAAATTGATATATGGATTTAATTATTTTTTGTGAATCATTGCATAATCAAAATCGATACTATTAGATATTATTTATCATCAAATTCTTGAGCAATGAACATCTTTAAGTAAAAATATGAATATATAGCCATCCAATACACCCTAAATATATATATATATATATATATATATATATATATATATATATATATACATGCATGATTTGATTTTTTATTTATGAGAGGTTTTGCAATTATACCTTTGGTTACAGCATTTCTTTTTAACTGGCTCATTAGCCTAGTGGGTAGAGTGTTTGCCAATAGTCCAAGCTATAGCTGTGTCAGTACTACAATAAGGCTCATTAGCCTAGTGGGTAGAGTGTTTGCCAATAGTCCAAGCTATAGCTGTGTCAGTACTACAATAAGGTTGCACCACTTGGACTCTAACAAAACAACTGGAGAAAAAGCTTGATGGGAACTACACAATGCTGTGTGTTACTTTGAATGCATCCCAGAAGCAGAATGTTATAAAATAAAAACTGAATGGCCACTTGCCTCTCATCTCATAAGCCATCCAAGTAAAGCAAGCAGTACATGCTGGACAAAACATCAGCAACATTTCCCTCTGGACTCAGATACATAGACCCACTAGATGTTTACGAACCAGCAAAGACTTATATTCATCAGCTCCATGCACACACTGGGTGCTATCAAGAGGACTTATCAAGAGCCATGTTTGAGGACAAGAGAGATTCAAGGAAATATATCCTTTGATGTTGATGAAAAAATTATTTGAGGGGGTTCTCTTTTATTGACAATACTGTGTGCACAGAAATGTCTTTTTTGTTTTATTATCATCATTAACTCTAGCCCTACTGCTGAAGTTCTAAAATGACTCTAAAAAAACAAGGAAAATGTGACATTCTAGGTATGTATTTTATTTTTATACATCAAAATGAATCATCTGGTTTACATTTGAAATATAGGATGCTTCAAAAACCATGAAACTGGTTTACATCTAATGATATCAAGTGAATCATATAGAAATCTGATCTCTCCAATAAAAAGAAAAGAGATAAAGATAACTTTAGTATATTTCTTCCATTAGTTTGGGTATCTACATGTTAATTTTATTGAAAATAGAGTATTTTTTGATTTGATAATTGAAACTAAACAATTGTCAATTGATAGGAAATTGATCTGGTTGACTATTGCTGAATTTGTTAGTTAACTGCTTGCTGTTTAACTCACTATTTAGGCACTATATAAGGGGAGATGACAGTTTAGGCACTATACAAGGGGAGATAACAGTTTAGGCATTATACAAGCGAAGATGACAATTATCACCTCAACAATTAACCAAAGGAAATGAATTTGACTGGCCATGTTCAAATATTGGATCAAGCTGTTTCATTTTGTGCTAATGCTTTTATGAAGAGTATGAATACCTCCCCACCAGTTAAGGGTAAATAGTAGAGTCGATTGGTATCTTTAGCACTTGTATGGCAACTAGTCTAGGAAAAGTAGAATACTGAATTTAAACCAGCTTTACTTTGCTTAAAAAATTCATCTTGTGTCATGGCAGAGTTGTTGGATAAATATGCACCACAACAATCAATGCATCGACACACACACACACACACACACACACATACATACATACATACATTTTCATATATATATATATTAGTCTGGAAAGGAGAACTCAGGTTGCTTATGGCACCTGCTGTTCCAAAATGAACATACTATCCTCACTCTTCTTGCTAATATTAGTATAAGGGGTACTGAAAAATTCTTGACCCAACCAAGAAAGAAATTAACTTTTTAAAATATTTCCTAATTTATCTTTCTTTGATTTTTTTTCTTTTTTATCATTTTTGATGGTTACACAAACTTAAATAGTAGCCTGTTTTGGTTCTCAGCCATTCTCTTCTTGATCAGGCCACAAAATTTTAACAAAAGTTATCAATGAGGTCTTGATGGTTTCAGATATTCGTGAGATTTATGATAATTCTTTTCAAAGTTCATGTCAATTCCATATTCTCTAAAAATTTGGTATGCAACTGTCTTGCAATTCCATAATTTTATAGTCGTCTTATGTGACACTATAAGCTCTTGTCTTTAGGTGCACATGTAACATACCCATAATATACGGATGTGTGAAATAGACATAGGGAATCCGAAATACACAACATTCACAAAATTGGTTCAGGTACAAAACTTTATTACCTTTGACTTAAAGGTTATTTGACATGAGGAGAGAGAGACACTATCTTTCTATGCTGACTGCTTTAACATCTGCCCCAAACCATGTGAGGCACCCCATCTTCAAACTACTGGTCTGGCCTCGGCGGGCCCCGAAAGTCAACCTTCCCGTTCGGACACAGGAACTCAACTAACTGCTTTTTCTCAAATCCCAAAAATCCTCAGCCCATGCTTCTGGTTCATGATGTCATTCACACCACCTGGTCACATTTCCTATCTGGGGTTTTATTTTGACATCTGTGAATGACACATCCTCCCCGTAAAAGTATTAGTGATTCGTGAAATACAAACAGTCTCAATCAGAATTTGAACTCAGGTCAGTTTGTCCATTTCCTATAATTACCATTATATCATGAATACCTTCATATTCATAAATGTATGTATGTATGTATAATGTTGGATAAAACTTTTGAGCCAAACAAAAGAGTGAATAACCAGAAGCATTAAACCATATTCCATCTATTCATCTAATGATTCAACACATTTGGCTCATCATTTTCTTTAAATTATTAAAAAAAAATGTCATCCTTTTCTTGGTTGATCCAAAAATGTTTTTGCATTTCTTTACACTAGACTATACGGCAGTTACTAACAAAGAATAAACCATCTTAACTAACTTTTGTTTATCTGGATATCTCACTATTTTAGTTTTTCTATGAGACTATGGTCGGCTATTTATCAGTACAGGAGTGGGCCAATCATTGTGAGTTGAGTGAGTTTGATCTTTTTTTTTTATCTGAGTTACATTTTGTAAATATTTTCAGTAATCTTTGTATTTTATGCACATTTTAGAAGCATATTATCACAAAGGGAATAACAATTTTCCCATGTCCAAATGATATTTTCTTTCACAGAAGAATAAAACAAGTATACATTACTGTTAACCAGCTCATTGGCCTAGCAGGTTAGAGTGTTTGCCAATGGTCCGGGAGACCTGGGTTCAATCACAGGTCGCGTCATACCAAAGACTTTGAAAATGGTACTTGATATCTCTTTGCTTAACACTCAGCAATATAAGGTATGTATCAAGGGTTAAGTGGAACAATCTAGGGAAAGGAGTAGCGCCCTCCCCTACACCTCGGTGTAGTAGCTATTGAAAAGGGAACCTTCTGGTCGCCCTCGAGTACGGTTGCCAACTTTACTTACATAACTGTTGACTAAAGAAAAACACGGGGAACACAAACGGTTTGATAGAAAAACATATATATTCAAGAAACAGAAACAACATACAAATGAACCTGGTTAAACAGTAGTTAGTTGATAAGAAGCTGAGAGTCCTGTGGGGTAGTGACTATCTCTCCACTATGCAAATGGTATCACACTATGTCACACTGATTGGTGCACTCCCATCTGACGCTCTCATTGACATGTATTTATGGAGGAGGGTGAGTCCATTTAGTAGGGAGTACAACAATTACCATGAAAATACAAGAGTGAGTCAAAAGTTCTATAGTATTAGGTATATGCTACTTTGTGCCATGTATATCACATAACTGAAATAGTTGAAGCTGTGAAAGTTACTCACTGTGGTTTGTCATATCATAGCAGTTGATGCACTGATATAAACTGCATTGCTTCACTCTATGTGTGATTTGAAAGCCGCAGAGATGTATGTGCAATATAGTCTAATTCAGGAACTTATGCTCTACAAGTTTAAGCAGGCCATAATGTCACAGTTGCAACCAAAAACATTTGTTGTGCTGAAGGTGCAGTTGATCACATATAGTAACCAGACGATTCAAGAAGTTTTGCTTGAGTTGCAAGGATACTGATAATCTGGAAAGGTCAGATAGGCCCCAGGTAGGCTGTGCTCCAAGCTATAGAAACAACTCAGATGAGTTGCACCCAGAGAGTGTCAGGTGAGCTTGGCTTCTCACAATCCAGTGTGGTTTGTCACCTTCATTACCTCAGCAAAATCATCTATTGCAGTGAAATATGCTTCTAGTTTCAAAAATATTGCAAGACTTTTGACTCAGTCGAGTACAAAATCAACTATTAATTATTTTCTTAAATCTAAAATGGTATGTATTCTCTTCTAGTTTATAAAAAAGGTAAGGCAAACTTTTTTGGAATTTTAGATTTTCCAAATCATTGACCAAGATAAAGTAGTTTGAAGTCACAAAATCAAAGGTAGATTTTGTGTTTCTAATACACTGTCAACTGGTCATCATCTGTCAAGGTTGGCAATGGATGAAGCAGTTATTTTCTGCTACATCGTGTAACAATAAGATAACTATAAGATAATAGATTTCACATGTATTTACTCAGCTATTCTAAATGGCATCTAGTGGTGAGGCTTCACTTCTGGAGCTCTGCAGTGTGTTGAGTCACCTTTTCATTTCCATCACACCCAGCTTCAATGACCCAGTTATTGGCTCATCTTTAGGTCAAATAAACCAGTTTGAAAATTAGTATTCTTTGATAAGAATACTTTAAATCCTATGACTGAGTGTAAATCATTGATATTAAGAATAGTTACTTGAAACTATAATCAGTGCTCGTGGTGTAATGGTTCTCGTCACAGGATATGGACATGACGATACGAGTTCAATTCCTGGACAAGACTGATTGCATTTCACATAGCACTAATACCCTTGGGAAAGGTATGAATCCAATTATTCTCCCTCCAGTTATAGGTAAATAGTAAGGCTGACAAGGTTCTTCAGCCTTGGTGAGGCAACTAGTCTAGGAGAAGGAAAAACTCTGAATTCAAACCTGCTAAACTTAAAAAATTGACCATGTGTCATATCCTGCCCGAGCAGAGGGGTTGGGTAAATAGGATCAGTTATAAATAATTATCATAAGATAGTTGAAACAATGTAATTCCTTATAAAGAAGTTTGGTTTATTTTGGTTTGATTTTATGGCACATCAACCATTGTAGGTTATTAATGCCAAATCTATTTTTAAACATATAAACAGTTCTATTTCAAACAATTAAATTTAGCATTAAAAAAACAGTTCCATTTCAAACAATTCAGTTTAGCAAAAGTGCACAGTTTAAATGTCAAAACAGCCCTATTTTAAGCAATTCAGTTTAGCATAAGTACATAGTTTAGTTCTATTTAACCCATTGAAAGGACCCTACCACTCTGGGCCAGAGTGGACCTGGGAGCAATGGCAATGAAGGGGTACCTTGCATTCCCCAAAGCTCCAACATTACTGGAACCTCAACATCAGATTGTTTAGTGTCATGTCAGGACACTCATTGGGAGGGGTCTTACCCCACTTCAGAGAAGCAGTTGGTGTATTCTACAGCTCCAGCTGAGTGGGCAACCTTATAAAGAAAAGACAGACTTTAGCAGGAAGCACAACAAAGGTTGACAAGCAGAAGAACCAACCAATAACCCAAATCAAACTAATATTTCTAAATTTTTACCTCTTTCCTTTCTTATTTGATCTTTTGCTTTTTGCTTTATCTTTTTTTATTATTTTTTCCACCCAACTTTTCTATTTCTTTCTCTTTTATATTTTTCTTCACACACTGGCAATTCTGCTTCTTTTCCTCCAATTTTCTTTTTATCTTTTATGATTATTTTTTGTTTAACTAGCTCTTTTATTGTTTTTTCCTTGACCTTTTTTCTTATCTTTCCAAACTTTTTTCCGACTTTCTATTAGAGTCTTATCTTGGTTCTTTTAATTTGTTTTCTTTTTTCTTTTATATCACTTCTTTCCCCACTTTTTTTTTCTATTTCCATACCTCAATTGGCTGGGGCTGTAGAATATACCAACTGCCTCTCTGCAGAAGGGTAAGACCTCAACACCATCAATGAGTGTCCTGGACATGACATTAAACAGTCTGATGGTGAGTCTCCAGTAATGCTGGAGCTTTGGGGAATGCAGAGTACTCTTTCATTGCCATTGCCCCCAGGTCTACTCTGTCTCAGAGTAGTAGCAACTGAAAGAGTCCTATCGATTATATAGAACTGTTTCACTCTTAAACAGACTGCAAACAAATGACTTGTGCTAAACTGATTTGTTAGGAATAGAATTGTATAATCATTTAACTGTCTATATCTACGAAATATGTTTACAAATCATTTAATATATACGTAAAAACAGGATTTGGCATTAAATAACCAACTCTGGTTGATATGCCATAAAACCAAACCGAACCAAATCTATTTTATTTATTTGCTCTTTTTTACCTTTTAGATCTTTTTATTTGATTTTTCTGTTTCTCTTCTTATCCCCCACCTCTCTCTCTCTCCCTCTCTCAATTATTGTATTTTATTTTTTCACTCTTTTTATGATTTGGTACCCTCCCCCATTATTTTCTAAAATTTCTTCTCTCTCCTTCTTTACTCAGGCATCTTGAATGATATAATGTTTACTGAGCTAGGCTAGAATACCAATGCTAACAAGTTTGATTCTCACTG
>OY757916.1:90437144-90677151 GCA_963585895.1 Sepioteuthis lessoniana
TTGGGCTTCATTTTCACAGTCATATCATTATGAAAGGTATGAATCTTCCTCCCATCTCTAGCTATATGTAAATAGTAGAGTTGTGTGAATTTTCACTCAAAAGTAGAAAAAAATTGAATTCAAAACCAAGATGAGTGAGTTAAATAAACCCACCCAATAAAAGCTTACAAAGAACAAATCTACAACATTATTACAATTATGGTATTGGTGTAACCCTATGACATCAAAAGCATGGAACATTTACATATGCACCCTTGCCGATACACACACACACACACACACACACACATATATATATATATATATATACTTATATGTATTTATATCTGAGGAAAAATTCTTTATGTAAATGGGTCTTACGGAATAGGAAGGTCAAGGAATTTTTTTATTCTTTCTTTTCAAAGAAATATAAGCATAAAGAATGTAAGAACTCTCGATAGTCATTTCCTTGGCGGTCCAATCTCTTTCAGCCATTTTCTGACTATTGTCAAGAAGAAGAAGATGTGTTGTTTTCTTTGGTTAAAAGTAATATGTTGAAGTGTTTTCAAAATCACTTATTATTAATATGAGATTTTCTTCTTTAAGTTATTATGCAAGAAGTTTTTCAAGATTATCTTGCATTTATGTTCAGATAGAGAAACATGGAAGATGATTCCACATTTTAGTTCTCTCTATAGCCAAAGTGTAGTCAAAGGTGCTTTGAGCCGGAAAGACTTTGGAGATTTCTTACATCTCCTTAAACCTTATATTCATTGCCTTGTGTAAAAAGAAAAGAGAAAGTTTAAATAAAAATCAAGAATATATTCCTTGTCTGTCACATTCAATAAACATATATATATATATATATATATATATATATATATATATATATATATATATATATATATATATATACAGGGTGTCTCAAAATAGATGCAACCTATTAATATAATTCATAACTGACACAAGAAACTCCATGTCAGCAGGTGTGAGTTTTTGCTTGATCTGGATTCTGTAATTCTGTATGGGCACAGCTGAAGATCCTTTTTTAAGATTCTTTGCAACAATGCGTATGAAAGACCAAGTTCTTGAAAACATCTTTTTAAACTCCTTCTGACAGAATCTCTCACAGCATCTACATTGTCAGGACATCATGCAGTTAACTTTCTGTCAGATCTGGGATTTTCTGCCTTCTAGTTGAGATTGTTTACTGACCCTATGAATAGAAATTTGTGTCCCCGACAATAAATTTGGCTTTTCTGGGGATAATTGTTAAAGATAAACTTCCTGCAAAATTTTGCTTGTACAGTTTTGAATGAATTTTTCTCCAAATAAGTGAGGCAAAATATTTTTCTTCTTTTGTACAAGATATTGTAATTGAGGATTAATTGTTGTTATAGTATATTATTTTAAAATTTGAAAAAAAAAAGAACACAATATCATTATTAGTAGAGTTATAAGCAGACACATGGATCTCATGTAAATTAAGACACCCTATATATATATATATATATATATATATATGTGTGTGTGTGTGTGTGTGTGTGTGTAAATATGGTTATATAAAAAATACAAGTTATTCAGAGGATGTGTTTATTTATAGGGTAATTTTTTAACACTGTTATATTTTTGGTTTTTCTCATTAAACCATCTCCAGCACAATGTTAAAATGCGATGTGTATCAACTGAGTTAAATATCAATTTCAAAAATAAAATAAAAAAGGAGAAAAATCTTAATGTTCCATTACTGTTGGTAGAGTTCTGTTTGTGATACAATTCGTGTTCGAAATCTATTTTAAAGTGTAACATATTTCCCAAGGATTTTTAGAATTCTTAGAACTTTAAAAGAATTTAAAAAAAAAAAATTTTTTGTAAATGAAGAATTCGGATTAGAAGTATTATGGAAAAATATCAAAAATCAGTATAAATATAAATAATTAATGAAATCTAATTAATCTAAATAGAGGATTTTTGATTTTTTAGTTCTAATTTGACTAAATGAGTAAATATGTTAAAAAAAACACAGGTCTTTGATAGTATCATAATGAGAAACAATACTAGATTCAACAATTTTCCAAAGTTTTTTTTTATTATGTAAATTAACAAACATTTAGGAATTTTCAAAGTTAAATGTGTGATTAGTTTCTTAGTTATGTTTTACAAACATTTTTTTGTTGCTAATTTTCATGTCCCTCTCGTGTTCATTAATCATTTTTTTATTGACCATGAAGCTTCATCCACAAACTTCCTATTCCATATAAGGCACAAGATAGTGTAATGTTTTTATATATATATATATATATATATATATATATATGATCATAGATATAAGTATATGCACCCACACGCACATACACACACACCCCATGGGGGTTGAGCACTCTGGCGAAGGAATTGTCAGTCGCCACTAGCGTAATGCAAAGCCCTTCGAAAGAATTGAGTACTCTGGTAGCCGATAGGGTATAAAAAATGTAAACAAACGGCTGCTGCTGCTGATGTTGCTAAATGAATACCTCAAAAATTCCCTTAGCCAACGTGGTCTGCTTGGTGGCCGAGAGGTCTGAAACTAAGTCTAACGTAAAGTTGGACGGGTTTCGATCCCGGCTTCGAGTGGTCCTGCGTGTCTGAAGAGTTCTGATAGAACGAAACAGTCTGTCTGTGGATGACAATATATATATATATATATATATATATATATATATATATATATATATATATATATATATATATATATATAAACAAAATATTGAAAAAAAAATTTTTGCTCACAGGTGTTCCAAATACTGACATGCAAGCATAAGAGCATGCATGCATATATCACCCAGGCACATATTACTCTATCTACACAAACAAAACCACCACATAGATAGATAGATAGATAGATAGGTAGAAAATGTAAAATATATTTTATATAAAGTGTAAGTGTTTACAAATGAAATAATGTAAAAAAAATGTTCATAAATATTTGCACATTCAATTTAAAAATGCAACCATGATACATTAACAGTTACCAACATTTACCCACATCTTCACGTTATATATACACACATATGTGCCTACATATATACCGATTATACATGTTTAAATATATATGTAAAGGAAAGGCATAAAGTCTTTACAACCTTCAGTACCTTAGTCACACTGGAATGCACTCACTGATTGATGATAAAACAAACAAGTCTGAAAAATAAAACGAAATGTAAGGGAATTCCACACTAAAGAACAAAACAAAATGAAAAAAACATTGATTAGTTTGATAGAGACGTTTTTATTATTTATTGTTTCCTTTTTGTTTTTCCCACCCCTCTTACTGGGATGCAACGAAAGATTTGAGATAACAAGAGTAGAAGTAACAGCAACAGCAGCATCTGAAACATGGTAACAGTATTTTTGGTGGTGGTTGCTTTCTGTAGAAAGGATGGTCGCTGAGTTGGTTGGCCGCTCTGTTGATTGGTCAGTCAGTCTGTCGGTTTGCTGCTTGCACAAGTGATTAAAGTAGTTTTTTTTCCAGAAAGGAAACTTTGCCTTGTTTCAATCAGATTTTGGCAATGTTGTTTATTGTGTAAAGTTCACATCCCAGAGCGTGCAATTGAGAAAGATGCCTCTCAATAAAAGAGCATACGTTCAGTAAATGTTGAAGATCACTTGTTCTTGACCTTCTTTCATGACTGCTTCATATTTTCTATTTTCTTATACCCACTCCACTTTTTATGAGTATTTTAACAGAGAGGAGTGTCCTAGGTATGTGAGGCTCCATTTCTAGAAATCTGGGGTGTGTGGAGTACCCCTTCATTGCTATTATGCCCAGGGTCACTCTTTCTATGTTAGGATCCTATGGGTTAAATAAAGGGTGAGCAAACTTTTTGGTGGGAGGGCTGTATCACAGGGTTATAATTATCAAAGGGCTGATTCTTTTAAAATCGAAAGAATTTAGTCTCAATTCAAGTGCAAGTGTTTATTTTTTATTTTTAAATTTTTTTCGAGGTTCCTATGGGCCGCACAGAACAGTGCAGTGGGTTACAGTTTGCTGACTGCCAAGTTAGATAAATCTATTGGATAGGAATATTCAATATCACATAATCTTGGATAAAAAACTGTTCAGAAATAACAACAACAAAAAACTTACAATGAACACAATTCCCTAACTTCTAGGTATCAAATAATGACTTGACATGCCATTTAAATGAATCAATCAACCTAAATTCTTACTAAATTTTTTTTTTTACAATAACTTTCAAAATATCACCATATTTATGTTGGACAAGTTAATCCCCCAAACAATTACCTCTGTCTCCTTTTGGCAGGAATTATGATATGCTGATTGTATATGTATTTTTGGGTGCATCATGTCTTTCAAACATTTGTGTTCTTGTCAGGCAATTCAAATGGGTAAGCTACATTCTGGCTGTTTGATATATAGTTGAGAGTGTTTTGATAGGATGTTGTGATTTTGTTAAATTGCAAGTTTTGTTTCTGGGAATGTTCCAATGGATTTAATTGTCCATGAAAACCTCAATTCATGTGTAACTGTTATATATATATATATATATATATATATATATATATATATATATATATATATATATATATATATATATATAAAAGACTTATGGCATGCTGATTATCATCATTGGAAATAAACTTTAAATAAACAATTTCAAATCCTGGGCAAGGCTCTTAGCATTTCACTTCATGCTAATGCCCTTGGAAAGTTTTGAGACTGCCTGGTTTCTTTGGTTTTATAACATCAGATGGTTTAAGAGAGAGAAAAACTCTGGAGTGAAAACCATAAGGAATGGGGTTAGCAACTCTTCCTCATAAAATCCTTAACTATCACTAAAGAAAACAAAGAATAAAACAGCCTCTTATAGACTTCATATCCAGAATAACAAGAAAAACATTTGCAGGATAAAACATTAGTCTTCCTAGTAAAAGAAATTAGTCATCTTTACTCAGTAAAAACCTGTTTTCTTGTCCCATCTCTCATGACCCAATATTTTCTTTTATCCCGGACAATAGAATTTTCATTACTGCCTTATATTTCAACACTATAAGAGGAGGAGGAGAAAAGGTTATTTTACCAATCAATTCATGGAATCATATCAATTTCAATGACCGAATGTATTTCTTATATCAACAAAAGAAAAGCAGTTCCTTCCAAGTTGCTGAAAATGCACACAGTATTTTGAAAGTGGAAAGAAATCAGACAATATCTAAGCAGCTTCCTAAAACTGGTTTAAGCATTTTAAAGCGGCTTGGCCTTGGAAACAAAGACCTGAATTAGACATCCATTTCTTATTGATTATGAAGATTTGAAATAAAAGTTTTAAGAGGACCAGAATTTTAAACCTTTGAAAAGAGCGTAGATCATTGAAAGATACCAAATATATATTATTATATGAGCATTCTCTGACTGAGCTTGTAACCCAGTTTTTCATCATGGAGGTGCAACTCATAAATTGTGTCTTGGTCATGAATAAACTCATTCATCTTATCTAAGTTAATGTCGACAACTGGGTTGAATTTAAAGTTTACTTTTTCCCAGACCAGTTGGCTTTTTTCTTTTCATTCTCATGTTTGGTCACCAAGCATTTATAGTGAATAGCATGATTCCATTTACACCAAACAGAAACATACAAAGAATTGATTTGTTAGGAGGTAGTCTGACTTTAATATTTTAATTAAAATAAAGCATAGTTAATTTTATTATTGCTTCAATTTGATAACATCACAATATATATTTTTAGTGTTTTATATATATATATATATATATATATATATATATATATATATATATACATATACACACACACACACACACACACACACACACACATATATATATATATATATATATATATATACATATAAGTAGTACATTGAATTTTAATTAAAATGAAGCATAGTTAATTTTGTAATTGCTTTAATTTTTAATGATATCACAATATATACATTTTTAGAGTTTTATATATATATATATATATATATATATATATATATATATATATATATATATATATATATATGTATATGTATATCCTGTATTAACAAACGGCGATTCTGCCTATGGTGGGAATGATTCTATTTTCAGATTTTCTATCTACAATATCCATATACTTCAAAATACAAAAGACGGCTATATGTAAAATAATAATAAAATAAATTACGGACCAAATAATTCCATATAAAAGAAAAACCTTTAAAAATTTCTCATATTTTTTGTAATAATATTTATTTCAACAGACTTTTTATTTCAAACAATCTGCATCTTCAGACAAAGAAATAATGAGAAATTTCTCGTAAAAATTTAGAAAAAAACCATAAAATTCAGGTCACCCTATTTCCCTAACACAAATTTCATTTGCTTTTTTGTTTTTTTATTTTTTATTAAGTAAAGACCAGACCATTTGTCTTTTCCTGTCTGGTTGACAAATTTCTGTATCAAAATGTATCAATTTTTGAACTCTCTTTATTCTTCACTTATTTTATGTAATGGCAAACAAACTCTTAAACCCAATCAAGGAGATTAGTAAAAAATATAGAATGAATTGATTTGGAGAGAGAAAATGATCTTCTATAAACAACTTACATGGGAATTAATAACCTCTAAACAAAAATAAAATTATATTATAGAATATTATATTATATATTAACAACTGTTTTTTATTTATTTAAATTATGTAATAAGAAACATAAGGCATTAATTTATTTTGATAACAGAGTGCATATAATGAATGATTTTTTGTTGTGCATAGTAATAATCATTGATATTAATTAGAATTATTTGCTATTGGTATTTATTATTGAATGTTAATAATTATATTAAGTAATAACATATTGTGGTAGTTGTTGATATCTATTGTTGTTTTTTGTTTTAGTTGACATTGATGTTATTTATATTTATTACAAATATAATGTTTATAGGGTTAATGATTAGTAGTAATAATTGTAATAGTAATATAAATTGTGATGATAATTCTTAATATGGTATTATCTATAATACTTAGTATAATTTCATTTATAAATTTAAGGATTTGAAATTTAGTAATGATATGGATCTTATGATAATATGTATGATATAGTTGTAATCTTGAGGATATATTGTAGTAGTATTGTGAGATACTGCTGGGGTGCCCTGGGTTAGTGGTAATGATGCTTTGGCCCTGATACCATGCCTGAACCCAGGGTCATCATCTCATGAAGACTTTACTGGAAGCAAAATTGCTTCTTTTGCAGCAGTTGTATATAATTTTCTTTTTTTTATGTTGTATTTGCTTATAATTTTCAGTAATGTCTTAACAGTAACAAGAATAATTTTTTTTAATGTGACCAATTATATTGTATTGTATATAAATGACAAATTTCTTTCGTTTTTTGATAAAATATTATTAATATACAATATAATATCTTATATAATTTTATATTTGTTAAGAGGTTATTAATTTCCATGTAAGTTGCTTATAGTAGATAATTTTCTCTCCCTAAATCAATAGATTTCTTTATTCTATATTTTTTACTTATCTCCTTCAATGGGCTTGAGAGTTTGTTTGGCATTACATAAAATAAGTGGAAAGGAAAGAGTATTCAAAAATTGATACATCTTGATACAGGAAATGAATATCATTTGTCAACCAGACAGGAAAAACAAATGGTCTGGTCTTTACTTAATAAAGTATAAAAAATAAAAAACAAAAAAAGCAAATGAAATTTGTATTTGGGAGATAGAGTGACGTGAATTTTGTGGGTTTTTCTAAATCTTTATTAGAAATTTCTCATTATTTCTTTGTCTGAAGATGCAGATTGTTTGAAATACATGGTGAATTCAGTAAGTTTCCAGATTTTTGTACAAGCATTTAAAGTTGTCGTAGACTTGAAAATTCTGTATGTTATTGCTATACAGCTTATGAGATGACTGACCAATTTTTATGATTTCAGGTTCAAATGAACAACTACAACAGGAATTGGAATACACCCGACTAAAACCTGATTATCACAGTTGGTGAATTTCAAAAATGCAATCTGGATGTGAGGACACTTTAGAAGAATGATATCCAATAAAATTCTGTTTTAACCTTTGAAAAAATGCCACAGAAAACAATTCTTCAGACTGCTTTTGGAGCATCTTGCATGAATCGAGCATCAGTTTTTGAGTGGCATAAGAAATTCAAGGTAGGCAGGGAGTCTGTGAGGGATGATGAGAGGTGTGGGAGGAGTAAGGAAGTCAATACACAAGAGTTGATTGGCCAAAGGGTTAGGTTTAGGGTTAGGGTTACTATGTTGAGGTTTTAAGGGAGTTCAGGAAGAGATTCCATCGGAAGAGGCCAGCACTCTTCAAATCGGGTCAGTGGCATTTCCACCAGGACAATGCACCAGTCCATTACTCCATCCTTGTCACAGACTATTTGACCAAGATGGGCATCAGGACAGTTCCTCAGCCTCCCTATAGTCCAGACCTTGCCCCCTGTAACTTTTGGTTATTCCCTAAGCTCAGTGGCTGTCGTTATGAGACAATTGAGGAGATGAAAGAGGCTGTGATGAAGGTCATTGACACGCTCTCACAAGAGGACTTCCATGGAGCCTTCCAGAAGTTGTTGGAATGGTACAAGTGCATTGCAGTTGGAAGAGATTACTTCGAAGGGGACTAGAGTTTCATGTGTGTACTATCAATAAAAGTACCCATACAAAAAAAGTCCGGAAACTTATTTAATGATCCTCGTATATGGTCTGCTGAAATACATATTATTACAAAAAATATTGTACTTTTTATATATATATATATATATATATATATATAATCTTAGGAAAATAATCTAAGGATTAGACTATTAAGTAATAATCCAAGATGTAGATATATCCATTTAAGTGCTTAATGCCAATGGCTATCAACTGTTTCATTAATTTCAGATTAAAATTTTGTGGAAAATCACATGCCGAGTGAAAATATTTTTTTAATAAAATTCAAAGAAAAAAAATTTAATTTTCTAGTTTCATTATAAATTTATTTTGGGTCTATAAAATGACCCTCTTTGAATATAGAAATACAGTTGTGTATTTGAATAGATTTTAGGCAAGTTTACATTGGTTCCGGTGAGAAGAGAATTATTAAAAAAATGTTTATCTTTTCAATTCTTTAATTAAAAAAAAGAAACCTCTTTAACAGAGGAAATATCATTATATATTATCCAATATAATGTTTATACATCCTTCTTTTAAAAAAAAAACCTTAGCTATGATTTAAAATATTAATGAATTTTTCAAAAACCAGTGAATACATAAAAAATTTATAGTGGCTGGAAACTCAATTAAAATTATAAATAAACTATAAATATAGAAACTACAAAATTGAATTTTTTTCGTTCAGTTTCATAATATATATATATATATATATATATATATATATATAAATGAATAGGTCTTTGAATGTACTAGTTCCAATTCATTCCCATATTTGTAGGGTGCAATAACAGTTTCACAGGGCAACTATTTTTATCTCACGGAGTGCCCCATCCATATGGCTTTGTGCTAAATCTAACCAAAAAGCTTAGTAAATTACTACAATATTCTATTTTTCCATATACTGGCTATCAAATTTTACTAGTGCTTTACAAAAGTCTTTATGCCACACTTATAAAATATGAACTATTTCAGGCAATCAACTTTTTTTTCTGTAGCAATGACTGTAAAATAATCAGGAAAAAGTTGTCTAGGTAGTCCATATTTCAATAACCCAGTTCATGCAAATGAACTAAATGAGGCATTCTTCATTTCAGAAGATGATAGCTGCATTGAATGCAACTTGTCACTCATATTCCTGTTACCACTCCACTGAGCATCAAAAGATGTAAAAGCTCTCAGAATTCAAATCTCTAATTACATTTGATACACCCTAATATCTCTTTTATCATTCAGAATCACAACTACAACACACCTTATGTTTATCACAAATTAAGATTAAGAAACTCTACCTGTTCAGTACTTAGATTTTGTGCTCATATCTTGTAATATAACATCTACATTATTATCAATGATTACTTTTAGCTGTTTGTTGAAGCTGAATACATTAGGTTGATAGTTTTCTATTTTGATGTGTTGGTTTGTCTATGTTGTATGATATCTTTGGTTAAGATAATTTGTTTACTGATTATTCTCACATCAAGCAGAATGAATAATTAAGTAAAATTAGATAAAAGTTTTGAAAAACACTCAGAACTGATTCTGCAAACCTTTAGGTGATTTGCATATTTAAAACAAATTGTCCGTTTTCAATTTAATATTACACATAAGCATTCTAATACTCCTGCTGAACATTTAACAAATATAGTTCCTTTCTTAAAGGTACATCAATATGAATTGTGTGTGTGTGTGTGTGTGTGTGTGTGTGTGTGTGTGTGTGTGTGTGTGTGTGCATATATTTCTATCTATCTATATATATATATATATATATATAAATGATAAAAAAATTAAGTTAACAAAATAAGATTTGTTGGAATTACACAAGAAAGAAATATCCAAATGATTTTATTGATAAATATTCTATTTCTTTTTTGTTTCTATTCAAAAACACAGTTATTGAGACAAAAATATATTAAATGTATCTCTCTCTCTCTCTTTGTCTTTTTCTCTCTCTCACTTTCTCGTTTTATTTATGTATATATACACGTGTGTGTGTGTGTGTGTGTGTGTGTGTGTGTGTGTGTGGTTAGATAGAGAAACACACCCAAAATAGAAAATGTATACTTAAACATACAAATAATACAAACTGCCCACACATCCACATGTCCCAACATCCTAGGTCACTTTCTGAACCAGCTTCTTCTTCTTCTTCTTCTTCTTCTTCTTCTTCTTCTTCTTCTTCTTCTTCTTCTTCTTCTTCCAGACAGCCACTTGTCACTTAGTGAAGTTAGTTTTGTATGTAAATGTCAGAAGAATTTTGCCCTACATTACCTACCACTTACTTAGTCTACATTTCAATTATTGTCATCTTAGCTGAACTGCATTTGACAGTCAGTGATTAAAACCTCACCAATCAGGTAGCCTCTACAACACTGGAGCTGAACCCATTAACTGTAGGTGTGCCACTGTTTTTGTCTTTTAAAAGATATCAATTCTTAATTGAATTTATTTAGATTTTATTGTGCTACACCAGTAATTTCAAATTATGTGACCTCTTTTGCCATGTCATTGGAATATTAGGAAGGGTTAATACTAACTCACCCAAAAATTAAAGGTGTAGTGTTCCTAGTTTTAACCTAAATTTATAAATTCATTTTGTATTTTGTTACATTAATTTTTTTTTCTAATTATTTATCTGTTGGTTGGTTGGTTTGTTGGTTGGTTTTCTGGCATATTGGGTCATTTTATGCTGAAGTCAGTTTTATATTATCTGGTTTCAAATAACCATTCCTATTTAATAATAATCATTTGTTAAGAATTATAGCTTCAAGTAACTATTTTTAGTTTTAATTTGGTTTGGTTTTATGGCATATCAACCATTGTAGGCTATCTAATGCCAAATCTGGTTTATTCATATATATTAGATATATGATTTGTAAACATAAGTCAGCAAAGTTAAATCTATCACTAACAAATCAATTAAACATCAAGCACTTGTTTACACAGAGTTAAATGATCAAACAGTTCTTTTTCAAAAAATTCAGTTTCGTATAAGTCATTTGTTTGTACCCAGTTCAAATGTCACACAGTTCTATTTGACCCATAGATAAGGTGCTACCACTCCAGACTTGAGTGGACAAGGGAGTGATGGCAATGAAGGGATACTCTGCATTTCCCAAAGATCCAGCATTGCTGGAAGCTCACCAGCAGATTATTTAATGTCATATAACACTAGTTGAGAGGAGAGTCTCTGCAGGGATGCAGTCAATGTATTCTATAGCCCCAGTCCACTGGGCTATAACAATTCTTAGTACAAGTAATTTGCTCATGGTAATATTGTTTTAAGTTTCTTAGATAATATTAATAATCTGCATGCAATTATATGGTTTCAAGTAAGTATTCCATCTCTTCTCACCACAGCAATTAACAGGAAAATTTAGTTAATAGTAGAGCAGACAGAGTTCTTTAACATTGATTTAACAACAAACCCAGGAAAAGGTAAATTCTTAATCCAAAACACCTGTAAGTAAAGTAAAGTTGGCGACCGTAGTCGAGAGCGATCAGAGGGCTCCCTTTTCAATAGCTTCTACACTGAGGTATAGGGGAGGGTGCTACTCCTTTCCCTGGATTGCTCCACTTTACCCTTGATACGTACCTTATATTGCTGAGTGTTCAGTAAGGAAGCATCAAGTACCATTTTTAAGTCTTTGGTATGACCCAACCTGGGATTGAACCCATGTCTCCTGAACACACTGCCCACTAGACCAATGAGCCAGTAAAAAAAATTGACTTCGTCGCACTTTCAGCTCATAGCTAAAGGGTTGGAAAAATATATTCAACTAACTATTCCTATTTAATACTGATCAGTTGTTTGTATGCAGTTATATGGTTTCAAGTATTTTTATGTAATATCCATAATTTTCAAAGAGATCTATTAAACTCATAGATGGGATTCCAACAGGTATTACCACTTTGGACCTTAAAGTAATGACTCCACACTCAACAGAGATATAAAGCAGGAGCTTAACATCTGAACAGAGTATAGTGTCATACACAGGACATACTTTTTTGGACATCTTAACCGTCTACCAGTAATTCAGTCAATATATTCTGGGGTCTGCCATTTAGGCTCCTTATTAACTAGGATTTAGTAATTCACTTCTCAAAAAGATATCTGATATATGTTTAATCATTTAAATTAAGAGTGCTCAATTTTGGTGATAGGGTATATGCTGATGTAAGTTTGAATTGTAAAGTCATTGAGTCCGTGGCACTTGATAACTGTCATTTTCTCACCTATATGATAATCAGAACAAGAGCTAGTCTGATGGTTGCATAAGTGAGAAACTGATAGACGCCAAGCATCATTGACTCGGTGACTATTCTATTCAAACTTTCAAACTTGTGTTTGTATATATATATATATATATATATATATATTGGGAATCTTGTGTTTCTGATTTTAGAGGAATCAGATGAGTCTTGGAAAACTAAACTTCAATATGTAAGGATACAAAGAAATCAACATTGCTGTCTCTTACAATGTGAATGCAAAATGAATTTATAAATTGATGCCATTTAGAATTAATGGACATAACAATTAATTAACTGAATTCCATGTGAACTTTTGCTTTTTACCTAAGCAAATAGCAAACTGCAGATTTCAAATTGATGCAAAATTTTTATTCATTTATTTGAAATCTAATTGTTTCACAATTTCAGTAGAGATATTGCTTGTTTTTTGGGGTTTTTGTTTTAATGAATTGCATCTTTTTCAATATTTTGTCAAAAAAGTATAGTGATTTGAAATTTGTACAATTTGTATTTAAATAAAATGTACATTAGAAAGTTAGATATTTGGAACGATGCTGATTTCGTTTGGTTTATTTAAATGATTTGGTTTGGTCTATTTAAATGCATATCAATCCCTTATGGATTAGTTAATGTCAGAATTTGATCCTGGCTGGGTAAGAGCTAATGACTCTACTATTGAAAGACCAGAAACAAAAAGAGGTTGAGAATGGGTTTCTGGGTCTGTTATGTGACATTCTCTATGATCTCTAATGGAGATGCCAATTCTCTTGGGGAGATAATCATTTATTATCTTTCTATAATGTTTAGTCACACACTGTGTTGTAATTTCTCCTTGAAGGAGTTTTATAATCATTTCCAGTGCTTCACTTGACAGCTCTCTCATTAGAAATATATTTCATTTCAAATAACAATCTCCAACAACTTGTTAAGATCTTGAAGCACTCTCTTTTAATGAGACTATAGTGAATATTCAGACTCGTACAGATATTTGCTTTAAAAAGGCAAATTACATGATGAGTTTTATCCTTTTTCACAACATTTAGTAATTCCATAGTTTTTTTCTTCTCCTTGAGTTGAAAAAAATATGCTTTTAATTTAGATAATTTACTCCAATAAGTTTAAGATATTTTTCATAAAGTCAGAATATTCTGTTAACTGGTAAAATTTGTTTTGTGTTACATCTGCTATATTCAAATCCTGGAGGATTATTCCTTAACTGTGGTGATTCCATAATTTCTAAAATACATGTTAAAACTTGAATAAAAATGACTCTATATTATTTTTTATTAAAAATGAACATTGTACAACTCATACATAATATATCGGCCAAGGGTTGAGAAACAAGGAGAAATTAAGATGATTCGATGCCTTGAGGTGACCAGTCTCACAAAAGTAGAGAACAAAGAAGAAAAGGCTGAAAAGGTTTCACCACAGATTCATACCTAAAACCCTGCATGTATACAAGCTCAGTCATCTTTGACCCTCTCTCACTCTACCCATCTGTACATTTTGGGTTATAAAAGGAAGAGAAAAGAAGTAGATTACATTTTTGTACATCAGTGATGTTGTCTTTCTCTGGAATATAACAAACACTTAGACATGGGGATTCTCTTATATGATATACTTAGTAATGTAATTAAATAATCTTGTAATTAAACACCTTCAAACAAACCAACATTCAAATAAAAAAATATAAGATTACTAATTGCTTCATAAAATACTGTCTTAGGGAAACAACAAATAAGTGTCTACCTTTGAGAATAGCATATCTATTAAGCGGTTATGAATGGTCAGATGACAATCCCAGAAATTCATTCTCACTTTCTTTTGCTTTGGTTCTTTGAACAATGAAGCTGTTTCTGATTGCGCCTACAATGGTCATTTGTTTTTCTCTCATTATCAAGTAAGACTTTTTTCTGTACTTGTATCCTGATAATATACTGCTTTTTTATAGAACGATATGTGCATATTTAATTTGTTGACACAGGTTTTTCAATATTTCTTGTATGCATATTATATATTCATTCATTTCTTGTATGCCTATTATATATTCATTCATTTCTTGTATGCCTATTATATATTCATTAAGGATGTCTGAATGTATAAATGAACTAATCTTATCTTTCATTCCATTTAGTGTTAATGTAAGTAAAAAGTAAAACTGGCGACCTTAATCGAGGGTGACCTGAGAGCTCCCTTTTCAATAGCTACTAAACTGAGGTGTAGGGGGTGTTACTCCTTTCCCTAGATTGCTCCACTTTACCCTTGATCCGTACCTTATAATGCTGAGTGCTAAGCAAGGTGGCATCAAGTACCATTTTTTGAGTCTTTGGTATGACTCAACCTGAAATTGAACCTCAGTCTCCTTGACCATTGGTGAACACTCTACCCATTAGAATATGGCCCAGTTCTCCCTACAACCAAACAACCCAATAATGCCTTTATTTTAACAGTAACATCCCAACTTGACCCTGAATTTAATTGTCATCTTTGGTGGCCTTTATTGAAAAAGTCAAATATATTTTTATTTGGTAAGCCTTTGTATCACATAGGTATTACCAAGTTTCTTTATACTAGACCAACTATTGCAAAAATATCCACAAATTCTTCTTCATTTTCGGTTGACTGTATATAATATTTTTGCTTGTCTGAAACAGCTATTTCTTTAAGGAATAGGTATTGCATTTATTGACATGACACTGGAATATGACTGCTGATCATAGTATCTCTGGCCTTATGCTATGTGGTTGAACTTTCCCCTCAAATACTTTCTAAGAATAAATTAATATAAATGTGACAGATTCCCTTATTGAGGGCATGTTTCAGTAGCTTGACACAAGAACTTATTTGAATAATTGTGGTGCCTACTGACCAGAATAATGACAGTTATACTCAAGGGACAAATGAAGAGAAAGTTACATGGATACAGAAGAGGTAAAAGAAAAAAGACTTCTGATCAAGCTCAAAAATAAACACAAGAATTACTGTGCAAATTCAGAGGATGTTCTAACAAACATCCATCAATCAAAACTTGGTCCTTTTTATGATTCTGAGACTATGCCAAAAATAATTTTGTAGTCACTGGTGTGGTTTACCCCCTCAAAAATGTGAAAGCTATTCAAACATGTGCAAGTCACTCTTGACTAATTTGATTAAGGAGTATTCCCTAAGGGCTCTTTAGCTGGTAAATATTCATGACTGAAGAGCAATAAGTTTTAATGTATAGAGTAACCATTCCAAGTTTACTAAACCAGAAAGCCAGAACATTAAATATAAACAGAATAGATGATAAGTGAATAAGTTTAATCATTGCAATTTTTCCAGGGAAATGAAAGCACTGCAAAGTTAACCTCTTCATATTTTTTTAAAATAATAATAATAATTATTGATCCAAGCATCACTCTATGCATATTCATATTTTAGTACTTCATAAATTACACACAAACACACACACACACACACACACACACACACACTTACATATATATATATATATATATATATATATATATATATATCATATTTACCAACCCCTGGGCTCGGGCAGGATATGACACAAGGTCAATTTTTAAGCGGAGTTTAACAGGTTTGAATTCAGAGTTTTCCTTCTCCTAAACTAGTTGCCTCACCAAGGCTGAAGAACTCAGTCTGTCCTACTATTTACCCATAGCGGGAGGCAGAATAATTAGATTCATACCTTTCCCAAGGGTATTAGTGCTATATGAAATGCAATCAGTCTCGTCCAGGACTTGAACTCGTGTCGTCGTGTCCATTTCCTATGACGATATCCATTACACCACGGTCACCTCCACAAATATATGTGTGTGTGTGTGTGTGTGTGTGTGTGTGTGTGTGTGAATACACAATCAGTTCTTGTATAATTCTTTTTTTATTTAAACAGGAGTGAAAGCTGTAATAAAGCTTTGGGGCTGTTTCATTTGAAATAGTGCAAATCAAGAAAAAAGTGAATCCCAGATGTATTCTTTTGCCTGTTATACATGCTTTTTAGCAATTAGATTGAAACATGTGTGAAAGTTAATTTCTTTTGAAATCCCATCGGAGGAGATGAAACTTTTATATGATGAAAATAGCAGGTTTTCTAAAATTCTAGTTAATCTCTTTCTTGCACTTGTTTCACTTACTCAAGTGATAAAGAGGTTTTTGAATATTTACAAGACTTATCCAGCTATTTTACTCAACAAATCTAATTTAACTTTTGCTTGAGTCTGTTTACATTCACTTCACATTTGATGCCCTTGAAAAATGTCATAAGTTTACTTTTACCCCAGTTACTGGTAAATGTTGGGAGACTTGGAGCCATTTGGTCATGTCAAGGTTACTCTAATAAAGAAATGACTCACTTCTCCCACTTTGGTATGGATAAGGAATGCAATAAGAATCCAAATGCAACTAATCAAAGAACTGATGAAATCTGAAAATCAACAGCCAGCTAATTTCAGATGGTGTCTTGAAAAAATAATGTCTGCATTTCACTTTATCCCAAAGGCTAATGTAAAGGGTATGAATCCATTTATTCTTCCCTTGGCTATGGGTAAGTAGTAGAGCAGACTGAGCTCTTTGAAAAAAAGGAGTAACAGCACTATAAACAGGAATAACTTAGGGAAAAAAGAAAAACAACAATTAATAATTCTATAAAACAACTGTACAGATACTTCAAGTGACAAACTAAGGAAAGTGCAGATATGATAGTTTGAACAAATGGAAACCCAAAGGGAGAAATAGATTCTCTTTTCATACCAATAGTGAATAATGCCATAAGAATCAGTTATGGCAAAGCAAAAATTGATAATATAGTGAGTGTAAGTTATGTGATGTCAGTTCAAATGGGTAATCGCATAAGAGCCAAATATTGCACATTAACCTCTGACCAAGTCATCATGTTCAAACTCTGTAAACAGGAAGACAGCAATGCATGGGTGTAAGCAGCTCATGTGGGTTGACAGGTGGATGTGGGTCACATGGGTTGACAACCTGAAACACTAAGCATTATAAAATCATATATAGAGGCAATCACAACAGTAATGGAAAGTCATACATTCAGAAGCAGTCAAAGAGACACAGAGTCATGTGATCAGCCAGCAAATACCCCCACCAGTCAAGAAAAAGAAGTGCCAAGTGGGGCCGGAAATATGGAACAGTGTAGCTAAAAAGAGGATAAGGGTCTACATAGCAGTCCCCCACCAGTCTGTGTACACGTCCTTTGTCTCCCAGTCGTTATTTCACACTTACAGTTAACTTTAGACTCTTTTGAGAAATAAAGTTGTGTGAGCTATATGTTTATAAAGGGTTATACCACTTCATTATGGTCCCTTTTTCATTTATATATAACTCAAAGGCAGAAAACTGATGCAAAAAGAATACAAGACAAAGCATGATTGGTGGAAAAGGTGATCGACTGGGAATTGTCCAAGAAATTTAAATCTGACCCGGCTGATGAATGGTAAATAAGCACAAGCCAGAATCTAAAAATCTATAAATGAATGGCATCAGCTTTTATGGAACTTTGAGATATAAATGAATCAACCAATTCCAGCCAGAAGACTTGACCTTGAATCAAGAGGATAAAAAAATTCATTAGATGACAAAGATAACTGCATGGAATATGACAAAATGATGTTTATTTTTCAGCATATAACCCCCTAAAGTTCACACACTTCTTATACCAGTGTTTCAGTGCTTGGATCCTGTTGGTCAAAAAATCATCAACAGCAGATATGATGTAATCATATGAACTTTTCAGCCCATCCTCCTTGTTAACAAGAAGAAAAGAACTTGCCATTGATTTGATTTTGTTAGAATTGAATGAATAAATAAGAAAGCAAAAGTATAGACAAATTCTTGGATCTTGCAAGAAAGTGATAATGATTATAGTTGGTGCCTTTGAAAGGGTCTAAAAAGACCTGGAAAAGAAACTGTGAGAAACTGGAGATCTGAAGAAGAATTGGGACCATCCAAACCACAGCACTGTTAAGATTAGCTTGAATAGAAGAGTCTGAGAGAGCTGAGATGACTTCCTGTAACTCAGATAAACCCTCAGTTAAAACAGGTATGAAAAAATTCTCATAGAATAAGAATAAGAATAAATAATTAGGTGAGTCAACAGTTTTGCTTGTTTTGGCATGTGCTAAATCTTAGTACATATATCATATAACAAAAGTACAGGGTGGAACGATAAAATTGTCGTCCTAAAGAAAACAACACTACAGCTTTATTTCAAAAAACTTTTATAGAAAAAATCAATTCAGGTAACTTGATTATGTAGTAGAGCTGACATCTATTCAATGTAGCCACCTTTAGCCTCAATAACCGCCTTGATACGGATCCGGAACTGGGAGCATGCCTTTTCCACAAGTGCCAGTGGGAGCTCAGCAAATACTTGCTGGATGGCGGCGATCAGGTTGGCTTTGGTGTTGTGGGAGGTCATGTTGGTGATGTTCTCGACATATGACCAAACGAAGTAGTCCAGTGGGGTCAGGTCAGGGGAGGCGGGGGGCCAGTGAGAGAAGGATACAAAGTCATAGCACTCCTGAAGCCAAGCCTGGGTCTCTTTGGACTTGTGGGCTGGCGCCAAGTCCTGCTGCCACACCCAGGGTCTACCACCGGCCACCTGATTGCACCAGGGGATCACCACACTCTTCAGCACATCCAAGTACACTTTGGTGTTGACTTTCAAGCCGACTTCGAAGATGTGAGGTGGCATGATGTGGACCTTACTTGAAACCACACCAAAGACCATAACCGTAGCCGGAAACTTTGTTTTTATCACCATGGGCACGTCCCTGTTATTCGTGGCAATCTAGATTTGCATTTTGAGGGTGCTGGCAATGGCCCTGTTGTCATAACTTGGATAGGTAGAGAGCATGAGTTGTACAGCGGCGCCTCTCTGATCTCGCTCGTTGAACATTGTGTCACTCTCAAACATGATAGAAGGCTCCTATCGCTCTTGGGATTTGTACACAACTGGCCAACTAGTAGATGGTCTGCAAAGAAAAAAGAAAACCGGTTTTCATTAAACGGAAATGGAATCGTGTCGTCTTTTCTAGGGTGACAATTTTATCGTTCCACCCTGTAGTTCAAGCTATGGAATGTACTTACTGTAGCTGGTAGTATAATAGTAGCAAGTGCATTGACATAGTGCACATTGTTTCACTTTGCACATGATTTGAAAGCTACAAAAATGAGCATACAATGTCTAATTCAGGAACTTATGCTTAACAAGTTTATATTGGCCATATCAGAGCAGAAACAACCAAAAACGTTTATAATGAAAAAGGTAATTCTGAAATTGTTCACAGTACAGTAACCAGATGGTTCCAGAAATTTTGCAAGAGTTGCATGAAACTGGAAGATCTGGCAAGGCCAAGTAGGCCTATGAGTAGGGATTCTGAGCTCCAAACCATTGAGGCAAATTTGGCAAAAAGCAGTGAGCTTAGAACATTACTGTTCATTGTGGTTCATCATTTGTACAATCATATCAAAAACATTCAGAATTGCCAAATCCTGCCTCACATTACCAAAATATTGAAAAACTTTTGACTCTCCCTATTAGCTGAAGTTGGGTTAGCTGTTTGGTTGGATTTTATGGCATATCAATTCTTCTAAGTTATTCAATGCCAATTCCAGTTCATATATAATATCATATACAATCTGATTTGTAAATAGGTAATTTGTAGGTTAGCCAGAGCTCATGTGTTTGCACACAGTTACATGGTTTCAAGTATTGCTATCTAATAACTAACACTTCAATTTAACATCAGTTATTTGTTTGCACTCTGTTAGATGTTAAATAGTTCAACTTGAACCATATCTTGGACCCTAACAGGTTAGGGTGAATCTGGGAGTAACGATAATGAATGGGTAACCCACATTCTCCAAAGCTCCAGGACTGGAGCCTCACCATCAGATGCAGTTTAATGTCATATACAGGACACTCATTGGGTGGTCCTACCCCTCTGCAGAGATACTGTCAGCATATTCTACAGTACCAGCCCACTGGGCTCCTTGTAGCTGAGTCATAAATGCTATTTAGATTTTTATATGAAATAAGCTTTGAAGCAAAGATCTTTATCAAATAGAATTACTTTTGATGCATCATAGTATGTTAAGTCATTGTAAATGAGATAATTATATCTATAGTTTTACAAAATAGTTTCTTTTTTCTTTATATATTCCTGTAATATAAGCCAGAAATCAGAGGTCTACTGTGACAGCTTTATATCAGGTAAAACTTTTTTTATAGAGTTTCTAGATCCTAACAACAAACATTCATGCAAATGAAAGCAATAAAGTTGTTAATATATGCATCATTTTTTTGGCTCTGATCTAGAAACATGTACAAAAGAGAAAAAAAATAAAAAGTTGAAATATTGACATGAAAAATGCAACATAAGATGTGAAAGAAAAACAAAGTAAAGATGAGGATATAACTACAATAATAACATAATAATAATGACTCACCACAAAATTTCAGACTGTATTCATTTTCTTTTTCATCTCTAATGCTTAGTAAATAAGTCTTGCTTGTACAAACATATCAAGAAAGAAAGGAAAACACATGTAAACTACTCTTTTAAATAAGCTGGCAGATTGTGCTGGACTAAGTAAATATTAATGGGACAATAAAGACAGTAAAAGGCAGAATACACTTGTAGTTGTACAAAGTTAAGTGAGTAATGGAATTTGGTGGATTGTTAGGGAATACCTGATCTCTATTGAGCCACTTTCTTATTCAATTCTGGTTTTCATAAAAGAATTTCTCAGAATGTAATATGTAGAAAGTTGAGTCCAATAACTAATTGATTTATACCTTCTAAATTTACTTCCCTCCAATAAAAAAATCCAGACATTTGTTCAGCTAAAATATTATTCAGCCAGCTTTTGGCTAAGATAGATAGATATATAGATAGACTGATTGATAAAAAAAGAGATAGAACAAATGAGAGGATTTGAAAATGACAGATTATTAACATTAAAGCTGTTCATTTTAAAGCATTGCTTCTTAAAACAAAATAATTTATAGGAATTTTATTCAATTATTTTTTTGAAATATGTTACGAAAACTTTGAAATTAAAACCTGATATTTATTTCCATGGAAACTACAAGAGATAGATTTGTGGGGTTTAAAGGTTTTAATGAAGGTCAATGCTAAGGGCAAGGCTGTGTTGCCGTAAGATATCTGACTCCATATTTTGGTTATATTATTTTACCCCACGTTGATTGGCCGGTGCAATGCCTTACCCAAAGAAGGTCCATAAGAAATATGCAAAAAGAGAAGATAAAAACAGATAAGAGACGAAAACATTTCTTCCATACTTTCCTTTATTTACTTGGTGAATGGACTAACCAACGCTACGTCCCAAAACATAGCGTGGTATCCAAAACACCAGATAGTAAAATTGGTGTTGTCGGTTCGACGTCACTACCCGAAAAAGAGGTCGGTTCACAAAAAACCTGAGTATTTATCTCTCTTCACCGGCTCCAAATTCGCCACTCCAAAATCCTTCTAATTTTGGTGCGACCGCTTCTCATTGGCCACTTTACATTTTATCATTTTTCTTTTTTCTGATTTTAACCGGATGGATGCGTGGAGCCTTATGCGTGGCGACACGTTTATACATTTTGTATCTGGCAGCTGACGAGTCAATATCCGGTTGGGAGTTTTACTGTTAATTCCTAAATCCCCACAATACATCGCCACCCGAAAAGCGGAGCTTGGAGGATTCTTAGAAAAAATGAATATTTGTAAGGGTGTCACGGCTCTCTTTAAAATTTTTTAAAATTTAAAAAATTTTTTCTTTTTTTTTTTTTTTGGTGTGTCCAGCCAACCCGCTTTTTTTTGCAAAAAGATTGTATTGATTTTTAATTGTCCTATTTTCTAGGAGGATTATTTATCAAATTCTTGTATCTTATTTGCAAATGTTCAATAATTTTGGTAATTTGTTTAGGGTGGCTGGAAAACTAGGACTCGTTGGATATGACGGATTTTTTTTCCATTTTTTTTCTTATGTGCATTAATTCCGGTAATACATAGAGTTGTTGAATGTATTTGTCTGATTTGAGAGGATTATTCTTCATTAACTCTTTTGCTTTTTCTTTGGAACTTCTTTTAATATCCGGGAGTAATTTTTATTTATTTTTTAATTTTTTTATCCGTGAGTTTTTTTGTTCTTTTTTTTTGTGTGTGTGTTCGCTCGCTTGTTTAAACATTGCATTTTCTGTAGTAGTGACTACTTTTTATTTTATTTTATTTATTTATTTATTTTTTTTATTTATTTATTTATTTTTTTTTAATCGCTAGTATTTGCTGGAAATCTTTTTTTTGTGTACCTCGTGGTACTTTTTTTTTTAATTTTTTTTTATTTTTAAATATGTCACTTTGGGAATAAAAAGGTTATGAGCCAAGAAGGTGGCTTACAGAAGTAGCAGTATATTTCAGAGGAGTAGTGTGAGTTTTTTGGGGTTCTCTGGAATTCCTAGTAGTAATTGATGGTTTAGTGAGGTAGTGTGAGAGATAAACCATGTGGCAACAGAAACCGAAATAGAAGTAGGGTGAGTGAAAGTTAAAAAAAAAAAGTTACCTTATTTTGCAAGTTGGGAAGTGAAAAGGTGTTGAAAGAAAATGTTTTGCTGAAAGAAATTCCACGTCCATTTTGTTTTCCAGAAGTTAGTTCGGCGGGAACATTTGAAAATTTTTCTCGGTGTTTCGCTGGGATTTTTTTTTGTTTTTTTTTTTTTGTTGTTGTTGTTTTTCGTTTTTTTTTTGGCTTTTTTTTTGTTTTTGTTCCATGTGGAAAGTCGTCTATCTCCAGTTTAGGATGTTTTTGTTGTTTTGTTTTTTTTCTTTTTAAAATTTCTTGTTGGGATGTCTTCTTCATTCTGGGTGTTCATTCATTCACGTGTTCAGGGTTCGCCAATGTGGTGTTTAAAGGTTTTTAGCGTCGAGGTTACCAATGTGGCTTTTGAAGGTTTTTAGCGTCGAGGTAACCAATGTGGGGTTTGAAGGTTTTTATGAAGTCAGGCGTTAAGGGCAAGGCTGTGTTGCCGTAAGATATCTGACTCCATATTTTGGTTATATTATTTTACCCCACGTTGACTGGCCGGTGCAATGCCTTGCCCAAAGAAGGTCCATAAGAAATATGCAAAAAGAGAAGATAAAAACAGATAAGAGATGAAAACATTTCTTCCATACTTTCCTTTATTTACTTGGTGAATGGACTAACCAACGCTACGTCCCAAAACATAGCGTGGTGTCCAAAACACCAGATAGTAAAATCGGTGTTGTCAGTTCGACGTCACTACCCGAAAAAGAGGTCGGTTCACAGAAACCTTGAGTATTTATCTCTCTTCACCGGCTCCAAATTCGCCACTCCAAAATCCTTCTAATTTTGGTGCGACCGCTTCTCATTGGCCACTTTACATTTTACTATTTTTCTTTTTTCTGATTTTAACCGGATGGATGCATGGAGCCTTATGCGTGGCGACACGTTTATACATTTTGTATCTGGCAGCCGACAAGTCAATATCCGGTTGGGAGTTTTACTGTTAATTCCTAAATCCCCACAGATTTTTGCACTATTAAACTGTTAGATGTAGTAAGTTTGCATTAAAAAATACTATTTTTTTTAAGTGTCATCACCACTAGCAATGCAATGTGCCAATTAAGAGCAAGAGCAATCATTTTAGGTTTATAAGATAGTCAATGCAAATACAATGCCTTCCCTTTTATTATGTTAGTCTACATCATCAGACGAATGTTGATGGTATGGCACTAGAGGTTAAACCATGCTGATCATATAATAATTGTTTTTCTTTTTTACAAAATATATATAAAAGTTGTGCCATTGAAGTCCTCCATGCACCTATTTATATTCCTCAATGGTTATCAAACATTCATAAAGACCAAACGAGCCCAGTCACCTGACTGAATCTTTGTAGAAGAGAATGATTTCCTCCTACTGGATATGATAATAAACTGTCAGATGATGAGGCTCCCAGCTCCACTCTGGCCTGAAGTAATAGCACCTAATAGGGTCCTATCTATGGGTCAAATTGTTAGAAATAGAACTGTTTTGACCATTGAACTGTGTGTAAACAAATACCTAAAGCTTGATTGAATTGTTAGTGATATATAGCAGTACTTGAAACCATGTAACTGCAGACGAATGAGTACTACTGACCAGAATTATCAGTGTTTAATTGCAATACTTGAAACTCGTTTATAAATGTTATCCTCAAAATGAGTTTATGAATCATATAAATTTGATATATATGTATTAAAAAAATTTGGCATCAAATAAATTACAGTGGTTGATATGCCATAAAACCAAGCCAAATTAAACCAAACTAAAGATCAAACTGTAGTTGAGGGCGACCAGAAGGCTCCCTTTTCAATAGCTACTACACCGAGGTGTAGGGGAGGGCGCTACTCCTTTCCCTGGATTACTCCAACCGGCTCATTGGTCTAGTGAGTAGAGTGTTTGTCAGTGGTCCGGGAGACCTGGGTTCAATCCCAAGTTGCATCATACCAAAGACTTTAAAAATGGTACTTGATACCTCCATGCTTAACATTCAGCAATATAAGGTAGGTATCAAGGGTAAAGTGGACCAATCAAGGGAAAGGAGTAGAACCTCGGTGTAGTAGCTATTGAAAAGGGAGCCTTCTGGTCGCCCTCAATTACGGTCACCAATTACAGTCGTCTTATTCAGGAAATTGGTATTGTAATTTACAAAGCTCTTTGCTTCGATGTGGCACAAGGCCGAATGAATGGGGCGCCTAATGAGACTCGAACTCACTCGTGTAGGTTTGCTAGTCTAGTTTGCTAACTGTTACACCACCAGATATTGTAATTTACAAAGCTCTTTGCTTCGATGTGGCACAAGGCCGAATGAATGGGGCGCCCATTGAGACTCGAACTCACTCGTGTAGGTTTGCTAGTCTAGTTTGCTAACCGTTACACAACCAGATATTGTAATTTACAAAGCTCTTTGCTTCGATGTGGCACAAGGCCGAATGAATGGGGCGCCCATTGAGACTCGAACTCACTCGTGTAGGTTTGCTAGTCTAGTTTGCTAACCGTTACACAACCAGATATTGGTTTGGTTGTTCTTTGTTTCTAGCTTTTATAGTTATAGAGGAGAAATGGACCTTCCATTAAATAATAGGAACTTCCATTGGCAGGCATGGAATGAAAGAAGTTTCCTCCTCCGATAATATAAAACAACCCAGTCTGTCTTCAGAAGCAGAACTTAGATGCACTTAGAACTCCGGACCTGTAAATTTAAGAAGGAACTATAAACAAGCAACGAAAGACCTTTGACGGAAAATAGCCTTGAACGATTGAAATATAAATCCACAAGATTATTAACCACCACAGGACTTTGTGAGTAAAAACATTTACTAAAGCAAACACATTTAAAATTTTTCTTAATATAAATTTCTGATAAAAAGGAGAACAAAAAGAAAACCATTTACTTCTGTCCATAGAATATTTCATTGTAAACTTGCTATTCATAATCCATTGTTTCACATAAAACTTATATATATATATATATATATATATATATATATATATACAAATTCTTTTATTGTTGTCTGTTTTTTTGTGTGTTTAATTTTGTTGTTTTGCATGTCTGTTAAAAAATTTGTATTATTCTAGTTTATTTTCTTTTTCTACTTTTATAAGTACTTATTTTATTGTATTAGGGCAACTGTTAGCGGCGACTATATCTCTAACCCTGTTTCATATATAAGTAATTTTAGTTTTGAGATATCCCAAAATTAAATCCCGATCGCCAAATATCTATACCCCATCTTCTACAAGTTCTACGGCAAATCATTCATTCCACACATCACGAGGAAGACGAGTCAAAAACAGTAAAACTAGTATGTCATAATTGCGGAATTAGAGGCCACCTAAAAAAGATATGTCGGAAATACGCTAAGGTAAGAATCCAAACCATGAACCAGTCAACAAGGAGCTAGACTGAACGTAGCTCATTCACTTTCCAAGTACTAGTTTGAACTCCTCTACCATTACTCGCCATGTTAGAACACCACAGAAGAATAAAATCGATTTAAGATCGTCCAGGGCGATGCCTCATCCTTGATGAAATGGGATACGAATTCACTGGTCATTTGACACATTCACACTGGTACAATTAGCCACGGTAGTCATTGCATCCACCATACAGGGGCTCAAACTTTTTAAAGTGGACCAGAGATATTAAAACCGTTTCGGTGCCCGGAAAGATAGCTTGTGCAAACTAGTCATCGAATTCGTGGTATTACAGACAACCAACTTGATATAATAGATGTGTTGTACAGGCATATAAGAATTGGTTCGCGAGAGACGCGACCAATGGTTTACGTGTCAAACAACTTGTCAGATTCTCCCTTGAAGGATCTACACATATTGCCATCTGATTTGCCAGTCCAGACCCCCCCCATCTTAACTCGATGGAGGTCGCTAAGGAAATAGCCAAGTGCAAATGCCCGCGTAGAGAACCCATTCCACCGATGCCTCGCACCATCCGGTTCCTTCCAACAGAAACCTCAAAGCACCTACTGGAACAATGGATACGCAATCCTTTATCGTCCAACATAAAAGCAAATACCTCGAGGAATCAAACAGAAGATTTGGAAATCGACGACACTGACTATTCAATAAGTCCAATAATACCAATAATACAAAATAATATAGAACACCAATATCGGGCAACACAACGGTCTCGTCGAAACACGTGAGCACCTCGAACTCTATCATCACAAATGCGAAGACAATCGTATATCTATTTGGAGGCGAGGCTACAATTGACCACATCAATCATTCCATGGTCAAAGTGAGGAGGAGGCGTGTAGGTAGAAGTGGTGAGTCCCGTTAAATAATGAGAGCTTCCATAAGCAAACATTGAATTAGAGAAGCTACCTTCTCCGATTATATAAAAGAGGCCAGTCTTTAGAGGCAGAACTTTGTTGTTGATGGGGCTTTTTTTACGATTGATAGTGAATAAAGTAATTGAGTTTTAAAACTACTTCTCCTTCGTCGTTGCTACTTTACAACAGGGAAGTTTTCATAGTGGTGTGATCCTTTTTAATTCCAGGATCTATGTCAGTGAATGTCCTCATGGAGTTAATTAACTGGCCTCTGCAGATGTTTTTTTTTTTTTTAATGTATTTATAAACAAGTATGTATTTTGTGTGTATGCATCGTGTGAACATAAATCAGTATATACACACCTGCATGCATAGATGATATTAAAAAGGAAAAAACAATCCTGTAACAGGGTTGTTTATTTTTTTCCTTTTTTTTCTTTTTCTCTCTGAGTGTGTGAGAAAGTATTTGACTCTGCAGATAGATATATTTTAAGATAGTGTGTGTGTGTGTGTGTGTGTGTGTGGAGTTATATTCTCTATGTATGTTTGTACTGGGAATATATATATTTTGGGAGCGATGTCTCTCAAAATTGGAACATTCAGAAAACCACCCAAGTCTTATTTAAATTAAATATGTAGATCATTTGGAGGCAGTCATGCCATAATAGTTATAAGTCCAAATCATGAAAGAGGTCGTTAGCATTTAACATAGCACTAATACACTTGAGAAAGGTATGAATTCAATTATCCTCCCTCTAGCTATGGATAAATACTAGAGCAGATTGGGCTCTGTAACCTTGGTGTCGCAACCAACCTAGGAGAAAGGAAACTCTGAATTGAGACCAGTTGTTGACATGGAGAAGGATGGATTCTGCGTGGTTATTCCTGCCAAAGACACGCTACATCAACAGCACTGGACCAGTGGGAGTAGATTATTCAGTTATTTTTTTATTATGTTTCAAAATACAGGTACAGACATGCCATCACTTTTTTTATATATTGACTCTTTCAGTAAATAAATTAAGTTGATCATTTCCAAACTGAAAAAATTAAAGTATAAAAAGACATATAATTTAATGTGTTTATTGAAAGTATAAAACCAATATTAATACTATATATACTTTCTAAAAACATCAGAGAAATAGTAAACATTATTGATATATATCTAATATATTCTAATAGCATTAGATGAATATTTAAATCTAAGCTGATTCATATATGATTATTTTTATCTTCTGAATCATATCAATAAGATTTATTGTAAGAAACCAAAAATAATTACTTTTTCTTTGTTTTACTTTTCAAGTTGAATTAAAACATAATCTTTTTAGAATTTAAGCAGAAACTATTATACTAGAGGCTTTCAAATTTCTTTGCAATTTATCAAACAACAATTAACATATTTTTTGATAAAGTGTGGAATAAATCTATTTTTTCAATTTCTATAATGCATACGATAAAGAAATGCTTAAAATATTTGCAGTATCCATACATACATACATCCCTTTAAGAATTAAGATTGTATTTCATGTATCTTTATGACAATATGGCCGCAAAGACACACACACACACACACACACACACACACACACACACACACACACACACACAGAGTTATATATATATATATATATAAGACAGAATCAGTAGCACATGGCCGTCAGTGTCTTGCCTATGTTATCATCAAACTGGTTCCCACAGGTAGGGTATTTCTGTGCATATATATATATATATATATATATGTGTGTGTGTGTGCAAATTTCTATTGCCTATATGATTATCCGACCCACCGGTTCTGATATATAAGGTATTTCTTCATATATAAATAAGGACATATCAAAGATATATATATATATATATATATATATATATATATATATTGATAAAAAGATTGATTTTTTTGTGAATCTGACAGTATGATAGAAATATGTGGAAAGTTGAATAAATTAAACACTAAAATTAAATTTAGATGTGTGATATTTTATTCAGCTTTATTCCATCTTGAACCTCTTCAGACCGAGACTGTTTTCTGAGTTTTTCTATTTAAAAGCATGTGAGGAGAAATGATTATGTGGTAGAGGGGGTAAATCCTGTTTCGCTTTCCTGCTACAACTATACCCCTTCAGCATCTTATCATTTCTTCTCACATACTTTTGGTCTGATAATCCCATTGGCAAGAAATTGCCTATCATATATATATATATATATATATATATATATATATATATAATGTCTGATGTAATACTCAATATGTTGTAAACACTTGGTCCAATGATTGCATAGGCAAGAAACTAACTGTCACCAAGTCTTGTTGGTACTTGTCCACATTATCCTAACTTAGATATAGCTCTCTCACAGATATTTATCACTCTTTATTTGGAGCCTTCGGGCCATCTTTGACTACGGTCGCCTACTTTATTTTACTTAACTTATTCCTAGATATTGCAAACTACTTCATTGATTATATATATATATATACATCATCATGTCGTGCCGCAGGCACAGATATCTCTGACCCTCTCTCGCCACTTCTCCCAATCATTCATCGCCTCTGGCAGGTCTTCTGGGCTACATCCTGTATCCTCACATAGCTGCTGAATGTATGTTCGAGCTGGTCGTCCTGCATTTGCCCGGCCATATGTGGGTGTCCATAGGAGTACATCACTTATGAGCTCGTCCCTGCATCTCCAGCAGTGTCCTGCATATCTGGTTTGTCTGACTAGGATAGTTTTTGTGATGGGAGGTAGGTGGCCGTATAGTTGGTTTCTTGTGGGGTGTTGCCGCCAGGACTTGTTCAAGATTGCTCGCAACATTCTTGTGTAATTGCCGTCTAGCTTCTTCTCCAGCCGTTTAGTTAGCGTCCAAGTAGTGCATCCATACAGCAGTATCGATACGACCGCTGCCTGGAAGAAACTGCATTTCATTTTATCGGTCAGGTCTGATTTACATATGATCGATCGGCTATTGATAGCTGTCCATGCCTTCGTTAGCCGTGTGTCGATGTCTTTTTCGGTTGATGAGACGCTGCTTTCTAGGTAGTTTCAGAGAGGTTCCATCTAGTGTGGAGATGTCACCTGTTTGATTATAGCACATATATTCCGTTTTGTGTGCATTGACATGGAGGCCAATGCCTGCGGTGGCTCATTCCAAACTATGCAGTTGTGTTTCGGCTTGGTTGGGTGTATTTGCCAGTATCGCTATATCATCAGCGTAGTCGGAATCAGTAATTGTTTTTGTGGGGTACCTTCTGCTTCTTCACTTTGTCAGTTCAAAGTCGTTCTCTCTGATTTTATGAATCGATGTTCTAAGCACGTAGTCTAGACAGATGATAAAGAGGTATGGGGCTAGCGTGTCCCCTTGTAGTACTCCTGCTACAATGTTGAAGTATTCTGTGTCTCCATCTGGTGATTGTACTTTCACTTTGGTGTTTCTACAGAGAATCATTATTGCTGCTACGGTTTCTTTTGGTAGGCTGTATGCTAGTAGGATTTGTTCCATCTTCCCTCTGTGAATGGAATCGAAGGCCTTGGTAAAGTTGATAAATAGCAATGTTGCCTGTACGCCTTCAAGGATTCTACAGATGGGCAATATTTGTGAGGTCATGGATCTATTTCTTCGGGAAGCCATTTTACTTTTTCGTAAGGATGTTGTCGATGTTGGGTTCTATACGGTTTCGTAGTAGGGCATTGTAAATTTTGGCTGCTATGGATGTAAGTGTTATACCTCGGTAGCTCTTGGCTAATCCGAGGTCACCCGTTTTAGGGAAGGGAAGGATGTATCCCTTCATCCATCTGTCTATCGGATTTTGGTTATAGACTGCGCTGCAGTGTTGGAGGAGTATGTCATCAAATTGTCTGGTCTTCCATACTTCTGGGGGAATCTCGTCCAGCCCTGCGGCTTTCCAATTTTAAATTTTTCTCAGAACAGAGCCTAGTTCTTCTTGAGTGAACGGTCCTAGTTTAATGTCCAATTGCTTACTAATAATTCTGGTGATTGGTTCATGCATTACTTTCGGTGGGTTTCCTTGTAGATTTTCAAAATGTTGTTTCCACAGTTTTATTCTTTCCTGTTGGTTTGCAGCTTTCAATTTTGCTTGGCTGTGCTCTTCCTTTTACTCACTTCGTTTATTGTTTTCCAGGCTATCCTAGATTGCCTATCTTCCACTGAGTCTCTAATCTTATCTATCTGATTTTGTATGTATTCTATCTGCTCCTTTAGATATATGCCTACTAATTGATATTGTGCCTTTTTAGTTTTCGGGCGTTTGTGTTTGTTGGGTTCTTCCAATAGCTTTTGGAGGCTGTTTTCACGTGTGCACGTTTTTCTCTCACCTCTAACATTTCCCATGGGACTCTATATTTAGTTCTAGGTTTTGTTGGAATACACTTCGCTGCCACCTCGAGGTGCATGTTGACGAAATTCTCATATTCGTCATTTGGGGTATCTTTTTCTGTCTTCTCTTGTAGTGTCTCATATCTGTTTCTCAATTCTAATACATATTTATCTCTTATATCTCAGTTGTTGAGAAGGGCCCAGTAATAGTGTTTGGTGGTCGCTGTTCATGTGGTGTTTTTTCATAGGCTTAGTCATATTTTTAACATGACTATTCGGTGATCAGAGGACACACCCTCGAAAGAGGAGTATGCCTCGCAATTCATTGCGCTATATATGTTTGTGAGTAGGGTTTCAGGAAAATGTGAAGCTTTGAGTTCAAAAAGTATTGTTTAGAGAATCTGTAGCACACAATGCTCCATTATTTTGCTATCAGTTCATCAAAAAGTGCAGCTGGTGCTGCATAAGCCTTTACCACTATAAACAAATCTTACGTCAATGCAGTCTATGTGTTCACATATTTTTCTGGACTGTTAGACACTTATATATCATAGATAAGGGTGTTTTTTTTCTCTTCTTTGTTTGTTTTGTAAAAGTTTTCTTTAGCCAGATATGGATATTTTCTTTGGTTTTATCCTAGTTGGAGTTTATTTTTACCGTACAATGATAAGGTTGCATTAAAGAGTTGGTTTGCATAATGTAACTTTCAATCAATATCGGTCATTTGTTTGAAATTACTATTCTAGAAAATTAATGCAGGAAGAATAACCTTATAAAGTATAAGTATATAATTTTTGATTTTTCAAGAAATTAAAGATGCATTCTTTTTTGTTATATATGCATTATAAAATCTGGCTTCTAGATAATAATAAAATCTAATATATGAGGTATCTTTGTTTAAAATAAACTTGCATGCTTTCTGCAAAAGACAAAAAGTAACAAGCAAAAGACATTAAACAAAATAATAACACTTGAATCAAATGACAAGTGGAAATTTTGCACTCATATTTGAAACCTTTCTTTGCAATAAAAGATTAGAAATTTTATTGATATTTTTTTCTGGGTTCTTTTTGTGAGATAATGGATCATTTTATGCCACAATGAGAAAAACAATAAAAAAGAAATCTTAATTGAGTATCAATGTGTCTGGGTAACCACCTTAATCATCAGTTACTTGTATTATAACTATCAATTCTAGGGCCATTAACAAATATTATTTTCTCTTGCCTTGACTGAAGATTTCCAAATGTCATGTTGGATAGAAAGCATTATTATTATATGATTAGCTGAAAATAAAAAGGAAAGGAGAAGACAGTCCTGAGTGGCTAAAGTCAGTTTGAACTTGATGTCAAATGTCAGAACTGATATTTTTTAATGAATGTTCAATTAGTGATTTCATTAGCTAAATACTCATCTTTTTGTTCAGATCATTTCTTGATCATCTTAAGAATATTTTTGATTTTTTTAAAAAGTGTATTCAATACTTTTTAAAGAACAATTGAAAAGAACTAATTATTATTATCTCTCCCACTCTCATAACAGATGAAACATTTAGTATACGAAATTTACATACATATGTAACAATTATAATGAAATGGAAGTGGCATTTTGCTATACACTGTTTGGAAAAAACAATCTGTTGAATATATTATTATAAAAAGAAGATAAGTATGTATTTATCCAACCTATTTATCAGAAGCAGGATGCAAGACTAGGTCAATTTTTAAGTGATTTGAATTGTTTTCCTTCTGTTTGACTGCTTTTCTTACCAAGTCTAAAGAGTCCAGTCAACTCTACTATTTACCCATAACTGGAGGAAGAAAAGAGGCATACATGCCTTTCTTAAGTGAAATGCAAACACCCTTGTTTAGGATTAGAACTCAAGTTGCTGATTTCATTTGGTAAGATGATAAATGTTAAACCATGAGAACTTTCATGATAAATAAATTCCTATATTTTTGAATGATTTCTTAGTTAAGATATAAAAAAGATCACATCACTGTCACTGTGGAGTTTTTATATAGTTAGGTGGCTTGCAAAACCAATTCTTGACTGAATTAGCTAGTACAGTGGCAGCAGGGATCTCCTCTTGTAATGATTCACCATGCCATGATACACATTCGGTCTCCAAATATTCCTTGTAGCCTATCAAGGCAGGACATAATTCTTTAGAGAAGGATTGCAAGAATCTGGAAGTGAATCCAGTTTCGAACATAATCTTTGAAGTCAGCTTGTCTTGCTCTGAACAAATTCACTTGGTTCAAAAGTTTGCACTGCTGTTAGGATCTTTATGGGGTTTGCTTCCTCAGCTTGAACAGTTTAGATCTGCTTCCTCAGCTTGATCAGTTTAGATTTGCTTCCTCAGCTTGATCAGTTTAGATTTTCATTCACAAGGAAGATTTTTTGAAAATAATTTGAATGAAATTGTTGGGAACTTTTCTACTCTTGGTTCTCAAATAGAAGAAATGATTAGATCAAGACTTAAATATGACCTTGCTGGTGAAAATCCATTTAAAATACTAGCAAAAATAAATTCAAATATAATTATATTTTTGGATAAATCAGTGGTCTACAATAAAATTTGAACACTTTTTCTCAGGGAAACTATTTTTTTTTTGGTATAAATTGATAGCAAAAATCAGTGTTTACTGGAGTCTGCTTTTTTTTTTTTTTTGACATGCAACCAGATTATTGGGAGATACATCCCTGCTTTATTGTAGAATCCCACCACTTATCTGTAACATGGAACTTTGCACTCTCAACTGATCATATTGAGCAGTTAACACTTTATTTTACTCTTGTGGAAATTTAAATCTCCCAGTACATTTCTTTTCATAAAATTTAACCTGCTCTCAAAACTTAGTATAATACCAAGTTATAAAAGATAAACTGGACAAAATTAAATTAATAGCAATAATATATAAGCAAATTTAAAGTATGATCCGAATCTTTTGATCTTTTTAGATATTAGAATTTAAAATGTAAAATTTAAATGATGCGAACACAGCCAAGCAACTAATATTATCTAGAGAAATGTCTAGAAGTTGTCTACATGAGTTAATACTAAAAAAAGAATAATAAACACATTCTCAATACTTTTTAAAAAGCAGTTTTCATCACAGCCAATTCTTGAAACCTTTTGATCTGCAATTTCAGTCCTGACAGAAAAGATCACTAAATACATGAATACAAATATGACAAGCTATTTATATACTGAAAAGGATTGAATTAAAAACACTGAAATTTCAACAGTGGCTCATTAGTCTACTGGGTAGAGTGTTCGCCAATGGTTCGGGAGACCTGTGTTCAAGCCCAGGTCACGTCATACCAAAGACTTCAAAAATGGTACTTGATACCTCCTTGCTTAACACTCAGCAATATAAAGTACGTATCAACGGTAGTGGATCAATCCAGGGAAAGGAGTAGTGTCCTCCCCTACACCTCAGTGTAGTAGCAATTGAAAAGGGAGCCTTCTGGTTGCCCTCAACTATGGTTGCCAGCCCAGCTTTATAAAGCTTTTGATTCAAAGTATATCCTAGTTGCATTTAATTTTTCCCAAGCGCTTATTGCCTTTTAAGAAATTACTATCTTGATTAGTGTTGGGTATCACCCACCTTTCTCTACACAATGAACTAGTCCATCTGCCATATATAGTAGTAGCTACTAATACCAGAGCAGACTAGAAGGTGAAGAGCAGCTTCTTATTGGAATAGTATTAGAGCATTGGAAACTGGAGATCGCACTAGATCACCTTACTTGTTACTGTAATAACGGAAGCCAATACTATCATTGGACAATATCTTTATTCTGTATTCACTAATCCTATGTTCTTGTCTACTAATAGTCTCTCTATTGTATATAATTTTTTCTGAGAATATATCTCTATTTCCTCTCATATCGTGGTTTGTCCTTTATTTAATATTACAAGCGTTCACTAATCAGAACACAACAATTAGACTCTCAATTACGAGAAAAAAGTTGATTTTCCCAGCACTTCTACAAATTTAACTATAATCAACCAAGTTAAATGGTGATAATGAGGGTAATAAAATATCATGAAGCAAAACCACAAGCTATAAAATATATAAATGTAACCACTATAATGAAACAGAAGTAGTATTTTTGCTATAAATGGTTTGGGAAAAAAAAGAATCTTTTAAAAATATTATAAAATGAAGATAAGGAAATTTTAAAAAATCTTGAAAGATGTCTTACTCAAGATATAGGAATTATCATATAAATGTCATTGTGGGGTCTGCATGATGTGAGGTAGATTGCAAAATCAATTCTGAACTAGCAAGTTCAGTGGCAGCCGGCAACTCCTCCTGGAATGATTCATCACACCATGATACTTACGTTTGATCTCCAAACTATTCCTTATTGGGGAATTTCCTGTGGCAAAGTGGCCAATGTGCTGGACCGTGATATCATAGTAAGTGAGTTCAAACTCCAGTCGCACGATAATGTTCACTTTCAGACTAATATCTTTGGAAAAGGCATGAACCTCATTTTACCCACCTAGCTATGGGTTAAATAGTACAACTACCATCCTTCTACAAGGATAGCTTTGGTTTTAAATGACCCATGAAGAATCATATGCCATTAAACCATATAATCGAGCCAATCCATTCCTTGTAGCCCATCAGTGGAAGTTGAACAGTAATTTTCATAATGTGTGTGTATTCATTTGTAGTGAATTTTCTAATCCAAATCAAACCAAATCATATGTATTAACTTTTACACTTTTGATAGAAGCAATCATTTTTGGAATTTTGTTTTTGTTTTTTAAGGGGATATTGATTTTAATTTAGCAAATTATTTTAGAATGAAGTAATAAGTATAGTTTCAATAAAACTTATCCTTATTTATTTGTTTATAATTCTTATTTTTTTATTTACAAAAGATAATTTTTATATGATCTATTGTGAATTTGATGTGATCTCCCTGGGCCCCAAATATTGCACTGATAGTTTGTAAGAATTAGCCCTCAGCACAAGATAAAAGTTTGAAAGATGTGATAAAAATTTATAGGGCTATTATTCAAACTAAGTCATTGGCCAAGTTGGTAGAGTGTTCCGTAGATCTGGGTTCAATCCCAGGTCACATTATACCAAAGACTTTAAAATAGTACTTGATACAGCTTTGCTTAACACTCAGCAATATAAGGTATGTATCAAGGGTAAAGTGGAAAAATCCAGGGAAAGGAGTAGCGTCCTCCTCTACACCTCAGTGTAGTAGCTATTGAAAAGGGAGCCTTCTGGTCACCCTCAACTACAGTCACCAACTTAACTTTTTTATTTAAACTAACTTGGTATACAGATTTCATCTTACATAGTATAATTAGTCTAAGTAACATAAACTAGCAGACCATTGTTAGTGTGTTTGCTTGTCACTAAAGCTTAGCGTAGTAAATGACTACTATACAAAGATATTAGAATGAAATCGAAACAGTTCTATCAGTATGTGAATGAAGGATTCTCTTTTCACAAGAATTTGTATGTATATATTGCTCATAATTTCAATATTCAGTGGAGGAAGGTTAATTGCAACTGAAAGTTTTGTTATAATCTTCATATAAACTTCAGTAATTTAGGGGAATTGAACTGATGCCACAGCGAACATATAGTCAATACCTAGCTCCCTCAGATTATCACTTTTTCAAATCTATGGCTCACTTCTTGCACTCCTAAAGCTTAACACAACCAAGAAGAGGTGGAAGCTTTAGTAAAGTAGTTTCTCACCTTGAAGGACAAGAACTTGTATCTGTATAGGATCAGAGGACTAACAGAAAAGCGACTTAATCAAGCATATAGTCCAAACCTAGCTTCCTTAGAGTATTACTTGTAATGATCAAAGTCTCACTGTAAAGTTGGAACTTGCAGTGAAAGAGTTCTTCACCATGAAGAACAAGAGCTGAATCAAAGAACAGGCAGAAAAGTGGCTTCAGATAGTGCAACACAATGACCTCTACTTTGAGTGTCAGTCTGCTTTTGTTGAAACTTGAAGGATAAAGCAAATCATCATCATCATCATCATCATGTTGTGCCATCAGCACAGATATCCCTGGCCCACTCCCGCCATCCTTCTCTATTATCCATCACTTCCGGCAGGTCTTCAAGGCTATATCCTGTATTTGCACTGAGCAACATGGGAAACAGCATGGTGGACGTAAAAGCAAGCGGATAAACCCTCAGACGGCTCAACGCAATGCCTAACCCAGTCCTGGGCCTATGAATCCTATGGTTCAATGGCCCAGATCAAATAGTTTGATCGGAGAACTACTGCTGCTCATCTATAAGGGTGGCTTCTATAGATGAGAATAAAAACAGCCATCGAAAGATTACCATGACCCACACTCAAACCACCTGTCCGAACTGCATCGCTCTTCGTGCGGATAAAAATGGGGCACGCCCTGCTGAGGTTGGAGCCCTGGCCTCAGTTTTCAAAAAACTTTTACTAAATTTACTAAAATTTTACTAAAATGCAAAAACACAATAAAAATAGTGACATTCAACATTAGAACCTTAAATAAAATAGGACAACTACCAGAGCTGACTGCATTGACAATAGATCATAACATAGACATAATATGTATACAAGAACACTGATACACCTATAGCGAGGATATTAAATATCATGATACTGGCAATGGATGGATGCTAGCCACTGCATCTGCATAGAAAGATTCTGTCAATGCTATGATAGGAGGTATAGCCATGCTTATAGGACCACATGCCCTAAAATCATTAAATAGCATAGAGAATATACAACCTAGGATGATGGCAGCTACTTTTAATCACAACCCCAGCACAATAATCATCTCCTGCTACAGCCCTACCAATGTTAGTAAAGAAACTGACCTCATTGCTTTCTATGACGAGTTATCCCCCCTTGTTTGTAGCATCCCGAAACACAACATTCATGTCATTGGTAGAGACATGAATGCTCAAATTGGTAAAAATGTAAACCACAAATTCAGCCAACACGACAACATAAAACAAATATGTTAACAAATTATTTCCAAACTTTTGATATCCCGGTGACATGTTTTTAAAAGCACATGAACTAAAAATGATGGAATGTGTTTGAGGTTTAGGACTTTCCTATAACTTAGAAAAGTCACTGACTGCTGCTATGTGTGTGGTGATTAATCATCACATAGGGAGGGGAAAACACAAAAACATAACCCTTCTTTGTGTTTGGACCTTACTGCTTTATTCTCTCAGTTCAGTATCTAAGCCTATGGAAGTGGAAAGAAATGGATAACAGACACCATGTAAAGGCTTGGGTCTTCATTCTCTAAAGGAAACATCTCTTCTTGTATCTTTGATTTGTTCCTCATTCTCTGTTCATACAATCGTTTTTCTCCACTCACTTTCAGATACCAAAAAAGAAAAAGAGAAAGAATCATGAAATCTATGATATATATGCTGGGGTTCACAGGACACTCCACCACCAAATCCACATTGGGTGGGTGACATGGCTAGCCCCTATCACCACTTAGATGGTGATCTCTGGAAGACCAGCTCAGCATATTAAATCAAGCATATGTAGTTACACCTCATCCACAGGAAGACATGTTAAACTCTGTAAGCTCCCTTTTCTTTCTGCAGCTGGCTTTTTTGATAACATGTATTTGTGCCCAAAACTCTTTACTTCCAATGCAACAACTCTCATATTTTCTACAGGTAGTGCAAGGAGACAGGGGACAGAGAAATTGTTTGGCATGTTCCTAATTCTTCCTGTGCTCCGTCCAACCTACAGATATCTTTACAAAATATATTTACAATATTTAAATTTAAAGGAGGTGTTGATGGCTTGGAGGTTAACATTACAGAGAATTCAACTGGCACTCCAAATTTGTGGTTTAGTCGGTTGGTTGGTTTTATGGCATGTCAACCCTTGTTGGCTTATTTCATACTGAGGTCAGTTGAACAAAGATGGTCTCCAAGTATATATGGTAAAAACAGGTTAACACTTTATTTTTACTTTCAATATCACTGTTTTAAAAGCCAATTTATGATTAAAGTTTACAATCATTTCAAACTTGATTTCAAATAAATCTACTTGAGCCAGATATGCAACTACTTTGGGTTAGACTGGTCCAGGGAGTAATGGCAATGAGGATGTGACTTCACACTCACCAGCGCTCCATATCTGGGGTTCACCATCGGATTTAGTTTAATGTCATACTCGGGACACCCTTTCCGAGAGTGAGGTTTTACTCCTCTTTAGGTGATATATATTCTAAACCCAGCTGACAGAGCAATAAAATTTCAGTTTGTGTTCATTTAGCATTAATATTCTTACGAAAAACATTAATCCATTTCATCACTTTTCTTCAACTATACATAAATAGAAGAGTAGATTGTGCTCATTAGCCTTTGCTGGTAACCAGTCGAGTAGAAGGACAATTCTGAATTCAAATCCAGGAACTGAGCTCTTATAAATTCCTTTGGAAATGCATACATTCAGTTCTTCCTCTGACAATGGGTAAATAGTAAAATAATTTAGACATAGGGCTCGGAACATCACCCCATAAAATCTACTTGCTATTTAAACTGCAGCAGTATAACAGGTATAGTGAGGCTGCCTCCCAATGCTCTACAAAAAATCTGTAGGAATAAACCATCTCTTACCTTCCAAAATTTTATCAAACCTCAATTTGGTTATAGCTGGTCGAGTAAACTAATTTTTCCAGATTTTTTTTTGTAACTATATCAATATAAGGATTGAAATTTAATTGCCATTTTTATTTATCAGAACAACATTTATGGTACATACATGAGTAATAAATAGGCTAATATAGCTAAAAGTTTGGGGTCATTCAAAACACTCGATTTATCAGAAAAACTCCTTTTTGTGTCTAAAAATTAGGTTTTGTTCATTTCTTGAAGTCGTTCATGACTTGAGAATATGCAGTTTATATTTTCTTGACAAACAGCTCAATGCCTCCATTATTTCTGTATAGTATATTCTTATTTAGCTGACAAGATCCAAAAGTTTATATCAATATGATTAAAATGAGAAAAAGACGAGGTTAAATACATGTAGAAATTGGATTTAGAATGGTTGAAAGCGGGTTTGTTAGTAATGTAAACTGATATAAAATACGTAAGCCATTTTCACATGATGTTTATTTAAAAGCAAAATACAATTCTAATGCAAAGTATAGTGAAAAGTTAAGTGCTAAGATGAGAGATAAATGGTCTCAATTTTGTTTGTTGGAACCTATTCCAGTAATGATGACATTTGTCAGAGATACTCTACCATCATCTGAACGGATTGTATCTTGTGCATAATGTGATAAAACTCTTCAGGTTGCATCTACTGAATAACATAATCAACTTAGAAGGTAAAGCCTGTCATTTGTAATATTTGTCAACTATGAGAGGTGTGTCAGGCTCACCTGATACAATCAGTGCTCAAGAATAAAACATGCCAAAGTGTTTGATACATGTAAATAACAATGGTTTTGCATTTATAGTGACCATCTTGGAGTGAACCTGGCAAAATTCAGTCATGTGACACCAAGGAAGGAATTAACTCAGGAGATAGATGATGATGATGGGTTAAAAGAGAGAAAAATTAACAGTTTCTTCTTTTTAATTGATTTGCTCACAATAAACGGAAACTTTTTTGTCCAGTTGGTTGGGATTGCAGAATACACTGACTGCCTCCCTGCAGAGAGTAAAAGTCTAACAATGAGCATCCTGTTTTTGACTATAAACAATCTGATGGTGAGGTTTGGGGAATGCAAAGTACCCTTTCATTGCCATCACTCCCAGCTCCACTCTGGCCCAGAGTGGTAGCATTTGATAGGGTCCTGTCTTTGGATCAAATAGAACTTAACTGTGTACTTATGCTAAACTGAATTGTTTGAAATAGAACTGTTTTTGATACTGAAACTGATTTCTTATGCTAAATTGAATTGTTTGAAATGGGACTGTTTTTTGATATTGAAACTGTGTACTTAAAATACTGGATTGTTTGAAATAGAACAGTTTTGAAATTGTTTATATGCATAAAAATTGATTTGACATTAAAAACCTACAATGATTGACGTGCCATGAAACCAAACCAAACCAAACCAAAACTTTTGAGGAGTGGGGCATTAATTTATTTTGTCTGAATTTACGCACATTTTAATGGTCTATCACTAAATTTTGGAGGATAAACATCCAGGTGACTGTGCTCATCTTCCCGGCAAAAGTGGTCACTAATATACAGACCAGTTTTACTACTGCTTAGACTTAATGTTATGGTGTGAAAAGAGGCTTTAAGTGTAAACCCTCTGAATACTCATTCTGCTCAAATCTCAATTATTTTGGTTAATTTGTTTAATGACATATGAACTCCTCATGGATTTGTTAAAGCCAAAATTTGATTCATTTGAAAATGTTTGATTGTAATTATAACTACAGATAGGCTTTGTTTATGTTTAATGGTTTATAAACTCCTTATGGGTTATTCAATGTTGAAGTTTAATTAGTTTCTAAATGTGTGATTAAATTTATCACTATATTTTCAATGTTCCATAGGATTTTTTTAACAAAAATCTAGCCAATATTTGCTCAATCTTTGTTTTGGTAAAAGAGTCAATTAAAATGAAAAGATACTTATGGATCCAGAACCTTTAGATCTTTGTAACATAATATTTTAAATAAGATTTATTGATTTTGGTTGATTAAATCTTTCGTGCTAAGATACAGATGTGAAAAATTTGTTACTTTTACTGAGTTACTTGTAGATTTGGGGAGATATTTAGTCAAGACCCCACTCACCAATATTTGCATTATCTTTCAGAAACTATTACTGATGCAGATTATGCTGATGATCTTATACTTCTTGCAAATACACCTGCACAAGCCGAATCCCTGCAGCATAGCCTAAAGCAGGCAGCAAGAGGGTTTGGTCTCTATGTGAACTCAGATAAAACAGATTTCACTTGTTTTGATCAGGACAGTGCAATCTCATTGAATGGCAAACCTCTGAAAATCGTTGAGGAGTTTGTATACCTCACTAAAGTAAGTAAGTAAAGTTGGCAACCATAGTCGAGGGCGACCAGATGGCTCCTTTTCAATAGCTACAACACCGAGGTGTAGGGGAGGGCGTTACTCCTTTCCCTGGATTGCTCCACTTTACTCTTGATACATACCTTATATTGCTGAGTGTTAAGCCAGGAGGTATCAAGTACCATTTTTAAAGTCTTTGGTATGACTCGACTTGGGATTGAACCCAGGTCTCCCAGAACATTGGCGAACTCTCTACCCACTAGGCCAACAAGCCAGTATATTTTATTTATTGAAAGTGATGTAAACACACACATAGGTAAAGCATGAACTGGTATTGACAAGTTAACAGTCATTTTGAAATCTAATCTCTCAGTTAAAATAAAAGATTAATTATTCCAAGCTATATTCATGTCAGCACTACTGTATGGATGTACCACTTTAATGAAACACCTAGAGAGAAAGCAATATGGGACATACACCAGGATGCTGCATGTTGTTTTTCTTGAATATTGACTAGAAAGATCCCTTTGACATGCCACATAAGTTGCATGGCTGACATAATAAGATATGCACCTGTTTCCTAAAGTAAAGGAAACACAGGTATTTCCTCAGCAGAAGTTCTGCAGAAGTTGCATGGGTGGCATGACAGGATATGCACCTGTTTCCTAAAGTAAACAGAATACAAGAATTTCTTAAGAGGAAATTCCACATAAATTGTGTGGGTGGCATGCTATGGGTTAGTGGGGGTGTAACCACAAGGATTGTGTGGGCATCTGGAAAATCCAGGGAAGATTTTAACCTAGGCAGAATGAAGCAGAAAGGCAAAGAGGTTTCACAGAAAACCACACTATTGCCCCTGTGTGAGAGCATTTCAGCCACCTCTGACTCTCTTTCTCAACCCATACATACATTACAGGTAAAAAAAAAGAAAAGAGGCAGATAATATTTTTATACATCAGCATTGTTGTTTTTCTTTGCTGTAAGCAATATTTTGAACAAATCCTTAAAGTAGCACCTTACAAAACAACAGCTGTATAACCACTTGTCTTCCATCTTAGAAACCATCCAAATAAAATGAGCAAGACAATACTTGGCACTGCTAGTGTAATAGAGATGAACATGTAAGTGAAGTTCTCTAATGGACTCCTACACATGGACATACCAGTATTGGCTGACAAGCAAAATCTTTCACTCATCTGCTCTGTGGAGACACTGGTTGCTGTCTAGGGGACTCACGAAATCCGTTGCCAATTAGGGATGGATAACGAGAGTCAAGGGAATCCATGCTGTCATCTCACCTTGAAAATGATGATAATGCTTGTATCCGTGATATACTAACACTGACTAAAGGGAAAGAAAGATAAGCTCATTTACACATGCAGAAACTGTTAATATATACATATTATACATACAAAAAATGCTGAAAAGTATACATAAATGTGTTTAAATGGCTAGAAATATGTTTATATTGTTCTATGAACTATCAGTATGTGGAAGAGATACAAAAATAGAAAAAGCTTACTTGAAGATATTGGACCGAAGAATGGTCAAAGCAATGTTTGATTCATGATTCAGTAGCAGAAGAATATTTTAAATGTTCAAAGAAGCCATAGGAAAAGAAGATGTGAATGGTTTTCTGAATCTATCATGTGATGACCCACTGACATGCTCATTCTCTATGGGAGATCATTATTTATTGTCTTCCTATCTCTTTGTTAACTAAAGAGTTGACGGTTTAATAGTTACTAAAAAGAAAAATGGAATTGATAAACTGAGTTCTAATTCTGGCTAAGGCAGTTCCTATTGTTAATACCTTATCAAAAGGCATAAATCCATCTCTTTTCCCAATGGGTAAAATAGATTGTGTTATCTACTCTTGACAGAGAACCTATCATCTAAAAGTCTTTGAAAATAATTAATTACTTTTCTGCACCATAAACTGTACATAAAAATCATAAGTACCCATGATACTAAGTTAAAAGATATATTCAGAAATTATTTGCATTTGATAAGATCATGTTCCCCAAAAAAAACTCCTCAGAAGCAAAATATTGATATGCCATTATGCAAAGAAACCAAACCATCTTCAGAAGTAACTACACAAAAATATTAATGAGAGTAGTGTGAAGGTGATTCCCCAACTTTTAGACATAAAATAATCCTAAACAGATAGCATGCAATTAAAATCAACCAATTACACAATTATATGATAGAGAAAAGTGACTTACTGTATAAGAAACTGTTTTCCACATAACTTTACCAAGATCTGTGTTAAAATCCAGATGCAGATATTGTTAGATTAATGAATGCCTTTATACCTTGGCATTTATTGAATTTTAAAAATTTTTGGTGACCAAAATTTGAATTGAAGATAAAAAATAAGGCTATTTCGCACCACATGATGTGGCTTTTCCTTCCTCATATATTTATATCAACATATAATTATCTTTAAATAATGCCTCTAACTCAGTATAAATTTATATGCATACCAAAACATTAAAAAAAAAATTAACTTTGCAGAACAAAGAAGTTTAATGCTTGGCTCACGACTCTATTCAAGGCTTCATTGCAAACCAAGCTTCTTATAAAAGTCTCTTTTCTTTTAAACTCTTAAAAAGGATTTTCAAATACCTAGATTAAATTTCTGATCTTCTTAACTTTGATCTTATTCAAACAACCTTTTATGATTTTTGACTCAAGGTCCTTAAATAAGCTGTAGGCTCCTTATTTATTCTGTTATTCTTAAACATAAAAAACTAAACTTGTTTTCATATTAAAATAAACCATACTTCAGCAAGACCTTGTTTGTTTTTTCATATTAGTTGGTAATCTTAAAATCGGTTTCTTAAGTGTTTAGACTATGCATGGGAAAATCTTAAGCTTGTTATTTTTAAAAGTCTGTATGATGAAACATACTTTTTATATCTAGTAACAAATCACAAGAGGTTTTCATTTGTAACATTTCATGACCTTTACATCTTTATTTTAATTTTATTCATTGTCTTCAAAACCAGACATTTGGTACATATATACTAAGCATAGAAGCCAAAATAAATATAGAACTTTTGAAAAGTGATAAGGTAAATATTTAACATAGCATGGCTCATGAAGGAAAAGCAAATATAATAAGTTTTCAGTTTTTGACTTACTTTTCAAAAAAATATATCAATACATTCAATGTAATTTACAAATAATAGATTTTTACTCATTCAGAAATATAAATTTTGTTTTTTTCCAGTTGTCTGTCGTACACAACTTTAGGTTTCTCACATTTGCTCCTGTAAGCTCTTGAAAGTTAAACTACATAGATGGGATGAGAATATATATTTTTTTAAGGAATGGCATGAATGGCATATTAATGATTGTTGAGCCATAAAAGTAAAATAAGTAAAGTTGGTGACCATAGTCAAGAGCGACCAAAAGGCTCCCTTTTCAATAGCTACTACACTGAGGTGTAGGGGAGGGTGCTACTCGTTTCCCTGGATTGCTCCACTTTACCTTTGATATGTACCTTAAATTGCCGAGTGTTAAGCAAGGAAGTGTCAAGTACCATTTTTAAAGTGTTTGGTATGACACGAACTGGGTTTGAACCCAGTTAGAGTTATCATCATCATCATCATGTCGCGCCGCCTGCGCGGATATCCCTGACCGTCTCTCGCCATTTCTCCCTATCATTCATCGCCTCCGGCAGGTCTTCAGGATTACAACCCGTGTCCTCACATAGCTGCTGTATGTAAGTTCGTGCTGGTCGTCCCACTCTTGCACATCCATGAGTGGGGGTCCACAGGAGTACATCGCTTATGAGCTCGTCCTTGCTTCTCCAGCAGTGTCCTGCGTGTCTGGTTCGTCGAACTTGTATAGTTTTTGTGATGGGGGGCAAGTGTCCGTATAGTTGGAGTCTCGTGGGGTGTTGTCGCCAGGACTTGTTTAATACTGCTCTCAACATTCTTGTGTAATTTCCGTCCAGCCTCCTCTCCAGCCGCTTCGTAAGCGTCCATGTGGTGCATCCATATAGCAGTATCGACACAACTGCTGCCTGGAAGAAACTGCGTTTCATTTTATCTGTTAGGTCCGACTTCCATATGATCGAGAGCCTATCGATAGCTGTCCATGCCTTCGTCAGTCGTGTGTCGATGTCCTTCTCGGTTGATGAGACGCTGCTTCCTAGGTAGGTGAATTTGTCGACTAGTTTCAGAGAGGCTCCGTCTAGTGTGGCAATGTTGCCTGTTTGATTGTAACACATATATTCGGTTTTGTTTGCATTGACATGTAGGCCAATGCCAGCTGCAGCTCGTTCCAGACTATGTAGTAGTGTCTCTGCTTGATTAGGCGTATTCGCTAGTAACGCCAAGTCATCAGCGTAGTCGGCGTCCGTGATTGTTTTTGCGGGGTACCTTTTGCTTCTTCTCTTAGTCAGCTCAAAGCCATTTTCTCTGATTTTGTCGATCGAAGTCCTAAGCACATAGTCTAGACAGATGATAAAGAGGTACGGGGCTAGTGTGTCTCCTTGTAGTACTCCTGCAACAATGTCGAAGTATTCCGTGTCTCCATCTGGTGAACGTACTTTTACTTTGGTGTTTCTGTAGAGAATCATTATCGCTGCTACGGTTTCTTTTGGTAGGCCGTACGCTAGTAGGATTTGCTCCATCTTCCCTCTGTGAATGGAATCGAAGGCCTTGGTAAAGTCGACAAATAGTAATGTCGCCTGTAAGTTTTTTGCCTGAACGCCTTCCAGGATTCTACGGATGGTCAGTATTTGTGAGGTTGTGGATCTATTTCTCCGGAAGCCATTTTGGTTTTTCCTAAGGATGTTTTCCATTTTGGGTTCTATGCGGTTTCGTAGTAGGGCATTGTAGATTTTGGCTGCTATGGATGTAAGTGTTATCCCTCGGTAGTTCTTGGCTAGTCCGAGGTCGCCTTTTTTAGGGAATGGAAGGATGCATCCCTTCGTCCATCGTTCTATCCTATTTTGACTATAGACTGCGTTGCATTGCCGGAGCAGTATATCGTCGAATTGTCTCGTCTTCCACACTTCTGGGGGGATCTCGTCTAGCCCCGCTGCTTTTCTATTTTTAATTCTTCTGAGAACCGTGTCGAGTTCTTCTTTGGTGAAAGGACCTAGTTTTACGTCTAATTGCTTACTAATAATTCTGGTGATCGGTTCATCCGTTATTTCCGGTGGGTTTCCTAGTAGATTTTTGAAATGCTGTTCCCACAGTTTTATTCTTTCTTGTTGGCTTGCAGCTTTCAATTTTGCTTTGGCTGTGCTCTTCCTTCCACTTACTTCGTTTATTGTTTGCCAGGCTATCCTGGATTGCCTATCTTCCACCGAGTCTCTAATCTTATCTATCTGATTTTGTACGTATTCTGCCTGTTCTTTTAGGTATATTCCTGTTAATTGATGTTGCGCCTTTTCTAGTTCTCGTGCATTTGTATTTGTTGGGTTCTGTTGATAGTTTTTGGAGGCAGTCTTCACAAGTGCACGTTTTTCTCTAGCCGCTAGCGTTTCCCAAGGGACTCTATATTTAGTTCTAGGTTTTGTTGGAATACACTTTTCTGCCGCCTCCAGGTGTGCTTCTACAAAATTTTCATATTCGTCATTTGGGGTGCCTATTTCTACCTTCTCTTGTAGTGCTTCGAATCTGTTTCTTAATTCTAATGCATATTTATCTCTAATATCTCTGTTGTTGAGTAGGGCCCAGTCATAGTGCTTGGTCGTCGCTTTACGTGTGGCGTTTTTTCTTAGGCTTAGTCGTACTTTGGCCGTAACTATTCGATGATCGGAGGACACACCCTCGAAGGAGGAGTATGCCTCGCAATTCATCGCACTGTTTTTCCATTTCCTGTTTATAAGGACGTAGTCTATCTGTGCTTTACTCTTATTCGCGTATGTGTAGGTCCATAATTTCCCCTCCCTTTTTTGAAAGTTTGTATTGAGGCAGGTTAATCTATTTTCTATCATGAAATCTATTAAATGCCGTCCATTCCTGTTAGACGCGTAGTGTAGGCTGTATTTGTTGTGTCTGTTTTTCCCGATTTGTGCATTCATATCTCCGCCAATGACTAGCAGGTTGTGTTTCGGAATGCTACGTACTAGGGAGGATAGATCTTCGTAGAAGGTGGCTATTTCGTTTTCTTCGCTAACATTGGTAGGGCTGTAGCAGGAGATAATTGTTGCTTTGGGGTTGCCATTAAACGTTGCGGCCATCATCCTAGGTTGTATTCTCTCAATGCTGTTCAGTGTTTTTAACGCTCTCGGTCCTAGAAGTATTCCCACCCCTCCTACCGATGCATTGACAGAGTTTTTCCATGCCGATACAGTCACCAGCATCCATCCATTTCCAGTTTCGTGATACTTGATATCTTCGGTGTGCGTGTATCGGTGCTCTTGTATGCAAATTATATCTATCTTATGTTCTACGGCTGATGCAGTTAGCTCTGATAGTTGACCTATTCTATTTAGGGTTCTCACGTTAAATGTCGCTATCTGTATTGTTTGTTTGCATTTTAGTAGTTTTTGTTTGTGTTTGAGCTCTGTAGCTGATTTTTCGAACACCGAGGCCAGGGCTCCAACCTCAGCAGGACGCGCCCCTTTTTTACCCGCGCGAAGAGCGATGCAGTTTATGGATCTGGTTTGAGTACTAGTCATGGTTATCTTTCGATGGCTGTTTTTGTTCTCATCTATAGAAGCCACTCTTATAGATGAGCAGCAGTAGTTCCCCGATCGAACTGGCAATCTTGAGCGTTAAGCCGCAAGACTCACACGTACAGCATGCTGCTTCCCATGTGTACGCGGTAGTAATAAAAAAAAAAAAAAAAAAAAATTCTCTTTTTTTTTATCTTAAGTTTTAACTTAAAGTCCAGGACTGCTGGATGTTAAAATTCAAAGAAATTTTGTGGTATATTTCATGGTTATCTAGTGGTGGACAGACAGAGAGAGAGAGAGAGAGACACATACAGAGAGAGAGAGAGAGAAAGAAAGAGAGAGGAGGAGTCAACTCTTTTATGGCTTTCGTCTTTAGCACGTGTTAGACTACATTTGAGGTGTTTTGGATTTTTTTTTTTTTCCTTTCTTTTCAGGGGGGGGGGCAATTTTGGGGGTTTTCTTTAGCAAATTTAGAAGTTCGCCTTCCAAAAGTAAAGTTTTCCTGAAAATTAAGTCGCATAAGTCTTCATTCTTCATTTAAACAACACATAATACAGCTGAGATTTAAGACATTACTATTTTAAATCAAATGTGCATTTTTAAATGAATAGTTTAGTAGAATAAATTTACTGACCTCTGTGAAAAAACTTCTGGAAACGGAATCACTTCCAAACGTATGCATACTATTTCAACAAATGAAGGATTAAATTATTACTAATTTTAGTATTTATATTAAAGGTTCCACTCCTATATCATGGTCAACTGGTGGTGGACAGAGAGAGAGAGAGAGAGAGAGAGAGACACATACAGAGAGAGAGAGAGAGAAAGAAAGAGAGAGGAGGAGTCAACTCTTTTATGGCTTTCGTCTTTAGCACGTGTTAGACTACATTTGAGGTGTTTTGGATTTTTTTTTTTTTCCTTTCTTTTCAGGGGGGGGCAATTTTGGGGGTTTTCTTTAGCAAATTTAGAAGTTCGCCTTCCAAAAGTAAAGTTTTCCTGAAAATTAAGTCGCATAAGTCTTCATTCTTCATTTAAACAACACATAATACAGCTGAGATTTAAGACATTACTATTTTAAATCAAATGTGCATTTTTAAATGAATAGTTTAAGAAACGAAATTACTTATGATTAGGGATCATTAGAATATTTTTTTAAAATTGGTAAACATTATTGCACAACTCAAAATGTTATTATACCCTATCAGCTGGGCGTAGAATATTCTGACTGTATCTTGTGCAAAAAGATGAGACAAAAAAAATGTCCAGGGTATGAAAATAAACTGCATCTGATTGTAATACCCCATATGTAAAGTGAGGAGCACATCTTCCTTACCATCAATTCCAGCTCCACTCTAATCCAAAGTGCTTACTACTTGTTAGGATTACATCTATGGGTCACATAAATCTGTTTAAAAGTAATCTGTATTTGAAAGGACATGTACAAAAAAAACCTTCTTAAGAAACAACAAAACAAAAATGTAAACATGAATATATGCTTAATGTAATTCCCAAATCTCTGCGCATAAAATAATCCTAGGTGGGTTGACATACCATTAAAATTAATAATTTTTCAAGTTCCCACATATGCTCCATCAATTATTCAAGTCAAGCTGGTTTTAAGAAAATAGTCAAGTCTAAAGGTCAGCAACATTCAATAGGATCAAATTACATCAATGAGTGGCTATACATTTTTTTAAATGAATGTCATGTTCTAATTTTTTATTGTAAAATCATAAAGGAAGGAAATTACTTTCTGTGTATGATTTAGAGTGACAAGGATGTTCTTTAAAAATTATCAACCGTAATTAAAGACTTGAAAATACTACAATTTAAATTAGATAATAGCATTACTTACCATTTTCAAGTTAAAGTTATTTCTAAATTTCAAAAGTCAAATGGTAAATGAAATGTAAATTCAATTTGTGAGTTTTCTGCATTAAAATATTCAGGTAAGATTATACTTAGATATGGTAATGGATTTTTTACTCATAAATGTCTGGTTTTGGTCATTCCAAGAATAATCAAATTATATTGTTCTAAGGGCCTGAACTACAATTGGTATTACTGTCATTTTCATGTCCAACAGATTTTATCAGTTCTCTAACAAGATTTGGTTATTTGTCCAGTTTTACACCTTTTTTCACTTTTACTCTGTAGTCTACTGGCACTGCAGAATACTCTATATAATAAGTTCTCTTTTTCTTTTAAATAAAAACTAGTTTTGACCATCTCAGCCTGGATTGGGTGATCCATTTTTATCTCAAAGTTCCATAGAACTCTATGAGTTTCATTTTCAAGGATAGCTTATGGTTTGTGCATATACCATTTGCTGTTATGATGAAATGATAAACTTACATTGTAAATATAACTCTGTCAAGAATGAAGATGTAATATTAGGTAACAACCATGAATTATCATCAAATCTAAATTCATCTATTTCACCTGCTTCAAACTCATTTTCAAAGTCAAAAATGAACAGCAATTCCTTCTGGATATTTCTAAGTCTTGGTTGTTGCAGCATCAAAATTTCATTATCTGTTTATGAAAAATCATAAGATAAATCACAAAATTTGAAGCAAGCTGTAGCAATATACAAAACACCTTGGTACTTGGATTGATTCAGTAGTGTATACCCCTCTATAACTAACTGGTATTATTAGATTTGTTTGTAAATAAATGCACATGTTTTACTCACAAGCTCATATGGGCAGGATTAATTCATGGAAAAAGGAGAAAATTGATAACAAGAATTAAGTCAAAAAGCATCTTTATTTGTAAATGAGATACTTACATGTTTACTCCTGATATGAATGATCAGACTTTGAGTCCAAGTAAAAAGCCAGCATTTCAAATATCAGTTTTCAAGTTAAGCAAGCACTCCCCAATTGAAATATTAATGCGACAGCATCTTTACATTCAATTATGCTTTATTTGGTCTTATTTTTGTGTGAACTAAATGTGGTAAATATGACAACATGAAAGAACATAAGCACTTGTAAGTTTATGACATTATCTTTTATATTGCGGACACTAAAAACTGACTGGTACAAGTAGACTAATAGTTAATCGTATGGAGCATGAAATCATCAGATCAGGTTCAAACTGACTGTAAGAGTTTGTATTCACTTTGAATTACTACACTTGACAAAGGTATTGTTAAAAACAAAGAACTTAGACTATAACAGTCTGCATACGGAGATGCCTTTTTTTACACCCATCCTTCTTACACTCTCACATAAACCAATATAGCCATTTGTTTAAATCCGGTCCTAGCAAAACAATCTCTTTTATAGAAAGTATCAGGGGAGGTCACTTGCATGGCTTAACAGTTATGATTCCACTTTTCCCCTCAAGTAGGAGTGAATAGTAAAGCAGAAGGTGCTATTTTTCTCTTTATGAAAATCTATTTTAAGCATTCCATAATAAGACAAAGTCTAGGATTAATCTTTACGACTTTTACTATAAAAGCAAGTACAACCTGTCATATATTATTTGAAGAAGTGATGTGCAGTTCAAATATACTCTCATGGCTTGATGTTTTGAGTTACATGACCTCCTCCACCTGAAGATGGAAGCTGATTTACATCTGTAATCTCACTCTTTCACTGGTTCCATTATCTAGTTTGGTTGTGGGAGTGAAGAAAGTCTTGGGTAGGAAAAAACTGAAGGATTCCATCCCTCTCCTGGACGACAACTGATTTGAATTTGGAGTTCTTGTACAGCACTTGCCACTCACAGACTAAAAATCTCAGTCTGTCTTACAATTTTACCCATAGCTGGAAGAATTTTTCAGTTCATATCTTTCCCAAGAGTATTAGCACTGTGTGAAATACTAACCACCATGTTCAGGATTTGAACACAGGTAACAGAGACCGCATCCTATAGCAATAATTGTTACACTATGTGCACCTTTTCTGTTATATTCTATTCAAATACTTGAATATTTCTGCATTTTTTTTTCAGTGTTCTTAAATTCTCTTTTTATTTATAAAGAATCTAAATATAATTAGAAAATATTATTTCTGGGGTATACAACTGGTTAACAGTTTAAGTATTGGAATTTCTTTCCATTATTACTTATTCTTTATTTACACTCTTTTAAATTCTTCAAGATTTATTTTATTTAATTAATCTGTAATTGGATTGTATGAGCAAATAAAAAAATCTCTTTGCAATACTACAGACATTATTTTAATTTGAGACCCATTTGTTTGAACCATCTTTGTGAAGACATAAATTATATTCAAAAGCTCTAAATTATATGGAAACCTAATCTATCTGATAAAATAAAATAAAATAGGATTTCTTCCAAGCTGTAGCGGTGTTCAAACAATTTAATAGATGCAAACAAAACATATTGAAAAGCTATACAAGAATGCTGCATGCTGTCTTGACCAAATTCTGTATGCAACACCCCTAAAAAACAGTAGCTATATGGCCACTTGCTTCCCATCTCACAAACCATTCAAGTAAAACAAACAAGACATTCAGGGCACTGCTGGAGAAACAAGGACAAACCCATAAGATATATTTTCTTATAGACTCCAGCACATGGATGTGCCAGAGTTGGTTGACCAGCAATGACTTACTTACACCAGCTCTGTGTGGACATAGGATACAACCTAGAAGACCTGTCAGGAGTGATGGGTGATAGGTTAGGATCATGAGAGAGAGAGTCGAAGAACTCCATACTGTTAGTGTGACTTGATGATGATGATTTTTATTTCCTGATTAACCAGCAGAATTTCTTCATTCACTTTCAAAGAGTTGAGCTAATTAATATGAGATACCTCTTCGAGATAAGCAAACTCTAGGGTAATAATACTTGAGGATTTCTTTTTTATCTTTTATGATTGTAGCTGAAGAGGTGTTATTTAAAATTAAAACAGCTACTTTTGCATTGCTCTGTCGTTATGCATTTCTTTCCAATTCTATAAGGAAGTATCTTATTCTGTGAATAATTTTTTTTGTCTGGAAACAAATTTAAAAGAAATTACTATTCCTAAATAATCAACAGAATAGTATGAAATAGATTCAGATGATTAAACACTAATATACTCAGACTAGAATCCTCATACTGGTTATTATAATCAAAACTGATCTTTCAGTATTTCTCTGACAACTTTGAGCAATCCCTTTAATCAATGCTTTTTTAATGCTTTGAGGATATCTTGTATAAATTAATTCTTCTTAACTCATATTACATATTGACCTTTGACTGGCCAGTTAGTTTGTGGGTTTCGAAACAAGATGTGCAGCTGTGTCTAAAGGTAAGCATCCAGAAAAAAATATAATGATGGAAGTTTTCAACCTCAAGAAGAGAGTTGTTAGTCAGCAGTCACCAAAGTCAGTGGTAAGCAGTGAGCAGTTATACCATCTGAACCTGTATCAGTCTCTTTTAAAAGAAGCATGAAGAAGTAAGGCTCTCTGAAGATATCATATCTTAGTGGTTCCCTGTCTAACCAACTCTCTCTCTCTCTCTCTCATGCAACCACTTCGACCTTTTATAAATAAAAAAGAGAGTTTATATTTTTTAGATAAGTTGCTGTGGAGGTGACTGCGTCCTCTGTAAAGAGTACAGATGTAACTAGCAAGACTCACTCAGGTTAAATGGCCACACAATTACCATGACTAGTTAATTTGGCATCACTTGTGTGTGATATGGATTGGTGTCTCAGTCGTAGAATTTTGGCTCTGCAATCTGTGGTCGCTGGTTCAATCTCCTGTCGGGGAGATCATGGTTTACACTGCTGATGAGACCTAATAAGGATGAAACGGCTGTCCAATGTTTCTGTATGTCATGCATAAGTTTTCACCGGATTTCTGGTCATGGTAATCCAATTCATGATATAATTCCTCTACTATAAAAAAATAAAATAAAATAAAGATAAAAAAGAAAAAAATGTGCATTTTTGGATAACTTATTGCTGCCTCATTCTGGTATACTACACAAAGTGGCCCCTAAAACACCTATTGTCTATTGTCTGTATTCTCCAAAGAACCAGAGTATGTGATTTTTAAGTGCTACTCAATTCATTGAATCAAATATTTTCTTGAAGTGCAACATAAAAACAATCTATAGCCATGGATTGATTTAAAGGGTTTGCTTTGTAGTTCCTAGGTTACTAACTGTTGTAAATACTTGATAAAGTTTGTATACTCCTAGGTATTAAAACTGAAATCTTTCATTCAATCTTTCACTCAATAGATTTTTCTCATTCTGCCTTCTCTTCTTACTAGCTATCCTGTATTTGTTAATTCTTAATATTTAATTTGTCCTTCTGGTGTCATTTGTCTGTCTTTTTAACTGAAGCATAGCATAAAGCTTTTTTGTATTTTTTTAACCCAGATAGACTGATCAAAGGGTTTGCTTTGAAATTCCCAAAAGTTTACCAACTATGACAAGTAGATGAAACAGAATACTAGACAAAATGTTGATATATATAAGTCTCAGTGGCATTGTGGCCAACATGTTGAACTGTGAGATTCTAGAAAGTGAATCTAAACTCCAGTTGGGCTATTATGTCTACTTTCAGACTAATACCTTCAGGAAAGGTATGAACTCTCTTATTCTCAGAGATATGGGTTAAATAGCATCACCACAGTTCATCTAAAAGGATGGGTTTGGAATTGGTTGGTTGGTTGGATTTTTATAGCATATCAACCTTTGTAGGTTATTTAACGCCAAATCCATTTTAATGAAAATCATTCTATTTCAAACAATTCAGTTTATCATAAGTATGCAGTTTAAATGTGAAAAACATTTCTATTCCAAGCTATTCAGTTTAGTCAAGGAGTTCTACAATTAAATGTCATAACAGTTCTATGTTAAACAATTCAGTTTTGTGTAAGTACAGTTTCAATGTCAAAAAACAGTTCCATTTCAAATAATTCAGTTTAGCATAAGTACGCAGTTTAAATGTAAGTACGGTTTAATTGTCAAAAACATTTCTATTTCAAGCTATTCAGTTTACTCAAACAATTCAGTTTAGCATAAGTATGCCATTAGTTCTATTTAACCCATTGATGGGGCCCTATCAGGTGCTACCACGCAGGACCAGAGTGGACCTAGGAACAATGACAATTAAGGGGTGCTCCGCATTCCCCAAAGCCCCAGCATCACTAGAACATCACCATCAGATTGTTTAGTGTCATATCCAGGACACTCGTTGGGGGGTCTGCAGAGGTGCAGTGTATTCTTCAGCCCCAGCCGACTGGGCCAGCTTTGGAATTAGATAACCTACAAAGATTGATATGCCATTAAACAAAGAACCCAAACTGTATATATATGGGTGGCTGTATCTGTGTGAATGTGTGAGTAAATAGTCTATTTAATATACGTGGTGCATTCAATAAGTTTCCCGCCTTTTTTTGGACAGGCATTTAAAATTGCCATAGACTCTTGAAAATTCAGTATGTTATTGCTATGCATCTTATGCATTAACTGACCAATTTTTATGATTTCAGGTTCAAATAAATAGCTACAGCAGCAATTGGAATACACTCTACTAAAACCTGATTGTCACAGCTGGTGAATTTCAAAAATGCAATCTGGATGTGAGGACACTTTAGAAGAACGATATGCAATAAAATTCTGTTTTAACCTTTGAAAAAATACCACAGAAACATATGGAATTCTTCAGACTGCTTTTCGACCATCTTGTATGAATCAAGCATCAGTTTTTGAGTGGCATAAGAGATTCAAGGAAGGCAAAGAGTCTGTGAGGGATGATGAGAGGTGTGGCAGGAGTAAGAAAGTCAATACACCACAGTTGATTGGTCTAAGGGTTAGGGTTAGGGTTACTATGTTGAGGTTTTAAGGGAGTTCAGGAAGAGATTCCTAGGGAAGAGGCCCGCACTCTTTAAATCGGGTCAGTGGCATTTCCACCAGGACAATGCACTAGTCCACAACTCCATCCTTGTCACAGACTATTAGACCAAGATGGGCATCAAGACAGTTCCTCAGCCTCCCTATAGTCCAGACCTTGCTCCCTGTGACTTTTGGTTATTCCCTAAGCTCAGAGTCTGTCATTATGAGACAAGTGAGGAGATGAAAGAGGCTGTGATGAAAGTCATTGACACGCTCACACAAGAGGACTTCCATGGGGCCTTTCAGAAGTTGTTGGAATGGTACAACAATTGCATTGCAGCTGGAGGAGACTACTTTGACGGGGACTAGAGTTTCATGTGTGTACTATGAATAAAAGTGCCCATACCAAAAAAGTCTGGAAACTTATTTAATGATCCTCGTACATGGTAAAAGGACAGTCCATAACAACAATAAACTATTGATCTACCTATTACTTCTGACCCAACCTTGGTTGTAATAGAGAAAATGCATTAAAATATATACTCTCTATCTATCTATATGAACAATAGGGCGATTTACCTTCTGTCTTTCAGTCTTTTGTCCTTCTTTCTTTCCTTCCTTTCTTTCTTTCTTTGTAAGCTCAGATATAATGCAACTGTCTTACCCAAAGTCACCAACACTTTTGATAAGGAGCAGAGTGCAGTTTTTCTACTTTTGGAAAGTTAATTAAATATATAACAACAAATAATTCAAATGATAATAATAAAAATAAGCATCTCAATATTTATGGATTTTCTTCATCTTATTTTTTTGGAAGTAGAAGATTTTATACTCTTCACAATAATTTCTATTTTCTTCTGATATTTAAATCTGATAGTTTTTAAAATAACCAAGGAATTTTTTTTAGATACAGTTACTACACTCTGATCCTAGGTATTAATATACTATATGGATACATTGGCCTAGTGGGTAGAGTGTTCGGCAATGATCCCGAAGACCTGGTTTCAATTCCAGGTCGCGTCATACCAAAGACTTTAAAAATGGTACTTGATATTGCCGAGCTTAACACTCAGCAATATAAGGTACATATCAAGAGTAAAGTGGAGCAATCCAGGGAAAGGAGTAGCACCCTCCCCTACACCTCGGTGTAGTAGCTATTGAAAAGGGAGCCTTTGGGTCACCCTCGACTGAAGGTCACCAACTTTACTTACTTACTTATGGATACATTAAATTGAGGCAAAAATGATGGGCCATACATGATTAAGTGGTAGTAATGTCAGTATTACTGTATGGTTGCACCACTTAAATTTTAGCAAAACTCCAGGAGAAAAAGCTGGATGAGAACAACATAAAGTTACTGTGCACTCTTTCGAACAAATCTTGGAAGCATCACCTTACAAAACAGCAGCTGTATGGCCACTCATCTCCCATCACACAAACCATCCAAGTAAGATGAACAATACATTTTGGACACTGCTGAAGAAGTAGTAATAAACTCATTAGTAACATTCTCTGATGGAATTCTACACATGAACACATAAATAGAAGCCAACCAGCGAAAACTTACAATCATCAGCTCTGTACAGACACTAGAGACTGTCTAGAGGTCTCACCAAGTGCAATGACTGACAGTGACAGACAGCGAGAGAGAATCAAAAGGAATCCATGCTGTTGGTATGCCTTGATGGTGATGTTGATAACATATACAATCTGGTAAGCTAAATATATTTACTAAATATTTCTTTTCTTCTTTTTATACCATTTCAATAGATATCGAATGTTTTGACAATGAAACTATGGTTGACTCAAGTTTTGCTGCTTCTTCTTAAATTGCTTTTCAAATATGAAGTTATCAAAGCAGAAAATAGAATAATTTATATTTGTGAAGGAAGACTGAGTGTCAATGTGCTGCACTTTGCAGTATAAAGCAAAACTGTTCCTCTGAGAGACAGGATAGTGTAATCATATACACAATAGCATTAACTTTCATGAGTGACTCAAATTAGATATGCAAGAAAGATTAACCTATCACCTTCTTTGATCTCATAAAAGCTTCTTCTAAAAGACAGACAGCTTTTGAAAGATTTCTATAACAAAATTAGTAAAGCTAAAAATACAAAAGAACACAAAAAAAAAAAAATTGCAGGAGGAAAAATGTTTTGTGAATTAAGTTTACTTTATGTTTGTTGCTAACATTGTCTGTATTCTGTCAAAAAAATCTTCCATTGAAGTGAGAAAAACATCTTAGCTAACAAAGCATTTACACGAAGGAAATTATTGTATACCCTCCCCAGTTAAGATGCAGTGGTGTAAAATTTGCTGAATAGAAAACTATAGATCAAACAAAATTGGTTGATGAGATAAAAGAGAAACCATTGATTAGATAGAAAGAAACACAATGCAGTCAATTTGATGTGTAGATGTTCAAGAAAAAGAAAATATTCTCAGAGGAAGTACAAAGTCAATTAAACAAACTATTAAATGATTTAAAATGGGCCATGAAAAATTCTTTGGGTTACAACAAACTGTATATTTAATGGCAAAATCTGAAATTTCCAACTGATAACTAATAAAATATTTCAAAGAAAAGGTTTTAGTTTATACTTATAACCAAAAGATTTGTTACTTTTTGGACAAAAATTTCAATCTAAGAACAATGTTCTAATAAATCGTTCTGTCTTTGGGGCTTAGAATATGTTATCTGGCTATATCCCATCAGAAGACTAAGATACCCCCCACAAATATAGTGGGTGTCCTGGATATGACACTAAACTGTATCTGATTCTAAAGCTCCAGTTCTGGAGATCTGGAGTGTGCAGTACCTCTTCATTTCCATTACTCCCAGTTCCACTCTGACCTGGAATGGTAAATTTATTATGGGTCAAATAGCACTGTTTAAAAATTATTCATATTCAGTAGAGAACAAAAGATCTTTGAAACAAATTCACAAAAAATGTAAACTGAATGTATAGTGAATGTGCTTCCCTTAACTTTCGGCATAATACCACCCTGCAAAGGTTGATATGCCATTAAAATCATTCAATCAGTTACATTGTAATGAAAAAGATGATTTATTATTATTATTATTATTATTTATAAAAAGTTTTTATCTTCTGGTAAGCTGTTGGACGTCCCTTCAATAACTCAAATAGAAAGTATGATACTCACACCTATAATATATATCTGAGTTATTTTATCTGCTAGTTAAAGATGCATAGTGATGTCCCTTGTCTGGTTATAATAAACAGTAATTTTAATAAAGTTGTTATAGTAGTCGCATGAGTCCCGTTGTGTTGATATGAAGAGGTAAAGAAAACATTGGCACCAGAAAACCATTTTCTTTCGTACAACAATGATAAACATTGTACAACTTACGTTATGCATATTTGAAAGAAGATTGGCTTCATTCTTGAAATCGACCCTAATTTTACCTGGGGAAGAATTCTACACCGAATGGATGCAAGATTTACAAATATGATCGCTTTTATCGGATCTACCAAAAGAAAACTGGATCCTTTGGTATTTTTCGCATTATCACAGAACATACGGGAGTGTGTTAGAGATTTGTCGATCGCTGATATCGACAGAGCAGAAGGATTAAAATCAGTTACGGATAAACTGGATGAAATATATTTACGCCAACCGAACACACACGCATACATAGCTTTCAAGGATTTTTACTCTTACAAAAGAGATATTGACGTTAAAATAAATGACTTTCTGATGCGTTACGAATTTTTGTATCAGAAATTTCAAAAATTTGGTATGACACTCCCTGACGGGGTGCAGGCTTTTTTTAAAGTTAAATATCCGAGGAAAATTAAAAATTCGCAAGGGCCAGGTGTGCAAGTCTCAACGATACAACAATGAAAAATACATTAAAAAATATTTTCTGACGTATCGTCACTGGAATACAAAAATGTTCCAGTTGTTAAAGAAAAAGTTGAAACGATAAATTTTAACCGTTACAAGTATGCCAACGAAATAAAATCTTATAGAGGAGGAAATGGAGCGAATATCTCGGATAAACTAAAGAAAATTAAAGAGATAAAATAAAACAAAATTTGCAATATAAAGAAATTTAAAGGGATTAAAACTTCAATATAAAAGAATTTGAGGGAATAAAATTTGATATGAAGTGAGTTACTATAGCCAAATTTAGTATTTAACAGGGTAATGTTTTTAGGGGGCTTTAGTGAGCAATACTAAACAGTAAATTCAAACGGTAAGTTTAAACAGTAAGTTCCGCAATTTTCTTGTTCTGATACTGATTCAAAAAGATAACACAAACAGTAAAGTTTTTAAAAAGGAATTTTATCCAAAGAAACAAGAAAGAAACGGATAGAAAAGATAAAGTGTTGCAAATTATTGTGCAATTTGCTGAAACTTATCTGAGATAGTGTCCGGAAACAAAGTTCTTTGAATTTAAGTATTTTTTTTCTTTTTTGTTTTGTCGAAATGTTTCAGAGTTCATTAAATTGCGAGTCTTCTTTAAAGTTCTTTTCAGCAGAATTCTCGGTTGAATTTTCTTTCATTTGGTTAACTTGTAGAATTTCAGTAGTCGACTTTCGTTGAATTTTACTTTTATTTTTTGGAAGCTTCTTGCTAGTTCGAGCTTACCGGCAATTAACCCATCTGCTGGCTAATTTTCCTACCTTCAGTTCAATCCCCAATTCGTGCTGAGGGTTCAATGGTAGTTGTCGACAAAAGAAAAAAAAAAAAAAGTCACTTTTTGGTGCCGCACTGTCTGGGATTACTTTTCCTTTCTCCACTCCGGCTAAACCAAGCGCCGCACGTGGTCGGCCTGATCTTTTTCTTAGAAATAATTTTTTATAAAACAAAGGAGGCAAACATGCTGTTTTAAATGTAATTCTGCTCAACATTTTGTGACTGTACTAATCCGAGAAACAATATTGCCACTGTCATGGAATCAGACTAGATACATTTTACCTCGTTTAAAGTGGATACACGTTCTCGAAACATTATGAATAACTCTAATGTAAAAATGTCTAAGCTTGTGAGAGAAATCCTTTCTATTGCTGTGTTGGGTTTAACCAGTTCTCGGACAGTTGCCGGAAAACTGTGGTTTGGTTGTTTTTTGTTTTTTTTTGACACGTTAAATGAGCGAGATAAACATTTAGAAAAACTGTTAAGTCTAACAGGACATTTTGTTATGGTGATGGTGTGGAAATCATCATCATCATCATCATGTCGTGCCGCCAGCACGGATATCCCTGACCATCTCTCGCCACTTCTCCCTATCATTCATCGCCTCCGGCAGGTCTTCTGAGTTACATCCTGTGTCCTCCCATAGTTGCTGTATGTAAGTTCGGGGGGTCGTCCTGCTTTTGCTTGGCCATATGTGGGGGTCCATTAGTTAGATTTCCGGTAACTATAAGAGGTGTAAAAGGTGTTATAGCATGTATTGAGGCTGACAAAGTAAAAAATAATTTAACTTTACCATTGAATCATAAATCTATGAAAACTGTTGGAATACAGTAAGATTTAAAAAAAGTAACTGCTGTAGAATTTTACGCAGATTTATAAATTAAAAAATACAACGTGTGGACATTATAATCTTCGATTGACTAATATGTTTTCGGAGGTTAAAGGATTGGCGAGACATTAAAAATATTCGAGAGCGGAGAAAAGAAGGAAGGCTGAGAAATTATAGAGGCAATTTGCTCATACATCAAAAGAGAAATTGATATCTTTGGTTAGAGGTAGTAAGACACTTAATGATAAGGAGTTCCTGGATCTGATCCGGGATGTTTGTGATTCTTGTTCTGTTTGCCTGCGGTTTAGAAAACCTCTTAGACCTGTACTGGGATTGCCTCTTAGGAACAGCTTTAATGACACTGTATGCTTGGATTTAATGAAATATAGACATAACCAATACTGGATTCTACATTTAATTGATATATCCACTAGGTACTCTGCTGCTGGGCTGAATAAACTATAAGAAGTGAAGAAATTACCTGCAACATTTTTAGTCAGGTTATCATATTTTGGTCTTCCTAAGCGGTTTTTGAGTGACAATGGGGGAGAATTTAACAATGAAGGATACTGACAGGTGAGTGAAAAACTGAATATTGAAATATGCACTACAGTTGTGGAAATTCCCTTCAGCAATGGTACTGTGAAAAGCCACAGTCTGATAGTAGCTGAAGTAACTGAAAACACATTAGACAAAGAGAAATGTGAACAAGAAATAGCACTGGCTTGGGTTGTTAGTGCAAAAATGCTCTTCAAAATCGTTTGGGGCATAGTCCGAATGAGACTGTGTTTGGCTTTAATATAAACACACCCTCAGCATTGACTGATCAATTATCTGCATTAGAAGCTGCAATAATAATTGAGATGGTAAGAACAAATTTAAAAAACTTACGTGCAGCGAGAAAAAAGCTTCACAGAATCTGAATCAAATGAAAAAAAATTTGGAGTGCACTGAGGTCTAATGTGAGAACCTACGTGGATGAAGAATTTGTGACAGGAGACTCTGTCTATTATAGAAGACAAAGCTGCAAGGGATAGCATGGCCCTGCTAAAGTTTTGGGCCTGGAAAGTCAGTGTATACTGATCAGACATGGTGGAGCATTTTACATGTCACTTGATAAAGGCAGACAAATAATTTTAAAGTCCACGGAATGAAGGAAACAAAGAATTAGGAAGTCCAAGGAATGAAGAAAATAAAACTGCCAAAAATGAGCTAATTGAAGTCTTGGGGAAAGGAAATGAAAGACAGCAAAGTCTTTATATCAACAGGACGGAATTGAAAGACAGCAGTAAAAAAACAAAAAAGCAAGCAGAGACAAAATTGTAGAATATAAAATGAAAGAAAGTGATGAGTAGAAAATAGGAAAGATTATGAGTGCTCAACCAAAATCAACTAGAAAATATAGTCATTGGTTGAATATAGAACCAGAAGCAGAAAATGAAAATCCAGTCTGTATCAAATGGAACCATGTTGATCAGTAAGGAGAACTACCTCTAGTAACATAGGAAATAAATTATCAAGAACATGTAGTTTTTCTCGCAGCGAAACAAGAACAAAGAAAAGAGACGATTGATGCAAAGAAAAGAGAAATAGAAAATATGGAAATTCGTCAGCATATGAATATTTATCTAACATTGGTTTGAAATGCATATCAGCAAGATGGGTTATGACAGAGTAATTCAAAGATAAAAGGAAGATAATGAAGGCTTGGCCTGTTGCACGTGGTTATGATTCATATAACCTGAAAACTGATTCTCCAACATGCAGCCGTGAAGCTGTGCGTTTTGGTATGTTAAAAGCCTCAGTTATGAAGTGGCGGGTAGAGACTCTGGATTTCACCTCTGCGTTTCAGCTAGATAATAAGCTAAAGAGAAAGATATTTCTTTGAACACAATCTGACATATGTCCAGAGTCTCGGGTATGGAATTTTAAAAATGCATTTATGGATTAAATGATCCTATTTACCCAACCCCTCCGCTTGGGCAGGATATGACACAAGGTCAATTTTTAAGTGAAGTTTAACAGGTTTGAATTCAGAGTTTTCCTTCTAGACTAGTTGCCTCACCAAAGCTCTAGAACTTAGTCTGCCCTACTATTTACCCATCGCTGGAGGGAGAATAATTGGATTCATACCTTTCCCAAGGGTATTAGTGCTATGTGAAATGCAATCAGTCTTGTCCAGGATTTGAACTCGTGTCGCCGGTGTCCATTTCCTACGACGATAACCATTACACCACGGATTAAATGATGCACTGCACACATGGAATAAAAGAGTTAATCATGAATTAATGAAGCTAAAGGAAATAGTGTGTGCATATGACAATTCACTGTTTCTTAGGCATGATGCAACTGGTAAGTTGATGGGTATTCTGGCAATGAACGTAGGTGACTTTGTATAGTGTGGAAAGGATTTGTTTCAGGAAAAAGTAATTGCAGAATTGAAAAAAATATTCAAAGTTGGAACCTATGAAAGTAATTACTATTGACCAAAATCTCTATGTTTCATCTATATTCCCAATAGATATAAAAATAGAAAGGTCTTTGAAAAAAATGATGAGCTGAGCTTTGTGTAAAAACCACAATTAAAAAAAAACTGATTGGTCAAATGTTGTGGGTATCTACTCAGATACGACCTGGTGTAACATTTGTAACATTCGTCAGATGAGAAATACTGGAAAGGTTCCAAAACTTAAATTACTCTTCGAGGCTATCAAATCACTTAAAAAATTGAAATCAAGGATAAGTTCCATAACCTTTCTTCGGCTGGGAAAACCTTCAGATTTGAATATTGTTTGCTATGCAGATGCAACCTATGTTAGCTTGGAAGATGAATCTACACGGGGTGGTTTTATCATTTTTGTTAGTGGCACGACGAGCAGAATGGCCTCTATATGCTGGTCATCAAAAAAACTTGACTGAGTAACAAAGAGTCCATCAGCCTCAGAGACTCTTGTTCTCAGTAAAGCCACAGACGCTGGAGTATTAATAGCTGCCATGCTGCAAGAGACATTCAGACTACCCTGGCTGCCTGAAGTCCTGTAAAACAGACAATGCGTAGAGACATTAAACTCATCAAATCTGGTAAGTGACCGACGTCTGAGAATTGATGATGCTAGAGAAAAGGCAATGATGGCAAAGAAGGAGATCCAAGTTGAATGGAAAAAGTGAAAGAACAGGTTGCAGATTGCCTGCCTAAGATGGGAGCCTCTTCTGAAAGTTTAAGAGACTTGTTGCATGAATGAACTTCTTAAATATCTTTTATTTTAAATAGAACAGCAGATTTCACAAGAAGAGAGATCAGCAATATTGAAGTCTGATTTATCTAACCTGTTAGTTGTAGGTACAAAGTGATGTTCCTTGTCTTGTCGGAGTGAATAGTTTTAATAAAGTTGTTATAGTTTTCACATGTGTTCTGTTTGTAATATAATTGCGGAGGGATTTCGTTTTATATATCTTGCCTTTCGGTTTAGTTAGGCTGAGAACCTTTCGGTTAGTGCATGGGTTAGTTAGGTGCACACATTGAGTACAGGTGTTCACACGCACGCGGGGCGGATGTAACAATAAGAGATGTCACAATAAAAACCCCAGATAGGAAATGGGACGTGAATGACGTCATGCCCGGAAGCGCTGAGGATTTTGAGATTTAAAAAAAAAACAGTTGAGATTCAGACCTGGGCGAGGCCAGACGACTTTGTGCGCTATGGGCGCCGCGCGTTGGTTGGATGAGTTGAAGTTGAGATTTGGGCTTGGACGAAGAAAGTCGATTTTCGGAGCTCGCCAAGGCCAGACCAGTAGTTTGCAGCGGGGGTGCCGCACGTGCTGGGATTCAGATGGAAAAGTCAGCATAGAAAGAAATTGCGTCTCTCTCCCCTCATGTTGAAAAAACCTTAAACTCAAAAAGATAAATAAAAGTTTCGTACCTGAATCAATTTCGTGTATTTTGGGATTTCCTATGTATATTTCACATATTCGTATCTTGCTCGTAATTTTGGACGTGGATATGTAACATGTTGTGTTGATATGAAGTGGTAAAGGAAATAATACCCACTGCTCATATGGCAAAGACAGACCCAAATTCAACTGGCTCCATTACTTACTACTAGAATGATGTGAAAGAAAAAAAAAGGGCATAAGAATATTTTCAGACAAATCAATATTTTCCAACTCTTGGCAAGTCAAGATGAGCCTCTAATATAGTATATAAGATATAAGCTGGTAGAAAGGATCCCTGCAGCAAAGAGAGACCATGCCCAGCATGTGGCTCAACCATTCATGATGATCAATGCAATAGTTCATCAGCAGACTCACCACACTTAGATCTCATACCTCGTCCTTTTCAACTATTCATATAGAGAGTTTATCCTCACACATGAATTTCCAAGATGGTCTTTTTCAAGTACTTAAGTATATGTCATATTCCCAAATGAACCAACAAATGACGTTCTGATTAAATCTCTGTGTATCAAGTGACCATAAATAAGAATAAAATATTTCCTTTTAAATTAAGCATCTTTTATTTCCATTCTTGTATTACTTTTCACAATTATTAAGTTTGAGCAAATTTTACTCCCCTAAAATGACAACATTCATACTTTCACTTATTAGTACTATAAATCCTGCAACAGTGCTTTGCAGTCAATTTGAATTCAGGTTTTTACAATATATCCTCTTTCTTTCCCAAATTAATATTTATAGATGTGGAGCACAAATAGACATAAAGAATAAAGTATGAATAAAACTGACCAATAAAGTTAATCACTATCAAGTTGTGCTAACAGCACGGATTTTTCTGATTTTCTATATCTCTCCATATGTCCCTATTATCCATCCTCATTAGTGCGTAGCATCCCGAAACACAACATGTTAGTCATTGGCGGAGACATGAATGCCCAAATCGGGAAAAACGGAAACAACAAATACAGCCTCCACAACACGTCAAATAGGAATGGGCAACATCTAACAGATTTCATGATAGAAAATAGATTAGTATTCCTCAATACAAACTACCAAAAAAGGGAGGGCAAACTATGGACATACACGTACGCGAACAATAGTGAAGCACAGATAGACTACGTCCTTATAAGCAAGAAATGGAAAAATAGTGCAATGAATTGCGAGGCATACTCCTCTTTCGAGGGTGTGTCCTCTGATCACCGAATAGACACGGCGAAAATACGGCTAAGTCTACGAAAAAACGCCAAACGAACAGCGACCACCAAATACTATGACTGGGCCCTTTTGAACGACAGAGATATAAGAGATAAATACGTATTAGAATTAAGAAACAGATTCGAAACACTACAAGAGAAGACGGAAAAAAGTATACCAAACGACGAATATGAAAATTTCGTCAATGCGCACCTCGAGGCAGCAGCGAAATGTATTCCAACAAAACTCAAAACTAAATATAGAGTCCCATGGGAAACTTTAGCGGTGAGAGAAAAACGTGCACTAGTGAAAACAGCCTCCAAAAACTATCGAAAAAAACCCAACAAGCTCACATACCTTAAAACTAAAAACTGCACAATATCAATTAGCAGGCATATATATAAAGGAACAGACAGTATACATTCAAAATCAGATAGATAAGATTAGAGACTCGGTGGAAGATAGACAATCTAGGATAGCCTGGCAAACAATAAACGAAGTGAGCAGAAGAAAGAACACAGCCAAAGCAAAACTGAAAGCTGCAAATCAACAAGAAAGAATAAAACTGTGGAAACAGCACTTCGAAAACCTACTAGGAAACCCACCGAAAATAACACATGAACCAATCACCAGAATAATTAGTTAACAATTAGACATTAAACTAGGACCATTCACACAAGAAGAACTCGACTCGGTTCACAGAAAAATTAAAAATAGGAAAGCTGCAGGGCTGGACGAGTTTCCCCCAGAAGTATGGAAGACCAGACAATTCGACGACATACTGCTCCGACACTGCAACGCAGTATACAATCAAAATCCGATAGATAGATGGATGAAGGGATGCATACTCCCCTTCCCTAAAAAGGGGGACCTCGGATTAGCCAAAAACTACCGAGGCATAACACATCCATAGCAGCCAAAATCTACAATGCCCTACTACGAAACTGCATAGAACCCAACATCGACAACATACTTAGGAAAAACCAAAATGGCTTCCGAAGAAATAGATCCACGACCTCACAAATATTACCCATCCATAGAATCCTTGAAGGTGTACGGGCAAAAAACCTACGAGCGACATTAATATTTGTCGACTTTACCAAGGCTTTCGATTCCATTCACAGAGGAAAGATGGAACAAATCCTACTAGCGTACGGCATACCTAAAGAAACCGTAGCAGCAATAACGATTCTCTATAGAAACACCAAAGTAAAAGTACGATCACCAGATGGAGACACAGAATACTTCGACATTGTAGCAGGAGTACTACAAGGGGACACACTGGCTTCGTACCTCTTTCTCATTTGTCTAGACTACGTACTTAGAACATCGATTGACAAAATCAGAGAGAATGGCTTCGAGCTGACAAAGAAAAAAAGCAGAAGGTACCCCCAAAAACAATTACCGACGCCGACTACGCCGATGACATAGCGATACTGGCAAATACACCCGACCAAGCCGAAACACTACTGCATAGTTTGGAACGAGCAGTAGCAAGCATAGGCCTCTATGTAAATGCACACAAAATGGAATATATGTGATATAATCAAACGGGGGACATCTCCACTTTAGACGGAACCCCTCTTAAACTAGTAAACAAATTCACTTACCTAGAAAGCAGCGTCGTATCAACCGAAAATGACATTGACACGAGGCTAACGAAAGCATGGAAAGCTATCAATCGGCTATCGATTATATGGAAATCAGACCTAACCGATAAAATGAAACGCAGTTTCTTCCAGGCAGCGGTCACATCGATACTGCTATATGGGTGCACTACATGGACTCTAACAAAACGGCTGGAGAAGAAGCTAGAGGACAATTACACAAGAATGCTGCGAGCAATCTTGAACAAGTCCTGGTGGCAACACCCCACAAGACGCCAACTGTACGGACACCTGCCTCCTATCACGAAAACTATTCAAGTTAGACGAACCAGACATGCAGGACACTGCTGGAGAAGCAGGGACGAACTCATAAGTGATGTACTCTTATGGACCCCACACATGGCCGTGCAAAAGCAAGACGACCAGCACGAACATACCTTCAGCAGCTATGTGAGGATACGGGATGTTGTCCTGAAGACCTGCCTAGGGCGATGAACGATGTAAATAAGTTCTTGTCAGATTGCCAACACTGGCACGTTTATGTGCAGGGGTCCATGGAAGAACGTCTCTTATGAGTTCATCTTTGCTTCTTCTGTTGTATAGCCATGACCACTGTACATACACATATACATGCAGAGACATATTCAACACAATAAGGACGAGCGAAGACACTTCTTTAGAAAAATATACCTCTCACTTTATTTGAAATGGTTGTGTGTGAGAGAGAGTGGGTGACTGAACAGAACTGCAACATATTGACCCCCACTCTTATGGCCATAACAGCGTTTCTTTCCCGTTCTCCTGGGCTGCTCAACCGGGGGCCCAGCCTCTTTAGGACATGGTCCTCATTCAAGCTTCTTCTCTCCAACCCCAACTGCTCAATTGGGGGTCCTGAGTGCCCCCTCTGCTGGATGCTGGTTCTCTCTACAGCATCCTATCTCCAACTGACTCGAACTTCCTGTGCGCCGAGTTATATTATTGTTTTACGCCCACTCAATCTCTTCCCATAACTGGCCAACGGAATATGCAACTTCCGCCGTCTTTGGAATGGCATGTTTAGCCGGGTCGGAGGTCAATATAAAACACTTCAGCAGTGTCCCACATGTCTTGTTCATCTTGGTTGGTTTTTGAGAGGGGAGTTAAGAGGTTGTACAGCTTTGTTTTCGTGAGGTATTACTTTCAGGATTTGTTCAAAATAGTTTGTACCATTCTTGTGTTGTTCCAATCTAGCCTTTTCTCGATATGTTTTGTTAGCGTCTATGTGGTGCATTCATACAGTAGTATTGACACAGCCACAGCTTGTAAGAAATTCTGTTTTATTTTATCCGATAGATCAGACTTCCATATGTTTGGTAATCTATTGAAGTATGTAGTTGCTTTACATACATTATAAAAATTCTCTCCCTTAAATGTAGATTTACTTTTGATAAAATCATTTACATTCTGATGACACTAGACCTTTAGCAAACATAATTTTTCAAACTCTTTTATTTCAAACTTTACTTATCTCATTTATTGGTGCATAACATTATTAGTGATCTTAGTACATATGTGAATTTTTTTTTATCTGGTGCTCCCACCAGTAAGCATGTTTGTGTCTAAAATGAATTGGTTGGCTCCATACTGTTACTATTACTGTGAGTGATGTCTTTTCTGTAAATGCTTTCACTGTATGTACTGCTCCTGTTGCTATTACTTTAGAAACAATTAATTCTGCTGAGTATCCAAGGGAAAAAGGTGAAAAACTGTTTATTTCTCCTATTCATTATTCTGCCATCAGTTCACATCCAACAAGATTTGTGGGTCTGTTGAAATGCACAAGAATAAACATTAAAAACAATGCCATTAGTATATATGAGTTCAGCAAAATCTGTACTTTAAAAAAGTATATTATATAAATATGGTTATATATTAGTTTATTTTTAAAAATACATTAAAATTTATACAATAAAATCATGAAGTATTTTTCCATAAGACAAAGCAAACTTTTATACTAAATGATCAAGATGTGACATATGGTAAATTTTTTAATGGAGTTTAATAGGTTTAGATTTAGAGTGTTTCCTTCTCCTCAACTTGTTGCCATATCAAGGTTAAAGAGTTCATTCTACCCCTAACTGGAGGTAAAATAGTCAGATTCATACCTTTCTAAGGATGTTAGTACCATGTAAAATAAAAAAAGCCTATTCTGGATTTGAACTCGTGACACTGTGTCTATTTTTAATGATGGTAACCATTATACCACAAATCCTCCCTCTCTCTCTCTATATATATATATAAGTAAAGTTGGTGACCGTAGTCAAGGGCGACCAGAAGGCTACCTCTTCAATAGCTACTACACTGAGGTGTAGAGGAAGGCACTACTCTTTTCCCTGGATTGCTCCACTTTACCCTTGATACGTACCTTATATTGTTGAATGTTAAGCAAGGCGGCATCAAGTACCATTTTTAAAGTGTTTGGTATGACACGACCTGGGATTGAACCCTGGTCTTCTGGAAAATTGGCGAACACTCTACCCGCTACGCCAATGAGCTGTGGCCTAGTGGTTAGAGTGTTCATCAATGGCCCAGGAGACCAGGGTTCAATCCCAGGTCGAGTCATGCTAAAGACTCAAAAAATGGTACTTGATGTCTTCTTGCTTAATACTCACCATTATAAGGTACGTATCAAGGGTAAAGTGGTGCAATCCAGGGAAAGGAGTAGTACTCTTCCTTACACCTTGGTGTAGTAGCTATTGAAAAGGGAGCCTTCGGGTCTCTTTCGACTATAGTTGCCAACTTTACTTATATATATATATATATAGTTTGCAATATTTATAAAAAATTGCTTAAAATCAGTGATAGAGCATATATATCTAAATTAGGATAGTGTAGATATCGAGCAAGGGTACTTAGTGAATTTATGTCTATGCTTTCAAAACTTATATATATATATATATATATAGCATTCACACACACACACACACACACACACACACACAATGCTTATGCATATATCTACATATATAGTGTATTTAGGTAGTAGTCTTTTTTGTGGACATGTTTTATTAAAGAAAATAAGCATATTGAGTCTCTAACACTCTTTAATAAGCTCTACCTTTTTCAAGGAATTGATGACTCCATATTCCTACATGAATAAATTCTAAGTATTTTGGAATGGTACTAGTCATTGTTAAGAAATAGTGAAGAATTAAATTCTAATTTGTTCATATTGTTGATTAAAATCAAGTTTTTTACAATATATGCCCTCTCTATACAATTTATTGAAATTAGAAATGTTTATTATTGAGTTGCATATTGGTGACCTCATTTGTCAGCTCTATAATAAATGATTTAGCCATTTATAGAGGATAGACATGCAAACTCTTCCCAATTCTCTGTATAGATTTATGAAGCTATATCTTGATCTGGTACAAAGTATGAACTTATTATGTAGCCATAGATAGATGGATAGAGAGATATGCTGTAACTTGCCTCCAGAATAGATTTGGGCAATCTATTTTGTGCTACTAAAAAGACAATTTTTATTATCCAATGAACACCAAAGAACAGAAAAACAAAACAAAACTATGCTAAAAACTGATAAAACTAAGAAATAATTCCAAAGGTTAAAACACTTTTAAACATCTAAGCCTTTTTTACAAGCACATGAATAAAACCGCAACAATTAAGCATTCCCTACATATATTTCAAATCATCAAAACAATGTAATGCTGACTTTTAAATGTTCCCTTTTTTTTATGTATATTTCCGTAAACTCTCACACAAATGCTGAGACTTCACTACAAAGTTGACTATAAGTGGATAGCATATAAAATTCAATAGATTCCTTTTAGCACAAGAGTGCTTAGGAGAACAAAAAAAGTATTAATCCTAAAAAAAATTGCAAGAAATTTTAGAACAATGTCGTTTTGGAGCTAAGCCAATCCTAAAAGTTTGTGAATGAAAGAACGACATGGGCACACTGCATCATCTGCTTGAATTGGTACAGATATTATTTCATGCTTCTGCTCATTCTTTGTCAGTGGTTTATGGTTAGATACTGGCAGATGTATTTTCAGAGAAAATTCTCAACAATGAACCATTCTAATTGACCTGCTGGATTCAATCATGTAAACGATCATAGAATTGGTTTTTCATTCAACTTGTATTGAATATAACCATAGAAGCAATTGTGCTGGTCCAAATTAGATATGACGTTTTCATTTTGTTGTAGCAGTTTTTAAAGTGGCTTGTTCTTATATATCTTCAGTTTGTCACACCTAATGTTGGGTTTTATGCCATCACAGAGAGAAAAAGAAAAAGGAAATATGTTCACTATTCAATATAAAATTGCTGCACAAAGAATATCCAAGCAACTAGCAACAAATTCTAAGCTATGAACATTGCATAGCAGATGGTGTAAGTTAGATTTCCAGAGACGTTTGTGCAAAGCAGTAGTATTTGTTAGCTATTTGGCAGTTCAGTATGCAGCAAGAGTAAGAATTTATATGAAAATTGATACTTCTTTATAATTGGAATTCTAATATGTTCACTTAGGAATAATGAGTATCAAAAGTATTTTCACTTTTTTGCCCAGTCGGCTGGGGCTGTAGAATACACCGACTGCAGGTCGGTAAGGACCCCCAATGAGTGTCCTGGATATGACACTAAACAATCTGATGAGGATGTTCCAGTGATGCTGGGGCTTTGGGGAATGCAGAGAACCCCTTAACTGCCATTGCTCCCAGGTCCACTCTGGTCTGGCATGGTAGCACCTGATAGGGCCCTATCTATGGGTTAAATAGAACCAACACCATACTTATGATAAACTGAATTGTTTGGCTAAACAGAATAGCTTGAAATAGAAATGTTTCTGACAATTAAACTGTACTTACATTTAAATTGTGTACTTATGCTAAATGGAGTTGTTTGAAATGGAACTGTTTTTGACATTGAAACTGTACTTACACTAAACTGATTTGTTTGATATAGAACTGTTTTGATATTTAACTGAATGTAAACAAAATCTCTATTTATACTAGACTGAATTAGCTGAATTAGAACTGCTTGACTAAACTGAATAGCTTGAAATAGAAATATTTTTCCCAATTAAACTGTACTTACTTTTATGAATATTTTTCCCAATTAAACTGTACTAACTTTTATGAATATTATTCTTACACCATACAAGTTTTTCCCACCAGCACTAACAGGTGGTTTTTCTCTGAGGTCTGACAAAAAATTTCCTTGGGTCTCTAGGACTCTTCAAATTATTAGATCTGATTTTAACAGTGCTGTGATTTGGCACGTCTCACCATCAGATTGTTTAGTGTCATATTCAGGAGACATGTTGGGGAAGTCTTACTCCTCTGCAGAGATGCAGTCGGTGTATTTAACTGCTCCAGCTGAGTTGGCCATCAAATTTTCATTAATGTGAGGGAATCTCCTTTCATGTAGTGGCTAACATGAAATCCAGGTGCATTATTTTACCCACTTTTAGACTAATACAATTGGGTTCAAGTTTGAGTTTTGTTTAATGGCATATCAACCTCTGTGGGTCATTTAATGCCAGAAGGGTTATAATTGGGAAAGGTAAGAAGCATCATATCCCCCAGCAATAGTTGCCACTACTGTCCTTCTACAAAGATTACTTTGACATTAAATAATCCACAAGGGTTGATAGGCCATTAAACAAAGAAACCAAACCAAACCAAACCAAACCAAACCAAAAATGGGGGATGATCCTACACTAGGCTTCATTAGCATTCACCACTAATGCATCCGTATATGTATTTACCCAACCCCTTTACTAAAAGAAGGATACGTGATACAAGGTAAAATTTTTAGCAGAGTACAGCTAGTTTGAATTCAAAGTTTTCCTTCTCCTAAACTGATTGCCTTACCATGGCTACAGAACCCAGTCTATCCTAAAACACCTGTATAAACAGTCTTGTTTTAACTGAAATGTTATGCAATCTTGATAGGAGAGCCCATACTATTAAAATTTTGTGGAAAGAAAAAGTAAAAAGAATATTGATCATCAAGGCAAAGCACCTCATATAGACAATTGTAGAACTGAAATTTCTTTAAATTTATAATTGCTACCAATTAAATTTTTATAAGTATTTTATTTTATCTAATGATGGATGAGAGTAAAGTTGAATTAATGTCTTTTCCAAGGGTATAAACATTAAGTGAAATACAAACAGCATTATCCCGAATTTGAACTCTGCTCATCAACTCTACTTCCTAATGTAGATTACCATTACTCAATGTGCACTTCCATATTCTGGCTAATAGTGGGAATGGGAAACATTAAGATGATCCAAACCTAAAAAATATATTTTCTCTGTGACCAAGAAAATGGCTTTATATTTTAATGATTTAAAACAAACAGAACGTGAATGTAATTTAGTCTGTAAGTTTGAAACTTATATACTTTAATGAGGCTACAGAATTTTTAGGAGTGTGTGAATAGTGATGCCAAACCTCTTGCATGTATTTTTAATCTGAATAAAGAGGTATAGGAGGTGAGGTGGTGAAAATGGGAAAAAAATGACCAAAATTTGCCTATTCTATGTGTGGGAAGGGCAATCCATAAAAGTATGAGCATTTTATTGATTTGGAAGTATTGATTAGTAAGAATCAAAGAAAGAAGGTGTTTCAACCATCATCCATCACTCCCCAATATATTTCCATTCTTAATTCCATCATTCAATAATTTGATAATCAATGATAAGTATTTGAATGAGTTGGACAATTTCTTTGAAAATCAATTAATTTAATGCAGCAATTTTTGTAGGTGGGAAATAAAATCAAACTTCATGTGAAAATCAATTCAGCCCATTCACTATTGATTTATTATTATGGTCATTTGTGTGAAAAAATTTCATAATCGTCAATTAGGTGAGAAATAAATGGAATTTTATATACAGTGGTAAAAAAAGAAAGAAAGAATTTAATATATTGATAGTTATTAATTATAATGAATGCAATTTTCCTACTGTCTCTGTTCTCTAACTTTGTGATTGCTTAATAAAAGAATAATCAGATTAATGTCATCAACAATATCATGATTGGATCTATAAAAATTTTTGATGACTTTTGGTATTAATAAAAATAATATTAACATATTTAACTTCATTGAATTTAAAACATTAATGATTGGTTATTATTGTAATAATTTTATTGAATTTGATGCCGTTTTTGAAAACTAATTACTGTATCAAAGCAAGCTCACTCTGATAGAAAAGAATTCTTCCAAGCTGTAGAAACGTCAGTACTACCATATGGCTGCACCACTTGAACTCTAATGATATGTTTTGAGAAAACGTTTGACGGAAACAACACAAATTTGCCGTCTGCTCTTTTTGAACAAATACTGGAAGCAGCACCAAACAAAAGAGCAGTTGTTAAGCCATTTATCTCTTACCTTTCAAAACATCCACAAAAGATGAACAAGACATGCTGTCGCTCCTGGTGAAGTAAAGAAAAGCTCATAAAAACATTCTTCAATGGACTCCTATACATAAACACACTAACTTCACCTCTGTGCAGACATAGCATGCCGTCTAGAAGACTTGCAAAGTGTGATGGGTGATTGGGAGGGATGGCAAGAGAGAATCAAAGAATCTGGGCTGTTGGCATACCTTATTGATGATATAGGTGTGGATTAGGCAAACTCAAGAAGGTAAAGAATTGTCTATAACTTTGAAAAAATATCATCATTCCAAGAATTTCTTGGATTACTTTTTATATGATTTGAGTCACTTTTGTTTTTATAACATTTTGGCCTCTGTTTCTATAGAAAAGAGACCCCTTTAATTCTTTATAGATGGTACGTCTGAAGGAGGCTGTTGAATTGACCAGCCAAAATGTTTAAAGAACAACAAAACAACACCCTGAATCAGTTCAGTAATCTGGATTATGCATTTTTTAAATTTTTTATTTTTAATGGCATATCAACCTTTGAGGGTTAGAATCAAAGTGATCTTAGTAGAAGAACAGTTGGCTGGGACTGTAGAATACACCAACTGCATCACTGCAGAGGAGTATGACACCCATCACCAAGTGTCCTAAATATGACACTAAAAAATCTGATGGTAAAGCTTCAGTATGGCTGGAGCTTTGGGGAATGTGGAGTACCCCTTCATTGCCATCGCTTCCAGCTCCACTCAGGGCCAGAGTGGTAACACCTGATAGGGTCCTATCTATTGGTCAAATAGAACTGTTTGACATTTTACCAGTGTACTTATGCTAAACTGAGTTGTTTGGGATAGACTTGTTTTTATATTTAATTGTGTGTAATCAAGTCTGTACTAATGCTAAACTAAATTGTTTAAAATAGAACTGCCTGATCATTTGACAGCGTGTAAATAAATGACTGATGTTTAGTTGAATAGTTTGTTATCCATTGCAATACTTGGAGCCATTTAACTTTGTTGACATGCTAAACTGAGTTGCTTGAAATAGAACTGTTTTCACATTTAACTGGGTATTTGTATTTGATAGAAATAAGTGAAACCATTTATCTGTGTTCAAAAAATGAGCTCAAGCTCATTAAAAATGTTATCTACAAAATGTGTTTAGAAATCATATTTAATATACAAGTATAAAAAGGATTTGGCATTAAATGACCTACAAGGTTTGACATGTCATAAAACCAGTAATAGTACTATTTAACCTCTAACTGATTGGATAAGTGGGTTTATACCTTTCCCAAGAGTGAAAGTGAATGTAATGGCATGACTGGAATTTGAACTCATTTACTATAATGTCACAGTGTAATATACATGGGTCCAAAAATACGACCAAGATAAGAACATGTGAAATAGACATAGGGAATCCCGAAATATATGAAACACTGATGACTTTCTTTTGGTTCTGGTACGAAACTTTTTATTACCTTTTTGAGTTTAAGATTTTTAGACATGAGGAGAGAGAGGTACAATTTCTTTCTATGCTGACTTTTCCATCTGACCCCCACCACATGCGGCCCCCACTGCAAACTACTGGTCTGGCCTCGGCGAGCTCTGAAAGTTAACTCTCGTTTGGAGTTTAAATTACAACTACTGTTTTTTTTTCAAATTCCCAAAATCCTCAGCACTTCCAGGCATGACGTCATTCATGTCCCCGGTCCCATTTCCTATTTGGGATTTTTATTGTGACATCTCTGATTGTCACATCCGCCCCGCGTTTGGGTCAGCACCTGCGCTCAATGTGTGCACCTAACTAACCCATGCACTAAGCGAAAGGTTCTCAGCCTAACTAAACAGAAAGATAAGAAATCCAAAACGAAAAATGATAATATAAAAAAAAATCCCTCAGCAATTATATAACAACAGTTCATCACTTTAGCTGCTGCACAATAAGGACTCTCCTTCTAGAGCATACATTTTCCCAAATCATAGCACTCTCCAAAAATATACTGTATATAATCACATACCATGCAACTTTCTAAGACCAAAATTTTAGCCTAATAATTGGAGGTTGCACCATACATTTAAGATACAAACATTCTTTGTTGACTGCTGCCGCTGCTTAGTTTATTCTAACATTAGTTTACTTTTAAGCCAACAGGTGGCTTAGTTACCAGTATCACATTTACTGTGCTTCTATTGTAGTGCAGTATTTTCATTAAAATCACTCAAAAAATTATGAAAAACCTCGAAAGTTGAAGATAAAATATATTTCCACAAACATATATACACCTTACCCGAGCTTACCATAAATGGAACTATCAGGATACACAGGATATATGATGAAATCATTGGCTGGAGATTAAGTGTAAGGGGTAGCAAAATATATGAGATAGGATCATACTCGAATATATACGGTAGTTGCCTTTTTATACTACCTCATATAATTTACTTTATAAAACAAATATTATATGTTATAAATCTAAGTTTTTATTTCCCTGCAGGGATAAGAATCATGCCATTTAAGAGTTAGTGATGCCCACAATCTGCATCAGACATTACAGAAAACAGAACAGGAAATTTCTCTACGGAATATTTTGATCTAATTGTCTGGTTTGGTTTCTTTGGTTTTAATGGCATATCAACTTTTGTTAGTAATTTAATACCAAATCCATCCTTCTAGAAGAACGGTAGTGGTATTATCCATTACTGGAAGGATAAGGGAGTTCATACCTTTCCCAAGGGTATCGGTATGAAAGTGAATTTAATAGGGCAACAGGTATTTGAACTCACTACTATCCCACAGTCCATCACTTTAACCATTACACCACAAAGAAATCCCCCACCTTGATCTAACTGCTTGGTCATAAAACTATTTAAGTAATAGCATTAACTCTTACTTTAATGTTAATATTTCTTTTTAAAAAAAAATGAGTATTTTTTGAATTACAATAGGTAGTAAAGTTGGCGAACTTAGTCGAGGGTGACCCAAAGGCTTCCTTTTCAATAGCTACTACACCAAGGTGTAGGGAGGATGCAACTCCTTCCCTGGACTGCTCCACTTTCCCCTTACACTCAGCATTATAGGGTATAGTTTAAGGCAAGGCGGCATTAAGTACCATTTTTTGAGTCTTTGGTATACCCCGACTTGTGATTGAACCCAGGTCTCCCGGATCATCAGTGAACACTCTACACATTATGCAAATGGCCTAGTTTGATAAAGTGATTAAATATTTATATCATCCAGAAAAGTGAAAGTTTTGCTAATGAAATAAAAATTGGGATTCCATCACAGTTTATGTTGAAAAATGTTCAAAGTTACGAAAGCCTTTCTTTCTCTCTAAAATTCATATCACCAAAATTTCAAAATGCTTGTGTCAAAATATGAGCATCAAAATATCTGTTTTCAAAATGAGGTTACTAAAATATCTGATTTTTACTTATAAGATTGAAAAAGAAATTTGAATTTTTTATTAACTAAGATATTTGGAGCGATTACAAAATGAGAGATATATTCTTGGAAATACCATTTATAATTTTGAGTAAAGTTGTTATTATTCCAAAAACTGTTCTAACAACTAAACTTATTGATGGCATTGCATTTGTTATAGCCAAAATATTCTGACATATTTTTGAAGGAAAATGTACCTTCTCTTTTAATGGATTGTATACCCAAAGAAATCTGTAGAATGGATCTGCCAAAATGTTGTTATAACAACAGATGGAACATGTAGAATGAATTCAAAACTCCAAACAACTCTTAAAGTAATAGATTAAAAGTTGTATCGTACCTCATGGCTTTTAAATTTTGATCAACGATTTGTGTTGTTTGTTTAAAAATCTCAAGACAGTAAAACTGTTCAAAAGTCAAATGTCTAAATTAGATATTTTTTAAATGATTCATCCAAAAATATTTATTACTGCCCAAAAATGAGAAGTGTACTAATTTATAAACATATTTTACTTAAGCAGGAATAAAAGAAAATTTTTTTGCCTCATGTTGGGAACATTGCAAAAACTTTTGATTCAAATATAGAATTAACAATGAAATTTTTAAATCATATTTTTTTCCGAAATGTAAACATAGTCAACTTTTCTTTCATTAGAAAGGTTTTATATTTGTATCTTTGTAATATATGCATAAAGTACGTTCAAAAAGCATCGTGATTGAAGCTTTATTTACCAAGACAGAAATGAGCAATCAATGAAACATTTTTCTTCAAAATATTCCTTTGACAATGAACACTCTTAGCATATTTTTCAGAAATGTTAACATAGTTAACCTGTATGAGTACACATATATATATATATATATATATATATATACTTTAAAATGAATAGGTCCACAAGGGGATTTATTTTAAGTCATTTATTTTATTTCAACACAAGGTGTTTCTGGCATTTTATACTGTCTTCAAATAGTGAAATAATTTGTTCTCAAGTTCCTTTTGATTTATATAGAGGTGACTGTTTTCATAAGGTTGTGGCTCATTTTAATTCCAAGATTTTTGTCAGGAATTTTCAATTTGATTTAATTGTCCATGACAAATTTTTGTCTCTGCAGGTGTTGTTTCTCACTTTCTCTCTCTTTTTTTTTTTTACAAGTCTGCATAATGAGTGTTTGTGTGTCTGTGTGGCTATTCATGTCCATGAATGTGTATATAGTTTCCATTTTTTAGCTTTTATTTTATTACTCTTCTTCCTCCTAAAAAATAAAGAATACAAAAACAAATCCCCCTGTGAACCTATTCATTTTAAAGTGTTTACTTTTTTCTCTCATTGGACCAACAAAAAAATTATTTATATATATCTATATGTATATATATATATACACACACACACACACACACTTATATATATATATATATATATATATATATATATATACAAGATGTATTCAGAAGGCATCAACATTGAAACTTTATTCAGAATCATAGAAAAGGGCAATGAATGAAACTTGTTTTCTTCAAAATAATCTTTTGGTATTCAGCAAAAATTCCATTGAATTTTCTATTGGTCAAAGCCCCTCTGAAATTTTTCCTGAGATTGTGTTTTAATACATTTCTTTCTCTTTCCTTCTCATCTTCAAATTCTACTCATGAGATGAAGTCTCAGGTAAATAAATTAGAAAAAGTTGCAGAGATATACATTTTCTTTTTAAAGTAGAGGCATTATATTGTGAATTGAATTACCATGATCAGAAAATCCGGTGAACACTTACGCATGACATACGGAAACACTGGATAGCTGTTTCAACCTTATTAGGTCTCATCAGCAGTGTATACCGTGATTTCCACCACTGGAGATCGAACCAGCGACCATAGATTGCATAGCCGAAACTCTACAACTCTGCAAACTGTGGTCACTGGCATCACTTGTGTGTGATATCAATTGGTGTCTCAGTCATAGAATTTTGGCTCTGCAATCTGTGGTTGCTGGTTCAATATCCAATGGGAGAGATCATGGTATACACTGCTGATGAAACATAATAAGGTCAAAACAGCTATCCAGTGTTTCTGTATGTCGTGCATAAAGGTTTGCCGAATTTTCTGGTCACAGTCATTCAATTCACAATTCACAAATGGAAGACCTGGATATGGTTGATTGTCCAAGTAAGGACCATATAATATAAATCATCTGAGTAAGGACCATATATAAAATGATTCAATATATGACATATAACATACATATAACATATACATAAAAGGATTCAATATATGACATATAACATATAACATAACCTAGTTTGATCATCGACATTCTTTCAACGTAAGCAAAATTTACTGAACTGAGATTAAGTGAACCTTCCCCTACTGCACAACAAATGTTTTTGGTTGTTTCCATGAAATTATTTTAGCACTGTTCAAACACATAAAGCATAAATTCCCAAATTTTATCTGCGCAGTTTTCAAATCACATATGAAGTAAAGTGATGCACAACGTATCAGCACACCTACTACCACAATACTACCAATACAATAGGTACCTTCCAGAACTTGAACTGCTATGATCTTGTAATATATGCACCACAAACTATCACATACCAAAATACTGTAAAACTTTTGCCTCCCCTACTAGTATCTTCAGTATGTTTTCTTTTTCAGATAGATATGTTGGAAAGAGTTGATCAATAAGCAAATATTCTTTCCATCTTTTTTTTCTTATCTTATTATATACTTGACCATTTTTCTCATAAAAATGCTGCCTTATAATTAATAACCCTCACACTAATAATTTTAGATATACAAACAGAAAGCAACTACCAGTTTTTGACATATAACCAATGCTTGTAAGAACTTGACAGCTGTGTCAATAATTTGAAAAGGTTATACAAATAAACATCATTTTCAATGTTCAACATGAGTACAACAATCTTTAAGCATTACTAATCATCACTGGTCAATAACACTATGAACTCATAAATGTTAGCAGCTCAAAAGTTGAGGATTTAATTATGTAGGTTTGGCCAGGATATCTTGTGTAAACCAATGATTTGCAAGCCAGTTTAAATGGGATTGAGGGAAAAAACTGTGGCAAAGAGTTTTGCTGTGGCCAGGGCTGGCCATAAGTCAATTGATCCAATTGTTCCTAATTGGGCCCCCCATCTAAGAGAGCCCTGTACTAGTGTAATCTACTCTTGCTTTGTTGAGTACACACAATAATACATCGCAATACACATGTTCCCAGTTGGGCCTTACACCTCCTAAGGCTAGCTCTGGCTATTACTGTCTTCAATGAAATTACAATTGAATTACTCATAATTTGAGGTATATATGTACTTACAAACCGCTCTGCACAAGCAAGATGCGACACAAGGTCAATTTTTAAGCAGAGTTTAACAAGTTTGAATTCAGAGTTTTCCTTTAGAAATACTGGTTTCCTAGCCAAGGCTAAAGAACTCACTTTGCCCTAATATTTACCCTAGCAGGAGGGAGAATGATTGGATTCATACCTTTTTCATTCAGCTTTGTCCAGGATTTGAACTCATGTCATTGTGTCCATTTCCTACAACAATAACTATTACACCACCACAGACACCTCTGTGGTGTAATGATTACCATTTGATATGTACATTTATTTAATTTAAGGAATGTATTTATCAAACTCCTCCTTCAAGAGCAGGAAGGGATACAGGGTCAATTTTTAACCAGAGTAAAACTGGTTTGAATTCTGAGTTTTCCTTCTCCAAGACTGGTAGCCTTACCAAGGCTAAAGAACCTAATCTGACCAACCATTTATCTACATCTGAAGGAAAAGAGATGGCTTCATACCTTTCTTAAGAGCATTAGCATGAAATGATGCACAACAGCATCATCTTCATAATTTGAAGTATCATATAGTTTCTAATGTTCTGGTACATTAGTTTAACCAGAAGTGTTAACCGGCTGACTTGTTATATAGCCACATACATATACATAATAAATGCAGAACATAATCAAACATAATGACGAACTTGAATGAACGAAATTTATAAAAAATATACCCCTCACACTTTATTCTCAAAAGGGTTGCGAAAGGGTTGAGAAAGGGTTGAAGTTGGTTATGTGTGGGAGGTGAGTTGAAGACGGGGATAGACTGCTACATATTGACCCAAAGTTCTTCTGACTATAGCAGCACTTCTTTCGCATTCTGGCTGGGCTGCTCAACCATAAGTCACTGAGGGCCTAAGCCCTCTGTTTGGAACTGGTTCCCACTCCGGCATCTTGTCTCCAACTGACTCCAACTGCAACTGCAACTTGAACTCCCTCAAACCATCTGTGGCACCTGGTTATATAATTGTCTGATGCCTACCTGCTTCCTGTGGGCATACACATATGCACTGAATTCAACTACATCCACAGGTCAAGATGATATTCCGATATCTTCAACCGGATGCACCTGTGTAACAGCAAAACAGGTGCATCTGGTGATTGATGGCTCGGTTGAGGGTCAATATGTTACAGACTTACACAAATCTAATTTGGCATGATTCATAGCAGAAAAAACAAGTGGATCACATATGCAAGTAAGCATGACCCTAAAAATTTACTAATTTCTGGGAGGCAAAGAATTTGCAACACAGTTTTTGGCCTACCTGACCTTGCCTGATCCTCAAGGGTCTTGCAACTCACATGAAATTTCTTGAACAATCTAGTTACTGTACATGAATCAACTGCACCTTCACCTTTTGCACAGCAAATATAGTTCTCATATTAGACTATATTGCACATTCATCTGCATGGCATTCAAATCACACATGGAGTGTCATAATTTACAATGTGTCTGTGCATCAACTAACATAATACTACTAACCACAGTGGTTACCAACCATAACTCGAACTGTTTTGGTTATCCATCTTTACTAGTAAACTAGCATGCACTAAAATATTGCAAAATCTTTGACTCACTCTATTAGAAGCCTAAATATAATCTTGAACAACGGTCTGGTAAACTAATCAGAGTCTAAATTTGTTTGCCTCTTCTTAAAAGATAAAAGATATACTTGAAGTTTTAAACAATCACATACTTTTGTTTATTTTCACAAGCTACTTACAAGACTGGAGCAACTTTATTGGAATTTCCAGACAGAAAGAATTAGATTGTAGCATATATGAGTTCAACTTCCTTTTATATTTTAAACATTGTTATCAGATACAAATTGTCCAGTAAATAAGTTTTTAAAGAAGATTAAAGAAATTTTGTCACAACATTAACAAGAGGATTTGTTTTAAGAAACAAACATGAAATTTGATCATTGGATCTTAAAGAAATAAAAAGTTTGGAGTCTTGTGTCAGTATGTAGACAAATTCATATGATGCATAGAGTTAGTAATTGTCTAATAGTTTCTTATGGTTCCTTTGGAGATAGTTACTCTACTTTGTTACATTAGTAAATTGGAAGTAAATGTAATTTTTTATTCTCTCTTTTTCTTCCTTTTGACTCGAAATCTTTCTCGATAAACAAACGTAACATAAATTCTATACAATATTCCTAATAAGTCAAATGACATAATTTAAAATAAAAAAATGCTGATTCACTAATTAAACGGCCAACTTTTTATTGTTATACAAATTTTCCCCTAGGTTTTTGTATTTTGCATTTTTAAACATCCATCATTGACTTAACATCGCTAATATCACCCTTCATGGTCCTGATGATGGTTCATTAGAACCGAAACGCTTTAGTGTCAACTTCTCAATAAATCTCTCCTTCCACTTGGATTACCTTGTTATCAATTTTTCTCTACATTAGTAAATTGTATTGCTATAAGAGCAATTACAAAAGCCATGTTCGACTCACCTCATGGCAATACAGACTGCTTTGATATTGTCGCTGGAGTCTTGCAAAAAGATGCATTAGTACCATTTCTGTACATAATCTGCCTTGATTTCATACCATGTATGTCAATAGATCTAATGAAAGAAAATGGGCTTGCACTAAAAAGGCAAGAAGCAAATGATATCCTATGGAAAATAGTGATGCAGACAGCACAAATGACTCAGCACTTTTAGCAAATACATCTGCTCAAGCTGAGTTTGCTGCATAGCATTGAGCATGCAGCAAGAGGCATTGGTCTATATATGAATTCAGATAAAACAAAGTTCAGGTCTTTTAAACAAGATACTACTATCTCCTCATTAAATGCTAAGCCTCTGAAATCAGTTGACAACTTCATATATCTTGGTAGCAATATCTCATCTACTCAAAGCAATGGCAACAAGTGGCACAAAAAGGAGCATTAATATATATATATATATATATATATATATATATATATATATGGATGAATATGTGTGGGTCTCTCAGTGTGTTTGTGGATGGGTGGCCAAAGAGAGGATCTTATCTCTGGCATCTTTAAAGTGATGGCAGAATGTCTAGATGACTTTCCTTTGTCTATTTTGATGCAAAGATCACACAAAGACCTGGATTCACAAAAACCTGTGAGACTGGAAGAAAAGGACGAAGGACATCAGTTTGTTAGGATTGAGACTCCGAAGCAGAGAGTTAGAAAGTCAAGTCCAGAACACAGAGCAGACGATAACCAGATGAATCAGCATTTTTGGTAGCTGTGAAGGATTTTCAGTGAGTTCTCATGTTCTTTGTAGTTCTTCCTATGAAATGTTCACATGACCAGGTGTAAGAATTAACCATGGGGTCCATGCCATTAGATGATTAGACGAACGGCCAAACCATCAAAACCAAGCATGTGGGTTGTTTCATAAACATATGCATTGGCAAAACATAGACTGCTATTGATAGGCTAGTGACCATATGAAAGTCTGATCTCTCTAACAGAATAAAATAGGAATTCTTCCAAGCTTCAGACATGTCAGTAATACAGTATAGTTGCACTTCAAGGACACTAATGAAAAACTTGTAAAAATGCAAGATGGGAACTATACAAGAATGCTACATTCTCTTTGGAACAATTCTTGGGGGATAACCCGATAAAACAACAGTTGTATGGCCATTTTCCTCCCATCTCACAAACCATCCAAATAATAAAAACAAGACGTGCTGGACACAACTAAAAAAGTAAGGATAAACTCACAAGCCCTGTTCTCCTACAGACTCCAGTAAATGAGCCCACCAGTGTTGGCTAGCCAATAAAAACTTACATTTATCAACAATGTATGGATCACAGATACCATTTAGAGGATCTACAAAGAATGATAGCTTATAGGGACGGATGGAGAGAGAGAGTCAAGGGAATCCATGCTGTCAGCATGACTTGATGATGATGATGATGAATAGTTTTGTATAGTTGCTTTAGATTAGTGAATGATATATGTATAAGAGAAATTATACTTTATGTATATGGGTATAGCCGCAGTACCATAATGTTAAGTATCCTTGTAGAAATCTAACAGCTGACAAAAATTCAGCTAAAAGCTTTAAGACATTATGCAGTATCACTTATAAATATATTGTAAATTTTTTTTTCAAAAACAAAGATACCAGGATTGTATTAAATCATATCATCATCACCAAAGTATACCAACAGCATGATGTGGTATGATGGTGAGAATTCATTCTGTACGTGTTGGTGAGTGCCAGTCAGAGGATTTCTTGGTCTGTTTTGGCACCAGAAGAAAACAAGGAAAGGCAAGGTCCCAGAGCAGTCAACAGATAGGAGTTACTGACAGTCAGGGAAATGCGACGGTTAGAGAGAGGCAGCTGCTGAAGCAAGGAGTTGGGACTTGTGGACCCAGAAGCCAGGTCAGCCAGCACGAGAGGATGAGTCAGCATTCCTGGAATTTGGGAATTTCATTCAGGCACATGCTCGTTAGAGCCACAGATGCACAGAATGCAAAACTTCTCCATTCTTATGCTTAAGGCCAACCCAAGTCTGTGCTTGTTTGTTTTTCTTTCTTCCACTCTCGGTTATATATGTTATATCAGTTGTATATTTATAAAACAGGAACTACTAGATGATCAAATGGCCATGAGCTGATATAAGAAGTTGAGATAGTGGGGACAGGCCATGTTGGGTATATTGTCACAATGAATTCTATTAACTGTCTCTTGCCATCTGTCCCTATCAGTCATCACTCTTGATAAGTCTTCTAGATATCATCCAGTGTCCATAAAGAGCTGATACATGTAAGTTTTTGATAGCCAATTAATACTGGTGAGTCCAAGAGTAAGAGTCCATATGAGTTTATCATCTTTGCTTCTCCAGCTGTGCCCAGCATGTCTTCCTGATCTTAATTGGGTGGTTTGTGAGATGAGGGTAAATGATCATACAACTACAGTCTAAATGGTGCAGTCATAGAATAGTACTGACATAGGTTTCTAGTTGGAATACTTCCTATCTTGATTTTATATGGTTGATAGCCAAATAATAGCAGTCTATGCTTTACATATTCATATACTAAAATCGCTTTCAGTAGATTGGGATATTATGCAATCAAAATTGATATTATAAGGTACCATTTATTCCCAAACAATTCTGCACTGAAATTTAAACTAAAACAAATTACAACATCACTGTAATTAAGAATTAAATTGTTTAAATGTATATATAGGTGTACTTACTTTTGGACTGCAACATATTCTTTTTTTTTATAACAGAGTTTCAATGCTGTAGAGTTAATTATTCATTTTCATTGTATTGATAAATGAGCAAAGATGCCGAAATATAGCTGGTCACTGCATAAGCTTCAGCTTTTTTCATATTTAAATCATAAGAGTTGAAAAGGAAAAAACAAAAACAAAAAAAGGTACAAATAATAATGTTACATAGCCATACATGAATATGTGAAATGTACATAGAATGTTCATAACTCATATATAAATAACATAGGAATCCCGAAACACAAAAAACACTTACGACTTCTTAGTTCAGGTATGAAACTTTTTATTACCTTTGAGTTCAAAGGTTTTTTGACATAAGGAGAGTGATACACAATCTTTCTATGCTGACTTTTCTTTCTGCCCCAAAACACGTGCGGCCTCTGCTGCAAGGCCTCGGCGAGCTCTGAAAGTCAACCTTCTTCTTGTGACGCAAAATCTCAACTCGCTGACTTTTCTCAAATCCCCCAAAATCCTCAGCCCATGCTTCTGGTCTCATTTCCTATCTGGGGTTTTTATTTTGACATCTGTGAATGACACATCCTACCTGTGCTTATGATGCACCTAACTAACCCATGCGCTAAGCAAAAGGTTCTTAGCCTAACTAAACTGAAAGGCAAGATATATAAAATGAAATCCCTTGGCCATTATATTACATCAAGCTATAGTAAATATTCCTTGTTATTCTACCTGTGGTCAGGACTGAACCAGCAACTTCCAGATAATTACTATAGCTTAACACTTGTATCCAGTTATGGTTGATAGAATTAGAACAATCTATCCCATGGATTTAATAAAGAGTTTGGTTCAAAGTTCCATATAAGCCCCCAAGTTCGACAAGAAACACCTGAAGAAGGCTGAAAGATACATCAGCCAAATCACAGTGAATATTAACAATAACGATAAAGACAATTGTCCAAATACTCTAAATGATAAAAATTATCAAGCTTCATCTAAGAAATTCAGAGAAATAAAGCAAAAACAATTTTCTGAGCCAACCTGTTGTTGGGTATAGAATATATGAAATATCTTAGATTTATTGGTCTGTTCATTTCATGCCCCTTTCACACCATATCATGATTTACAAGAGTAAAAAAAACACAGATGGACTACAACTGCTGCTGCTATCTTCACTGACTGCTATTCTTTTTCAACTAGCTCGGTCTCCTTTCCCACTTCAGTTTACACCTCACAAAGTCACATTGAGAAAAAACAATGCCCCTTCATTGACACTTGAATTTAAAGAGGACCTTCATACATCTTCACTTGTGATAACCAGACATGCTTAATATCTCTCCACTAGCATTTAATGGATTCAAATGCAGTCAGCACTTATGTAAAACCATGATTACCATTTCTCATTCCCTTTTACCACAAGAATCCAATAAATGTAATCAATATAGTGAATGAGAGATTTGACATATTTGCTTAATAAATCCTACAAGATCACAGCTTATAGAAACAGTTAATGCTGAATACTGGTTGTGGCAAAAGTGAAAGAGACTCCTTCAATATATTCTTTATTTGTTGATATCTTCCCAGTAGTCAATGCATTTCTATATTTTCTTCTTTTACTCCTTGGAGCATCCTTTAAACCCCTCCTTCTTGATAACCTGAAAAAAGGCAGTTATGTCTATCCTTCTGTTACCCACAACATACTCTTTTGATGGCTTACTCATATAAAAGCCAGAGGTTGCATGCTGCAAGATCTAACAAGTAGGAGGAATATACAAGGATAGCTTTTGTATCAAATAATCCACAAAAATTGATATGCTATTAAACAAAGAAAACAAAATCAAACAAGAATCTCACTGTGATGAACCAAATTTTCATACCTCTTTCTACATCACTAAAGCCTAATTTTTACCAAACTTCCAGGAATTGATAGAGTTTTGATCGGAAAGATTTTGTACTGATTTTTAGATGAGATTTGTCTCTCCCCTTTTGACTTTCTGTCAACCCCATGATAAAATGACATCCATCTTATAGGACTTATCCACTCTCTTGGTAATCTTTACTTGAAGCAAACAATTTTCTCCCTCCCTATATACACTTAGACCCCCTCAGATGTACCATATGTTGAACCTTGAATTTCTTAAGACCAATGATCTGCTCTTAAGAAATTCTTTGAAAAAATCTAATTTAGGTTAATCATACCCATCCAAATCTGGAAAACAGTAAAATATTAATTTTCATTGATTTTCTTGGGTACCTCTGAATAAACAAAATGCTGTTTAGTAAAGAATGAAAGATTCTAACAAATATTTCACAGTTAGCAATCGGGAGAATTTCCATGCTAAAAAAATGATATTTAGTATCAATGTAACTTTCAGAAGTTTACCATTCAGTCATAAATTGGACTGGAAATTGCTTTATTTCCTAAATAAAATATTTTTGATTTATTGCTCTTATAAAAATCTCTCAATGATGTGCCATTTTTACTTGGTTATACAAATACAAATATAATAAGAATTTGGGTGATAGAGAGCCAGGGAACTCTATACTTTCAGATTGAGTTGATGATTATGACAGATATTTACTACCATAGGGTATATTTTATCAAAGGTAATCCTGATTATGAGGGGTGATTGATAAATGATATTCATAATCTTATAAAACAAGTCTTTGACCAGTATATTCTTCAGCTTTCTTCTGGTTTGATAACTGCCACCATAAGCTTTGTAGAAATCTTGCTAGGATGTACCATTTTTGCTGGGTTATATATAAGTAAGTAAAGTTGGCGACCATAGTCGAGGGTGACCCGAAGGCTCCCTTTTCGATAGCTACTACACCAAGGTGTAGGGGAGGGCGCTACTCCTTCCCAGGATTGCTCTACTTTACCCTTGATCCATACCTTATAATGCTGAGTGTTAAGCAAGGAGGAATCTACTTTACCCTTGATCCGTACCTTATAATGCTGAGTGTTAAGCAAGGAGGAATCTACTTTACCCTTGATCCGTACCTTATAATGCTGAGTGTTAAGCAAGGAGGCATCAAGTACCATTTTTTGAGTCTTTGGTATGACTCGACCTGGGATTGAACCCAGGTCTCCCAGGCCATTGGCGAACACTCTAACTGCTAGGGTTACATATATCTATATGTAAAATTTGGTAATTTATTGATATATCAGCATGAAAAGTAAATTGAGTGTTAAAGTTAAGAAGAACAAGAGTTTCATTAAGTAAAATTCTTCCTTGGCATAAATTTCTCATGTCACCCAGCTGAACTAGGCTTTACTTTTGATGATCAGCATTTAGAAATGTTGCCAAAGAGATTAAATGATTCTGAAAAGGTCAATTGAGTACAGGCATCTAGTAAGCTTAGCTTAAGTCTGACAGAAGAGCAGCTGGTGGACAGAGAAGGTGAATAGGAAAATTACTTTGTTCCATTCTTCAAAATGGGAAGTCCAGCCTTGAAAATCAGCATTCAAAATATCATCTTGACCATTTGAGAGCAATTAGGAAATTTATAATTACTATTGCCACTAAGAAGGCCAAAGTCACAAAGTGCGCACTTTCGTGATAGTGGGCACAATAATTTGTTGCTCTATTCATGAGAAAAGACTAGCTTTGAATTCTTTTCTGAAACAAATTTTGAATATTTCTGACTGGAAAAATGTAACAGGTCTTTTTAGAGGGGAAAAAATACAGATAGAAAGTCTTGGATGTGTCTATACTTTTGATATGATCAAAAACCTAGCTCATTTAGGACAGTGACACCTTTGAATTACTCTCATTGAAGCCTCACATATTTATCCAGGTATTCTTTCCTTATTTCAAAACTAGCTGTCAAGTCCTCTTTTAGGATTTCAATCATTATTTTTAATCTTTTCCTTCGTACATATCAAGTAATTTTAGCTTTTGGAAAAGACAGAAGTTGCTGAGAGACAACTCAGGACTATTTTGGATTGGTTTCTTTGTTTATAGGTACATGAAACTTTGTGGGTTATTTAAGGTCAAAGCCATTCTTGCATCAGAACAGAAGTGGTACAATTTAACCCATAGCTGGAGTGGGGATAATAGGGTTAATACCTTTCCAAAGAGTATCTGTCTGAAAGAGAATAATGCAATTGAAACTGTTTGTTGGGGTGGGGTAATAGACTCAAGTGATGTGATGTTTGGCGCCTCCCCCACAAAAAGCAATATGAAAACTTATATTTGATCATACTGTTCTGAATATGGTTATGTATGTAGCTAGATGAAAAAATGGATCTTTAGTTCTTGTGTATAATATTCACCCTCAAGTTTTAGAATTAAAAATGGGAGGAAAAAAGTGAGTGCTATACTTGAATTATAAGGGTAAGTAAAACATTTTGTGGGCACTTGGCTGAGAACAGAGTTTAAGGTCAAAGGTCAGTCAATCAACTGTTTCATACAGGGTGTGTCAAAATAGATGCAACCCATTAAGATGATAATGATTTAGAACTGAGGCAAGTGCAATGGTGGTCGTTTGAAACACATCCTGTAAAAAATGCATCGTTTGAGCTAGAGACATCCAGTCAATGCATTTTTTTAATTGTTTAGCTTTCTGAATATGGAATCTTTTCTTGAATTTGTTGTCTCGGTAATAAATTGTTATCATATTAATAGGTTGCATCTATTTTGAGACAGTTTTGAATGATTTTGTCTCCAAATTAGTGATGCAAAATATTTTTTCTTCTCTTGTCCAAGGCATTGTTATCAAGGATTAATAGTCATTATAGTTTACTATTTTCAAATCTGAAACAAAAAAAAGGACATAACACTATTATTAGTAGAGTTATTAGTAGTGTTGCATTCTGGTTAGTGAATGCTTGTAATATTAAATAAAGGACAAACCACGATATGAGAGGAAATAGAGATATATTCTCAGGAAAAAGTATATACAATAGAGAGACTATTAGTAGACAAGAACATAGGATTAGTGAATACAGAATAAAGATATAGTCCAATGATAGTATTGGCTTTCATTATTACAGTAGCAAGTAAGGTGATCTCGTGTGATCTCCAGTCTCCAACACTCTAATACTATTCCTATAAGAAGCTGCTCTTCACCTTCTAGTCAGCTCTGGTATTAGTAGCTACTGCTATATATGGTAGATAGACTAGTTCACTGTGTGGAAAAAGGTGGGTGATACCCAACAAGTAGTCACATGGGTCCCATGTATAGTGAGATACCCTGTAGAATCCAAGATTTCTTATTGACTTCCACATGAGCTGTTTCCATGTGAAACTGCATCACCTCTTCCCATGAAAATATATCTATTTATTCATTTTGAATGCACAAATCATAAAAAACAAACTCACTTGTATCAGAGTAACTTGTAACAATGTTTTTTTATGAAAACATTTTCAAGAATCATGTTTCTGTATTTTCATAGTCCATTTAATATCCTGTCATGAAATAACATATTTAACGTTTCTTTGGTTATGTGATCATCCAAATGGTGTGACAGGCTCTACACAAGCCTTAATAACTAGAAACAAATCATCTGTTTGTATAGTCCTATGGTTCGTGTTTTAACTAAATTGTTGTGCCCTTATATGTTATCTTTTACAGGAGACTCTACACTGTATAACCAATAAATAAGTTCATTTTTCATAAAATGCAGTAGATTTGATACACCTCTTACATTTTTTAATAACATGTAGTGGATTTGGCAAACCTAACAGTTTTTAAAAATAAAATGCAGTGGATTTGGAACACTTCTAACAGTTTTTTTTAATAAAATGCAGTGGATTTGGAGCACTTCTAACAGTTTTTTAATAAAGTGCAGTGGATTTGGAACACTTATAACAGTTTTTTAAATAAAATGCGTCAGGTTTGGTTATACCTAAAAATATCCATTTCATTGTAAAATGTTTGACTACAAGTAATAAAATCCTATTATGTTTGGCTTAGAAGACTATGAACATTCTATAAAATAATTAGTAGGGGTATATTTGATTATGGGTGCAACTCTATATATTGTATATTCCTCCATAAGCTATGGGTAAAATGGTAGGGCAATTTGGTCTCTCGAGTCTCGGGAGAGCAAAAGGTCTTCTTGAAGGAAAAACTCTTAGCATTGTTGATTGAACAATTGGTGTCAAATGAATGCACTATTCTTCTTTTACTAATGCATAAAAAATACATACCAATAGAAGCCGTCATCAGTATAAACAAATCGCCTGTGTAGGTAGACCAATGATTCCCATCTTTAACCGAATGATTATTTTCACATATACATTCCATCTGTCTAACTCTCTTGCTATCTATGAGTGTACCCATTATATCTACATCTGAGAATTTGCTATATATATATATATATATATATAGAGAGAGAGAGAGAGAGAGAGAGATTTAAAAAAGTGATATGACAAATAAGAATATTTCTTTTGGATTAGTTATTTTTGCTTGATTATAAACAATCCTCATGAGAACAGTTTTAGCAAAGAAATGAGTTGTTTAGTTGATTTTCAAACAGTTTTTAAAAGAGTTGATTTGCTACACAAAAGAGCAATGAAAAATTAACTGGTAATGTACAATATGCATTTGTTGAATGAAAAATATATTTTGATATATATTTCCTTGACATGCTGCTGTAAATGTGCTAATTCTATGGTGTGGTACACACACACACACACACACACACACACACACACACACACACACACATATATATATATATATATATATATATATATATATATAATATGAGTGTTGGTCGTCAGTAAATCAATTTGGGGTTATGTGTTGAACCAAGTGCAATACAATATGGAGAGTGCTCAATATCTAGGATAGAGCTATTATAATAATGATAATAAGTAAATAAGTATTAGATATATATATTTAATCCATGGAAAATATTCTGCAACCTTAGGTTTCATGAAGTTTTAAAAAGTTTTTAAAATTTATAAAACAACATTCATCAGGCAGTTAACTTCAGTCATCTTCTTAACTGCCTGATGAATGTTGTTTTATAAATATTAAAAACTTTTTAAAACTTCATGAAACATAAGGTCACAGAATATTTTCCATGGATTAAATATATATACATCTAATATATATTTATTATCATTATTATATATATATATATATATACTACTCTCGGGAAAGGTTTTTCTTGTAGTTAATGGTAAAACTGTACTAATATTTTCCATGGATTAAATATATATACATCAAATATATATTTATTATCATTATTATATATATATATATATATATATATATATATATACTACTCTCGGGAAAGGTTTTTCTTGTAGTTAATGGTAAAACTGTACTATGTGCTATCTTTCTTCAAAGATGGCTTTAGCATTAAATAATACACAAAGTTTGATATATGAAACAAAGAGACATTATTAAATAGGAGGATTATTAAATAAGTTTCCAGACTTTTTTCGTATGGGTACTTTTATTGATAGTACACACATGAAACTCTAGTCCCCTTCGAAGTAATCTCCTTCGGCTGCAATGCACTTGTTGTACCATTCCAACAACTTCTGGAAAGCTCTATGGAAGTCCTCTTGTGTGAGCGTGTCAATGACCTTTGTCACAGGCTCTTTCATCTACTCAGTTGTCTCATAATATCAACCTCTGAGCTTAGGGAATAACCAAAAGTCACAGGGAGCAAGGTCTGGACTATAGGGAGGCTGAGGAACTGTCTTGATGCCCATCTTGGTCAAATAGTCTGTGACAAGGATGGAGTTGTGGACTGGTGCCTTGTCCTGGTGGAAATGCCTCTGACTCGATTTGAAGAGTTCTGGCCTCTTCCGATGAAATTTCTTCCTGAACTCCCTTAAAACCTCAACATAGTAACCCTAACCCTAACCGTTTGGCCAATCAACTCTGGTGTATTGACTTCCTTACTCCTGCCACACCTCTCATCATCCCTCACAGACTCCCTGCGTTCATTGAATCTCTTATACCACTCAAAAACTGATGTTCGATTCATGCAAGATGCTCCAAAAGCAGTCTGAAGCATTCCATATGTTTCAGTGGCATCATCTTTTCCAAGTTTAAAACAGAATTTTATTGTATATGATTCTTCTAAAGAGTCAGATTGCATTTTTAAAATTCACCAACTGTGACAGTTAGGCTTTAGTAGGGTGTATTTGAATTCCTGCTGTAGCTGTTCATTTGAACCGGAAAAAAATTGGTCAGTCATCTCATAAGATGTATAGCAATAACATAGTGAATTTTCACGAGTCTATGACAATTTTAAATGCCAGTAAAAAAAAGTCTGGAAACTTATTGAATTCACCACATATATATATATATATATATATATATATATATATATATATATATATATATATATACAGTAATAAGTAAGAAGTATAATGTATTTGATCAAAGGCATTAATTAGCTAATGAGCTTACAATAAATGCAATGGAACAATAAAACTGGGCTGCATAATTATTGTGTCAATAATAGGATCGAACTTCAAGTATCAGCAAATAGTTTTATAGTAACTCTTTTTATTTTGCTTTAGATTTTAATTAAGCTCTTTGCATACTGTTAGTAACTACTAATAAGATATATATATATATATATATATATATATATATATATATATATATATATATATATATGTATGTATGTATGAATTTTTTATGTAAAAAAATGATAGTACAAGAGAAAACACAATATATTATTTTAGAAAATTTTAATAATATCTTGGGGATTTTTGTCATTAGATGAATTAGACAGTCTAATTGAAATGAATTTATGACCCAAGTTCTATGCTCTTCAAAATTATCTACACAAACATGATATCATGATTAGTCAACTATGAAAGTCTCTTTTAAACATAATGTATTCTTTATAAATTCTCTGATACAATATTTATGTTTCCATTTAAGTTTTAAGACAATGCAATGATTTGCAGATACTTTGAACTACCATTAACTTTGAAACACCACTTCTGTGTGTGTGTGTGTGTGTGTGTATATATATATATATATATATATATACATATATATATATATATATATATATATAGTATTATTTATATTAATCAACATTCAATTATCTTTTTGCTTCTTTCTTTTTTGATGGTGAAGTGTGACAGTTTGCTCTTTACCTGGTATTTGGGAATATCCGATGCTGACTTTTGGTTATATTTGTCCTTTAGACTTTGGTTCCATTTATTCCTCTTTTGGGGACACTGAACTTTAGCTTTCTATTTTTTTACATTATGTTTATAAATTTAGAAAGAGCTATTTTGTTTAGTTTTTTTAGTACAGCCTCTTGTAAATTATCAAATTAACTGATGACATTTAGGTATTTTCTGTTAAGCTGAATCTCAATCCAAAATAAATTCAATATATACAAGTATGGTATTAAATCACACACACACACACACACACACACACACACACACACACACACACACACTTAGAATATTTGCATAGGTAAAGAGTATCATATGCTACTTCTATAACATAAAGAAATGTGACCTTAAGCCAAGTTATAAAAGTATCTCTGTCTTTATACATGCCATACATATACATATATATAAATATATAACTCTGACAAATATAAAATGTTGATAATTCATTAAGCTCAGAAGCAAAGTGGTCCTTCAACCAAGCAAGAAAATCTTGCATCTTTGTGATTATTGTTTTGTTACTGAGTGCTCTCATTTTTTCTGGGAGATGTTCTATAAGTATGGATATTTTTCTTTGTTGGAGAACATATTTTGCTAGGGAAGCTGGCAACGATTTTTTATAGGATACTCTAGGGTTTGTCAGTTACTTGTGCACTCCTCTCCTTTTCAGAGTTGGCAAGGATAGTTCAATAAGAGATCAGCATCTTAGTGGTTGCACTGACTGGCTGGAAGTACGTGAAGATGTGTACATCCACCCTCAAAGGATTTTACATGGTTGGCTTTTTGTTGAGAGTTTGTCATCCCTAAATTGTTCTATTTGACCCATAGATAGAACCCTAACAGTTACCCCTACTTTGGGTCAGAGTAGACCTAGGAGTAATAGCATTAAAAGGGTACTCTACATTCACTAAAGCTCCAGGATTGGAGTTTTTCCATCAGATTCAGTTTAATGTCATACCTAGGACAAATATGTGTTTCCATCATTTAAAAAGTCAATGAACAAAATTTGAATTACACTTGAGTCTGGTTATGTTCAGTTTGCTCTTAGAGATTTGGCAAAGTTGCTTATGTTCACTTTGTGCAAATAATTTTGGGAAAGACATAAATCCAATTCTCCTTACTCTCATATAAGGCAAATCAATTAAGATTTTAGCAGATGTTGCATATTTTCCCTTTGCATTAATATCTTTAGGGAAGGTATGAATTGACCTCATATTTTGTCAAAAGTTTTACTCTAATATTTTTGTGAACTAATTAAAGATAATTCTTTATTAAATCCTCAGATTTGTGATCATATCCCTCCAGAGAAAGTCTTTAGGGATAAAACCTAGGGGTAAATACAAAGCTGCAGTCCCTAAAGCAATCTTCAACCTCATTCTTGCAATTCATCGCTCTCATCCTTCACTTAACTTCAATAGTGTGAAAAGAGGAGACACTCCATGGGCAACTGCCTTTCTACCATGCAACCTTGTTTAAGCCTATGTCCTGGAGATAAAGCAAGACTTTCTTGGTATAAATATATGGTCTTATGCCAAATGTTGCATGGTGAGGTTAAACAGTCACTATTATTTGCTCTCATTTCTTCCTCCCTAGGATCCTGAATGATGTGAACAACTATAGAACACAACAGATTTTTTACAGCAACTTCTTTAATGATATATATATGTATTTTATTTATTGCCTTTGGGTCATTTTTCTGGGGTGTTTTCAGACAGTTCACTGCTAGTAATCAATTTACTAAACTTCTCATCTCAAATCTTTAATCAGTTGTTGATGCATATGTTTCTGCCAACACATAGACACTGATTGACTGTTCCATCTTGTCTTTGATGTCCTTTTTTCTATCATATAATGTTGCACCTGTCATATGATCTCTTAACCACCAATTCTGCCCTGTTGTCTGGGTTTAGAATAAGCCAACAGCATCCTCTGCAGTTGGGTAAGACCCCTCACCCCACAACAAAAGAGATGTCCTTGGTATTACACTAAACTGCATCTGTTGGTTTGGTTTGGTAATTCAGCTAAGTATAATTACAGATTTTGTTTACACACAGTTAAATGTCAAAACAGTTCTATATCAAACAATTTAGTTTAGTATAAGTACAGTTTCAATGTCAAAAACAGTGCCATTTCAAAGAACTCCATTTAGCATAAGCACGCAGTTTACATGTATGTACAGTTTAGTTGTCAAAAATATTTCTGTTTCAAGCTATTCAGTTTAGCATAAGTATGCATTTAGTTCTATTTAACCCATAGATAGGGCCCTATCAGGTGCTACCATTCCAGGCAAGAGTGGACCTGCAAGCAGTGGCAATGAAGGGGTGCTCCGTATTCCCCAAAGCTCCGGCATCACTGGGACCTCACCATTAGATTATTTAGTGTCATATCGAGGACACATATTAGGGGAGGGTTTTACCTCTCTTCAGAGGTGCAGTCAGTGTATTCTACAGTCCCAGCTGACTGGGCATAAGGTTGATATACCATTAAACATAAAAACCAAATCAAATCAAACAAGTCTTAACTCATGAAAACTGACCAGTGGTTTTGTTAGAGATCATTTTTGGTTAAGCTGTCAAGATGATCACATGTTGACCAGAGATCCATCTTACAGTTTTTATCTCATTCTTCATATCTTTAAGTATGTTAACATAAATAAAACTTAAGAAAAGTTTGCCAATTCTAAATTTGTTTTCTTATTCAGGACTTCAAAGATGGATAAAATATAATTGAGTGGAAAACAATAAAAAAAAAGTTGTTTTTTGTTTTTGTTATCCTGTTGCTTCAGTAGATAATGCATTCTTATCTTTTTTCCGAGATGTCTGTTATTTCAAACTCCATAAGAGAATCTTATCCTTTTGAACTTTTCAAATGTCTACTCATCTTTTTCTGTGGTTCTAGCAAGAAGTCATTTGAGAAAACGTAATGTCCATTACAGGTTTTCATCAAAAGAAAAGAACTACCATAGAAATCAAATGAAGCAGCAGAATCACATGGAATCGGGATTTACCTTAATGCCTCTTTAGATTAAATATTTGTCCAAACATAATAAACTTCTTTGTCATTCAAATCTGCAACATTGAATTGTGTTCATGTTTTATTTCTAATACATACTACAAATACTAGTCTATTGCTAAATGTAAATCAGTTCCTCTCTATTGTTTTTTGTCTTTTTCTCTCGCTCTTTCTCCTTCTCTTTCTGTCATCCTTTCTTTTTCCATCCCTTGCCCTTCTCTCAATGGGACTGTATAAAATTATTACTGTATTAATAAATCCTGCTATATGGCAACCCATATGCAAACTAATCTTGCAGACTGACAAAGATTTTTTTCTTTATTTATGGGTATTTTTATAAGCCCCGAAAAGCCCGGTTTATTCCTACGTTTTGTAAAAGAATAAACCGTACTTCAACCGCAGTAGGGAGATGGGTGGCAGCTTTTGAAGAAGGGAGACGAACGACTTTTTGTGTAACAAAATTTATTTACAACAAACAACAAACAGGGTTTTACACGAAATGGAACAAACAATGAATATGTAAGAGTTTAAAAAAGAGTTCAATGTTCTGATGGGTGGAAGGTGTATAAGAATAGGGTTTTGTAAGGTTTTGTGAGGTTATGTGAGGTTTAGGTAAGGTTGTAAGTTTAGGTTGTAAGGTTAGGTTATATAGGGTTAGGTTATTAGGTGTAAGGTGAAGTTTTGCAGATAAAATGCCTGCTGGAACTTAGCTGTGATCTTGGTTCCTTTTAACTCAGCACGTGCGTTCGTTGCTCTTGGCTGCTGGCTGGTGTTGAAGGTACCAAATACGTTTGCCGTCAAGGGCTGCTACAAATGGACCTGTTGCTAACAGTGGTGGGAGTGGAAAAAAAAGGCAGTATCTTCAGTTGGAGTTATTTTTATAGTGAACACCACATGACCCCAAGGGGCTGCTGATATTCAGTGAAACAGGATCACCATTTCCTTAACGAATTTCCACATATTGAATCAGGGACTTCTAACATACATGGGCTAAATTAATGAGTACATTATAAATAATGTAGTGCATCATAGAAAATGGAATTGGTGATCTGAGTTCAAATCTTGGATGAAGCAATCTGCCTTTTACTTCATGCCAATACCCTTGAGAAAGACATGAATCTATCTGTTCTCCTTTCCAGCTATGGGTTGATAGTAGGGCAGATTTGACTCTTTAGTCTATGTTAGGCAACCTGTCTAGGAGAAGTAAAACCAGCTTTACTCTACTTAAAAGTTGTGTTACATCCAGTCTATGTTGAAGGACAAGTTAAATACATACATAGGCTAAATTATCATTCGTGCTTGATCTGTAGAATATCAACTGAATATTCATAGTAATATAAATCTTAATCTGATAAATATAATGAGTGTATTAAAAGTTAATTATTAGTTCATAAGTAGAGGTGTTAGGGGATGACATTCTGATTCAAGAGGGAGCCAACAGATACTACTTATTGATCTTTGACAGAGGCGCCAATTCATATATAAATAATCATGTATTTTTTTCATTTAAACAATGCTGGTTTTGTACACTTGTAGTATTCTAGTTACAATTTTCTATGTTAACAAACAGCACAGTAATTTTTATATGCAAGACCAGAGAATTATCATTATTCTTTGTTTATCAGAGTATCCAATCTTTGAGCAAATTTTTAGAATAAAAATACTCAGTAGTCTATTATTTTTCTGAATGTCATTAAAGATACTTCCTTCATAATACCTATTTTTTTTCCTTCATTCTTTACATTGTTTACTTGTATCTTGAATATTAACTCCTACATTTTACCATATAGAAAAATTTACAAAATGTTGTCAGTGGCTAAATAGTAGTTTCGACTAGTTATTTTCCAAATGGTTCAAAAATTGATTGTTGGTTTCAACTATCCTTGGTAAACTATTCCCAGAGGAAATAATTTATCTGATATTCATATAAAAAACCTGCTGTATTATCACTGATAGAAAAATAATCTCTTTGCTATAGTTTATAATATTCCAAAGTCTCAGTTTTAATTTCTCTTTAACATAAATAAATATCTAATGTGTCTATAGCATGTGTATCTCCAATTATCCTGTTTATTATCCTCTCTTGCCAATGATTTAAATCATTATATAACTTTTAATGACTTTCATTTCAGTTACTAGAATTACAAGAGAAACAAGTGAATATAGACTTAATAAAACTACCAAAAGTAATAATCCATCTGATGATGACTATATATATATATATATATATATATGATGAATGCTTTTTTTGATGGATGATACATATATTTACCACCAAATCTACAACTTGAACATTAATAACTAATGCAACTTGTGAAGTATAAACAAGATGCATAAAATGGTAAGATAGAAAGACTTCAGTACATTGTTGGATTATTGTGGCATAGACTAGTATAAAATTTATTCCACTCTTGACATAGTAACAGCTCAGTGATAAGCATGACATGTAAATATATATATATACATATGAAGGGCAAAGAGTCTTACATATTTTCATTCTGTTTCATTCTGCAAAGACAACGTAATGTTGTAATCTTTTCTGTAAATAAACCTTCTGTGGGTATTGGGTGAAAATTGCCATGATATAGAAAGCTCTGCCAGTCATCTATCAGCAGACTCAGAGGAAATGTGGAATTCCATGTTGATTTTTGGTCATGATGTCTGTACACACACACCTAGAGACCCACATACACACACACACATACACACACATATATATATATATATATAGGATGAAAACTCAGAAATCTGAATTTCTCATTGTTGTTGATCCTCAGGTAAAATAATATTCATCAGATATGCTGAATACTCGCTTGCCTAGAGATCGAAAGTGCAACATTCGGAGTCATGAGTTTTTACTCTGTTTTTACTTTCTTGCATATTCTTCAAGTGACAAGTCCTTTTATGCCCCAGAAGACTGTCAGCATGACCTTCTTTACTAGCCACTGCACCCAGAATATTTTCTTTTCTGGAGATTCCGTGTGTTTCCTCTACATTGACAGCGGACCGTCATTTTGGCTCAGGCTCATGTTTAGCCCATTTTACCCTTTTTTTTCTCAAATATGCTTCTCTATAGACATCGCACATTCTTAAGTAAATTTCATTTGGTTTGCACATCTCAACCTCAAAAGATTTGCTGGTAGAGTTTGTTTCAAGCCTGAAAAACTGTTTTATTTGATATCATTTTGAATAGTCTGAAAAGAAATATTTTTTTGATATTAGGATAATTTTTTGCGAAAACCAATTCCAAACAATGCAGAGTTTAAATTTATGGAAAAAATTCTGAAAAAAAAAATTTTGCTTTTTACCCCAAATTCTCTCTATTGATTAAATGACCCTCATATAAGAAATTCTTTTTTTTTATTTGAGAAAGGGCATATATGAGTTCAATTTTATGTGTCCCTATTTTTCCTGTGTGTAGACTTTACTTCATAACAATATTCCCTGGTCAGTATGAAAATGTAAAATGGTGGAAAAATGATAAGGTTTTAACTTCTGTTACACTTTTGATATAAATGTATGCATGTGTGTATATATATATTTTTGTGTGTATACATTATATATATATATATATATATGTGTGTGTGTGTGTGTGTGTGTGTGTGTGTGTGTGTGTGAGAGTTATTTTTTATTTCTAAAACCTATATCTATAACTCTGGTGTCATTAAAAAAACAGATCATGCAATTTGTAAATAAAAAAAAATATTACACAAACTGATATCTGGGAAAAAAATTCAATGAATAAAAACTAAAAAGATCCATTCTGATGGAAAGTAATCAACCAGTACCTCAATGTTTAGCCGAAAGAAAAAGCACCAAAAGAGTTACCTAAGTTAATAAGTAAAAGTGCTCAATATACTAAGTGGAGCAAAACTAGAATACCTAAAGGGCCAAAAACTATCTACTTAGGTTTCACCTACTGGATGATGAGGATAATTCTGACTAACATGGGTTGGCCCAAATGACATTCTATAAATGAATTATTAATAAAATGTCATTTGGGCCAACCCTCTTTAGCCAGTATTATCCTGATGATCCAGGAGCTGAAACCTAGGTAGATAATTGCTGGCCTTTTAGGTATAATATATATATTTATATATATATATATATAATACTTATGATTTATTGTTGAAAGCGTTTTTAATCAACAAAATCTTTACAGAGCAACATCACAATATTTTCTGCCATATAAAAGAAATAGAATAAAAACAGGATAAAAATGCATGGTTCCGAGTTACACATTGCCTATTATCTGGTGAACTAGTCCCAACTCATTTGCTGACTAGAAGATGGACAATGTGAAACTCAGGGTTATAAGATTTTATCCAGTTTTTTGTTTCATTTCTCTTTTATACTTGAAAATATTGCATATATGTAAAGTTTATATATGTACAGGATGTTTGATGTTTTATGCTTGTTTTCTTTTCAGGTATAGAAATGCCAAAGAAAAGGTGTTTAAACATCAAAAATAGAATTTTTTTTATTGTTCCTATACATGCTGTTCGAATTTGAGATCATTTGAATGAGAATAAGATGAGTTATTAGTTTACATGACCATATCAATTTTTCTGAAATACCCAGTACAGCTCAAATGGTATAAAATATTTTAGAACCTCCTGTATATAAAAAAATACAGAAAAATAAATTGATCATGTTCTATGCCTGCAATGTACAATTATATTATAATGGATATATATATATATATATATATATATAAGTGTGTGTACATTTGAGTATGAGTGCTTATATATATATATATATATATAGTCATCCACAGACAGATCTGTTTCGTTCTATCAGAACTCATCAGTGTGGCTAGACAGTATCTTCCCGTAGCTGGGATCAAAACCCGGTTGACTCAAATGTCAACACAAGCTTCTAACCATTCAGCCACGAGGAGATATTAGCGGCAAAGTAAATTTTAAACAGTTATGAATCACAATTAATATTGTTTACATACATCTGTTCAACGGTAGCCGAGACCTCAATTCAAACGAAGAGGCTTGCAATAATCGCTAATGGCAACACGATTACTTCTTTGCCAGAGAACTCAACCCCACGGGGGTAGGGGAGTATATATATCAAATGCACACACACTTATATTTATATATATATATATAAGTGTGTGCATTTGAGATTGAGTGCTTATATATATATATATATATATATATATATATATATATATATATATATATTAGAAATGTGTGTGTGCATGTATTTTCTGTGTTCTGAGTGATTTCTTTAACCTATTAAACAATATGAAAGCATGTCAAAAGAAGATTATTTTTGTTGGTTTGGCTGTATGTATATTTTTATTGATTATATTTCATGTGTTTATGTCAGCTGCAGATGACAAAACTTAAGAGAAGAAATGATCCCTTTTCACATTTCTTAATGTGTAGCACATGCATTTTTGTTGAACAAATCAGATTTATAGGAAATAAAAACAAAACAAAACAAAAACGCGAAATAAGAGAATACATAAATTTGTCTAGCCTCATAATGGATATTGTTTACATGCAGGTAATGAATGGCAGCAGCATTGCAGAATGATGCAGATGCATACTCTCATCATGAGACTTGTATTTTATATGTATATATAATTGATTTCTTTTGTGACTATTTATCATTTATTTCAAGGACAAATATGTATCCTGAAGAAAACATTACTGTAATATGTAAAATCTACAACTGCTTATCTGATATGATTTATTATAACTGAGAGTATATTTATGAATATATACAGCTTTTTCCATCAACTAAGGTACTATTATAAGGTATGGAATATTTATTGAAATACTTTTTACATATATATATATATCTTTCTCTCTATCTATCAGTCTCTGTCACCTGCTTTTTCTCTCACTATATATATGCATTTTTAAAAACTTTTCTCTATTTTTACACTTATATGGATTATAATCTAATGTTCTTTATATAACATAAATAAATATCTATTCAACATATTCTTTGGTTTCTTTTTTTGATGACATGTCAACTTTTGTGGGTTATTTAATGCCAAAGTCATCCTTGTAGAAGAACAGCCATAATACTATTTAACTCTTAGTTAGATGGATAAAGTGGTTCATACCTTCTCCGAGAGTATTAGTGCGAAAGTGAACATAAAAGCATGACTGGATTTTACACTCATTTCAAGACCATGGTCCAGCACTTTAGCTATGGAGACTCCCCTTTAAATATATTCAAGTTTAGGCACATTGACATAATGGTTAGAGTGTTCCCCAATTGTCCTGGAGACCAAGGTTGAGTCTTAGGTCAAGCCATACCAAAGACTCAAAAAATGGTACTTGATGCCTCCTTGCTTAACACTGAACATTATAAGGTATGGAACAAGGGTAAGTGGAGCAATCCAGGGAAAGGAGTAGTGCCCTCCTCTACACCTCGGAGTAGTAGCTATTGAAAAGGAAGGTTTTGGGTTGTCCTCTACAACACTTGACCAACTTACCTATATATATATTTTTCATAAAAAATATATATATATATACACACACATACAATTATGTATGTAAAAGCATATATATGTTTTTATATATATATATATATATATGCACATTCATAAATGTATATTTATATGAAAGAGTGATAGAGATAGGTAGTCTGGTTTGGGTTAGTTGTTTAAAGGCATATCAACATTTGTGGGTTATTTAATGCTAATGACATTCTTATAAAAGAACATTAGTGGTACTATTTAACCCATATCTAGAAGGGATAAGTGGGGTCATAACTTTCCCAAGGGTATTAGTCCAAAAGCGAAAGTAATAGTGTGACTGGAGTTTTTATTGTGCGGCTTATACTGGAATAGAGATGCTTGTTGTGTATCCTGTGTCTGGTCATGTTTCCAGTGATGAAAAATTATTTTCTACGACTTGTATACGTACTATATAAACTCAGATCACAACTTTTAATTTTTGAAGTGATTTATTATATCTGTTTAATTTTTGTAACATTTTGTTTAAATATATTTTGTGTATTTTAATGTAAGTTATATATGTAGCCACCTGTGCAAAGGTTTAATCTTTATCATTTTGGACTGAGACATCAGAGTGGTCGCCTCTGGTTTAACCTCCAATGTGTATTCACTTCATTTATTTGATATTGAAAATGAGAGAGTTTGGATTTAAAAGATTAATTTCTCTGAGATAACTTTATTTTTTGTCAATTCTAGTTATTGAAAAATTATTCAGTTCATATCTTATCAACATTTTTTCCAACTTTCTTTTATCAAAATAAATTCATATCATCACTGTTTAGTCCTCAAGTTATTTTCTATGACCCTAACCCATGTTTTAGTTAAATTGCGTATTTATGATAAAAGATAGATTTTGGTTTTAAGTAAGAATTTTTTAATTATTTGAACTTGCTGGCACAGCTACCAAGACAAAGGGAGTCTAAAGAATATACTGCTTGCAGAAGAACTTCTAGATCCATGACATGGTTGTATCTTATTTGCACCATGAGGATGTGCAACACTAGATTAACTATAAAATAAAATCAGCATGTTCTTTGGGTACCAAAAAAGAAGGGGCTACCTTTTTTTTTTCTTATGAACATTCAATGCCTTATATTGATCAGATCATATTTGTAATCAGACCCAACAGACTTATGTAAATCTGCTATAAAACTGATGAAAAAAACATCTTTTTATTCATTAATTTTTTCTTGAAGATTTCTTAAACGAAGAATGTAGCATGATTTTTAAGAAGATGAATAACAATTTTATTGTATTTAAGAAGTTTCTGAATGTATGAAATCATCCAAGTTCATTTTCTTGATTCACAGTCTCCATTCAAACTCTTATTGTACCAATGAAAGGTATTTATTTTAATGTATGATGTGAATTATGTGAAGTAACAAGTAAATTCCTTAATTGGTCATTGATTAAATTATTTTAAGTTTATGACTATAAAGAATGAATATTTTAGTATGTGATTCTATTGTGTAACTAAATTAAAAACAGTAACTTTATATCTAATTGCTCAGAGTGGATGATTTAGTAGGGAACAATTCTTGGGCTGTGCTTATGACATCAAGTAGCTTTGATCTAGTCCTGCAGATGGAATTTATCTACCAGCAAGATCACCAGTTGATTTCTTGCTTAGAAAAAAGTTCTTTTTGCTTGTAATGTATGATTTAAATATTGTTACACAGTAACAATTTGCTTAACTTCAATCAATCCTGATTAATGAGAAGGAGTAAATATGATGCAGTGGTTAACAAGCTGAACTGAGAAATTGTGGTAAATGTGTTCAATCTTGACTCACACTATTATGTTCCCTTTCAGAATAATCCCCTTTGGAAAGGTATGAATCCCCTCATCCCTCCAGAAATTGGTTAAATAGAATCACTTCTGGTCTTCCATATGGGTGAATTTGGATTTATATTACTGTTGTGGTCTTCAGATAAGACCGGTTGAAGAACAACTCAAACAACGGGTGATAGGTAAATGCTATTGTATTAGCAGAAAAAGGAAGTCATGCAAAGGAAGTACTAGCTGTTCTTGGCTTGCTGTCTGTCTGTCTGTCTGTCAAATGTCTCGTAAGAAACGAGGTTGTCTTCTCCGAGCTAGCTCGCTCAGAGAATATGTTTAGGTTGGACGAGTCCATCTTTGGGGTATGGTAGGATATGTCCTCATAATTACCCACAAAGGTTAATATGCCATGAAACAAAGAAACAAAACAAAACCATACATAATAAGATATTCAATTAAAATCGAACAAAATACTTAATGACCATTTAGCTCTAATCATTCCATTTATTTTTATCTGTTCTAACCACAGTTTTCTTAATCTGTAATTTTCAAATCAATTTTGTTTCTTATTTTAAGATAGACACTTGTCTTGCCCTAAAATTCCATTTTTAATTCTGACCAAGAAGCAAAAGACACATATTTAAATGTTAACCAATATTGTTTCAATAAGTTTATTTAAACCCAATTTTATTGCTTTTGAATATTTCCTAAAGCTTAAAATATCAAATTACAATTGACTGATTGTACAAGCAATAAAGAGTAGGGTGAACTTTAAAGAAACTTCCTTTTCAATAACATCCCCCTATATGTCATGTAACAATTATCATTAAAGGAAATGAATATATGGCAATCTGAGTTCAAATTCTAAGCACAGTTATTTGCATTTCCTTTTTTTTTATAATGCCCTTTGCAAAAGTATTAATCCATCTCTTTCCAGTCCAGTGATTGATTAATTGTAGGACAGACTTGCCTTTTTAACCTTGATTAGGCAACTAGCCAAGCCAAAGGAAAACTGAATTTAAACCAGCAGTACACCTCTGAAAAATTAACCTTGCATCACATATTGCTCATGGTGGAGGGGCTAGGTAAATACAAACATTTCCCAAACATTGTACAAAAGACGGCCCTGGAAACTTCTACATCAATGTAATATATCAGCAGCAGCAACAACCATTTTCAGTTCAATTTATAGTTTCTTATTGTTGTTGAATGATGACCAGCGTGAGCTGCGATGAAAGGATAAGTAACCATAAAAGAAAGATGAAAGAATGTACTAATCAAGTTTAATAATGATTTGGCTATCTCAGCAATTTGAGTAACTAATTAATTGATGATTTATGTAGCCAGTACTTAATTTATAGAAGTAGATTTTAAAAAATATTGCCACCTTTCAAAATTTCTTTGTGCTTGTAAAATTTGCAAGATATATAAATATCAATTGTTTTTTCCACTTAAATCAAAATGATGAAAGAGAGAAATTGTTTTGAATCTTTATTAAGATAATGAAAGCCTAATTTGCTGTCTTGTCAGACAGAATCATTTGCTTCCCTTTTTTTCACTCCTCTAAGTATAAATCACAAGCAAATTAGATTGTCTGCTAAAGAATCTTTTTCTTTAATACAAACATTTTTCCTTTTCACAATGTCTTATAAGTTTTACAATGTAATAATAAAAGTAAATTTCTCTTCAGAGTTACTATTATAGAATGTATATTTGTGTAATAGAACTCAGTATATAAGAATATAATTTTGTTCATTTCAAAAAGAAATGTTAATAAAATGCTAAAAAGTGAAACTAATTTTTCATTGTACATTTTGATACCAAATGAAGAAGGAATTCCTATGTTGGTTTGCAATAATTGATTTCAAGATTTCTTTTCATTTTTACTGTCATATTACTGATATTTTCTTCTGCAGTTAATGTATTTCTGTCTTTTTCTGTGACTGTCTCTCTGCCAAGATTAAAAATTAACAATCCAAAAATATATACAAATAGAAATAACAAATATCAAATAAAACAAAGATCAAAAGTCTGTGAAATTTACACACTTTAAATGAACTGTATATTATTGCCAGTGGCAAAAGGAACTTTTAATAGGTGCAAACAGAATGAGGTGATTCTTCACAAGATAGATAGAGAGAGAGAGAGAGAGAGAGAGAGAGAGAGAGAGAGAGAGAGAGAGAGAGAGAGAGAGAGTTAAGAGAAATAATTGATGTGGTAGAAATGAAAAGAAAAAGAAAGAAAGAAAGAACAAGTGTACTGAAAAATGAACGAGAGGAAAGAAAAAATAAAAGAAGGAAAAATGCAAAAGAAAATAAAATAAAAAAGAAAGGGAAAAAGAGAAATGGAAAGTGAGAGATTTAGAGTTATAAGAGAAATAACAAATATGATAGAAAAAAATGAAGGAAAGAAGGCAGAAAAAAACGAAGGAAAAAAGAAAACAAAGACAGAGTAGGAAAGAAAAAGAAGTAGATAGAAAGAAAGAAAGAAAAGGTAAAAAATAAAATAAAAAACTAAGTAAAAAGGAAAAGAAATTTGATAAAAAGAAAGGAAAAGAAGGAAGAACAGGGAAAAACTGAAAATGAATGAAAGTATGAAAAAAAACACCAAAGAGAAAGACAAACACAACAAAACGTAAGCAGGAAAGAGTTAGGAAGGAGAAGGAGCATTTAACTGATCTCTTTCTAAAGAAAAATTAGTTTTTTTTATATGAGCCACACTGGGTATTAAATAAAAAGAAACAAAATTGATTCTATTTTATCTTTGCAAAGTTTAGAAATTCTCTATTACTTTCCCAAAGGTGAGAAAACGATATATATAAGTGTGCATGTGTGTGTGTACATGTGGGGCTATGTTTATACATATATATATATATATATATATATACATTTAGGCAGCAGATTGACTGGTAGGTATATTTCATTAAAGATAACAAACTCAACTATAAATCCTTGTCTGTTATCTTTAATAAAATATGCCTTCAAAAAAAGAAAAATGAATAAATATATATATATATATATATATATATATATATATATATATAGTCTGGTTTGGTTTCTTGGTTTAATAGCATATCGTCCTTTATCGGTTACTTAATGCCAAAGTTAACCTTATAGAAATACAGTAGTCATATGATTTAACTCATAGTTAGGAAAGATAAGGGGATTCATACCTTTCCAGAGGGTATTAGTCCAAATGAATTTAATAGTATTACTGGAGTTAAAACTCACTCAGAACAATGTTGTATTCTAGCTCATCAGTAACAATGCCATAAGGTCTCTCTCTCTCTCTCTCTCTCTCAATATCTATCTATCTATCTATCTATGATAGCAAAACAATGAAAAGATTCAGATAATAAAATCTTATTTCAAAATCGATGGTTTAGAAGTTTCTATCATTTATTTGTGACTTGCTTCTGAGTGATCAATTAGGAATTATTTTTTAAAAAGTCCACAAATTCTAAGGTTTATTTTGATATAGTATTCTTTATTTCATCTTTAAAAAACCGTAACTTTCTTGCCCTACCAAGTTTTGTATAAACATTCTCACCACAGTTGGTATTGATATAAAAATAAACTGCCATATGTTAGCATTGTGTTGTGTATTTGAATTTTAATGCATATTTAAACTGGAAGAGCAATTTAAATAATCTATATTATAATGATCTCCCAATGCATACTAACATAATGATAGAATGACCACATTTTTGCGCTTTATTTTTGTTTTTGGTACAATATCATTAAATTCACTAAGTTACAGAATGGAGAAATCTTCAGTTCATTACATAACTTCATAAAGATATTGTGGGTTGGGGTCTATATTTGCATTAAACATAGCAATAAAATTTCAGACTGTCAGACGAAACAAAATAACTTTTCTGGTATAAAATTTTGATTTTAGGTACATGTTCTGAAAGTATCAATTGAAACAAATACTTCTAATAGTTTACAATGTAATTGCCCGAAGGCTTGGAGGTAAGTATATGATATGAAAATTAATGCAATTATATAATCACATAATTAAAACTGGAAAATAAAATTTTTAAAAAATTGAAAGAGAAAAATAAATGCAAAGGTAGTTTTTTTTTAAACTTTGAATTAATGATGGGATAAAACATTAAAATAGAAAATATATTTTTGAACTCTCATCCTAACTTCAAAGTAAATTTCAAGATGGAATGATTAAAAGAGCAAAATTCCCTATTGGTTCAAAACTGACCAAGAGAATCAAAGGCTTCCAAGTGAACCAAACCTTCCAAAAGAGAATCAAAATTTTTCAAGGGAATCAAAGGCTTCCAAGTGAAATAAGATCATTCAAGTTAGCCAAAACCTTTCAAGTGAATCAAAACCTTCAAAGTAAACCAAAATCTTTCAAGTGAACTGAAACCTTTCAAGGGAATCAAAACCTTTTAAAAGAATTAAAATCTTTCAATGGGAACCAAAATCTTTCAAATGAACCAAAACCTTCATAGAGAATCAAAATCTTTCAAAGGAATCAGAACCTTCCAAGTGAAATAAGACCTTTCAAGAGAATCAAAACCTTTCAAGCAAACCTAAAACCTTCCAAGAGAACCAAAATCTTCCCAGAGAATCAAAATCTTTCAAGTGAGCCAAAACCTTCTAAATAAATTGAAATCTTCTTGGCTGAGGGTTTTTTAAAAAGAATTATGTTCAATCAGTTTGTTGGTTTTAGCCAAGTGTCCTAAATGTCTATTGATGTTCCATCACTACTGAAATTCAGTCATCTATTTTTCAAATATTTATAAAATGAATTCTATAAATGGGAAAGTCATTTAATATTAGTATTAACCACTGCATTTGGTTATATTTTGGCAAGTTACTGTAAAGCCATTCTTTTTGCAGCCTTTCAATGTTCATTTTACTTATTTCATACAAAAGATATTTTTCTAAGAGAAATATACAACATTTGGTTGATTAAATTTAACATCAAACAAAACTTAAAAGGTCATTACCTGTAGTCTTGACTTGAGTATACACCCATGCAAGAAAATCACATAGAAGTTCAAAATCATATATAACAGCCATTAACATAATTTAATTATTGGCCATTTCTGGATCAAGTGCTATTAAGCAAATACTTGGAGTACCCAGTCAACAGGAATTGAAATATGCAGACTGTATCACCCAGCAGAAGGGTAAGACCCTTCCCAAAAGAAATATTCTGGATATAACACTAAACTGCATCTAATGGTGAGGTTCCATTGCTGGAGATCTGATGAGTGTAGAGTATTCCATTACCATTACTCCCAGATCCATTCTAACCTGGAGTGGTACTACCTGTTAGGGCCCCATCTATCAATCAAACAGAACTACTAGAAAATTATTTGCATTAGATGGCAATAATTGATGTATTACTGTATACAAGTTGTTTGTATTAAGAATAGTTACTTGAAGCTATAACTGTTTTCTAAGGATTGTTATAGTAATTAGTTACTTGAAACCATGTGACTGCAAACAAAATATAATTAAATAGAAATAGTTACTTGAAATCATATAATTGTGTATAAAATATTAGTTTTAGATTGGAATGCATAGAATCATTCAATTGTATGCAAATCATTTTATTACATGATATCGTATTACTGTATTCAAAATCTCTTACTGAACAACACAAAAATGTAAATATAAATGACCACTATATATGATCCTTTAATCTCAAGACAAAAAATAACCCTAGATGGGTTGATATACAGTTAAAATCAATCAATCAATCAATCAAATACTTGATATCTATGTCTTTAGAGAAACAAAATGGCACTAAAGAACAAGCAAAAGCAAGATATGCATCTAAAAAATGTCAAAGGTTACATCAATCAAAATATTGCAATAAAAGAACAAAGATCATACGGCTGCTCCAAATAATCTGTTTGATATTTTTACAATAATATACAAATGTATTGATTGCTGAAGTTGTGTACAAAATCTGAATAGCACACATCATCACCATCATCTTGAAATCATACTGACAACATGGAATCCTTCAATTTTTTCTTCTATTCATCCCTATCAGTAATTCAATCTTGGTACATCCTCAAGATGGTATCTCACGTCTGCACAGAGCTGATGATGTGATTTTTTGCCCAACATGTATTGTTCATCTTACTGGAATGGTTTGTGAAATAAAATGTAAGGGGTCATTCTGCAACTGTTTTATGGGATGCTGTTTTAAGGATTTGTTCCAAACAGAGCACAGTATGTTGTATAGTCACAACCATGACCAACTATACAAACACATATGCATGTACATCTACACATGCATGCAGAATCATAACAACGACACAATAAAGACAACGAGCGACACAGTCTTTTACAGAAATATACCTCTCACTTTATTTGAAAGGGTTGTGTGTGAGAGGGAGTTAGAGACCGAACAGAACTGGAACATATTGACCTCCCCACTCTTATGGCCATCAGTGTTTCTTTCCCGTTCTCCAGGGTTGCTCAACCGGAGGCCTGGAGGCCCAGGTTTCTGCAGGGTGCTGGCTTTCTCTACCCCATCTTGTCTCCAAACTCTCTGATCTCCAAACTAACTGACTTCCTGTTTTCACTGAGTTATATAATAGTTCAATCGCCCACTCAATCTTTGGAATGGCATGTTTGATCGTCATCAAGCGGAAATAACTGTAATGCAGTTCACAGGTCACTCTATTCTGGGGCATCAGTCTGTGACTGTACTGTGGGATTTTAACCCTGTCCCGTATTGTCAACCAAGCTCGCCCACGCCAATGGAATATGCACTTCCGCCATCTTTTGAATGGCATGTTTGGCCGGGTTGGAGGTCAATATACAACAAGTATCCTTTTAGCCTTTTCTCAAAGCATTTTATTAAAGTACAAAGGGTGCAACCTTACAGTAGTACAAACGCAGCAACAATTTGAAAGAATTCCTGTTTTACTTTATTTTATTTTAGAAATCTAATTTCTATATGATTGATAACCAATAAATAGCAGTCTATACTTTAACTCTGTATATGTTGCTATCCCATTCAGTGAACGAGATATGTCCATAGAGGTATACGAACTAGTCTAATCATTTTAGAGGCTTGCCATTTAATGAGGAAATAATCTCCCAATAATGTCATTCCTGCCATGAGAATCAGCATTTACAATTTGAAATTAAACACTGATTGCTTTGATGAAGGACAAGGTTACCATAGTTTCATCATGGTTTCTAGATCAATGATTACTGGTGATGATGATGATGATGATGATGATGATAAGGATAATTGTTTCTAAACTGACAGAGAAATAGTGTCTTACCATCAGATCAAGTCTAAATTTTGATCTTTTAAATCAATAAGTTGATTTCTAATTTAATTAGATTGGTGCATCAATTAGGTCTGATAATCTAATAACATTTCAAATTAGTCAAAAAACCCTAGAAAATATAAAAAAAGATGCATCCTCCGTACATTTTGATATTGCAAGTACTTTTAGATGATAAATTGGCTTAGTTAAGAGCTACATCTATTTTCAGTGCTGAGAAGGAGGAATTATTTTCCTCTTCATCCAAGTATAGTAATCAGTGTCTTCTCTTTTATCCTGGGTCAAGTTTAAGTTTCTTAGAGAATAATAATTTTATACTAAGAAAAAAATGTTTGGTATTTCTATTTTCAAATCTGCATGGTGAAGTAGTGGCAACAACTTTAAAAATTTCCTGCACAAAAATATATTTTATTCAATATAAATTTTATATATTAATTTTTTTCAATATCATTTTTACCAACCCCTCCACTCGGGCAGGATATGACACAAGGTCAATTTTTAAGTGAAGTTTAACAGGTTTGAATTCAGAGTTTTCCTTCTCCTAGACTAGTTGCCTCACCAAGGCTGAAGAACCTAGTCTACCCTACTATTTACCCATAGTTGGAGGGAGAATAATTGGATTCATACCTTTCCCAAGGGTATTAGTACTATGTGAAATGCAATCAGTCTCGTCCAGGATTTGAACTCGTGTTGCCATGTCCATTTCCTATGACGATAACCATTACACTACGGGCACCTCCACTTTTTTTTCAATATAGATATATCTAGCAAAAATTTCTGCTTGACTAGATATATTTTAAAGGCTGTCAATAGCCATTGACCTTGTCTGATGTGAAACATTCAATTCATTTTATAGCTTTTCTAGCATACATGGAGTATGCTTATTAATCTGCCTTCTCCTGGTGTGTATGTCAATCACATATAAATTTGCTCTATTCAGATGTCCTTTTATAAAAAAAAGTTAATGAGTAATGCTAGCTATATCAACAAATATGAGATTTGTGTTGTTCAATGTTAATTGATGAATTGACATTATTCATTTTTAAAACTAATTTTCCTTTCATCTTATTTCTCTGCTTTCTGTTTCTATTAATTGATGTAGTAGTCTTAAGATACCTGAATTTCATTTCACTTTAGGATTAATTTTTCTTTCATTCTATTTTATTCGTATGCTATTTTATTGCAATGCTCAGGTGGTTTTATAACTGATCAGTGCTGTTTACTTTATGGGTTTCTCTTGTTGAATGTTTTTTTATTATCCAGCCAATAAATCATTATTATCAAAACTCTAAGGCATAAACTATTCATTTCAGAAAGTTGCAAATGCACTTATAATTCAGTGGGTTGGCAAAGTTGAAAGAGGCTTTTCTTTTTGGCACCAAAAGTTAAATTTTTGGCTGGAGTGGAGTATTGGGATATTTTATTCTATTTTCAAATTCTATCATTTATTTTATTGTTATTTAAAAATCTATTAATTCATTAATCCCCACAGATTAACACCCATAAAATACAAAATCAACCAGAGAATTGAGATAAAAAGCAACAAAAATAAGATGACGTGAAAACTAATCAAAAATCAATAATCATGATAATATATAAAGAAAAATTGATAACAAGGTAATCCAAGTAGAAGGAGAGATTTATTGAGAAGCAAAGTTGACACTATAGCATTTCGGTTCTAATGAACCGTCATCAGGACTATAAGATATGATATTAGTGATGTTAAATCAACAATGGATGTTTAAAAGTGCAAAATACAAAAACCTTGGCAAAATTTGTATAGCCAGAAAAAGTTGGCCATTTAATATGTGAATCAACATTTGTTATTCTGATACTTCATCTTAGAAATTCTGACAATTGAAAACAATTGCATCAACTACTACTATTATGAGGTGTAAACAAACAATATAGCAAGTAGTGAAAGTCAAATATTAAAGCATATAACTATATGCCTAACTTTTAATGAAGACTTTTGGTTTATATTTTCTAAGAGAGTTTGTTGGTTTTCCAAAAATAGAGGAGTTCAGATTTAATCTTACCTGTTTATTCAATTGTGATTGAATACAAAAACAACATGAGCTTTGCCATACAAAGCAATGAAAATAGATGAAAGAAAACTACTTTAAAATAATCATGAGATCTGAGATTTAAAAATTATCCATGAGACCCACAATCTCATGGTACTAAATTCTTGATAATCAGGCAAGACTTCTTGTTTTCGTTTATACTCCAGTTATTGTTTCATTGGTTGGCTTAATTGCATGTAAACTCTTGTCATATTATTTATTGCCAGTCTCAGTCTTTTTCACATGATTATATCAGTTCAAATAACAATCCCTATTTGATAATAATCACTCATTTTCATGCAGTTATATGGTTCCAAGTATTCTAATCTAATACAAATAATTTGTTAAAAGATCTCTTTTACCCATTGATAAGACCCTAACAGGAACTACCTCCATAATATCAATAAAAGAGTGTTCAACACTCACCAGGAGTCCAGAGCTGGAGCCTTACCATCAGATTCTGTTTAATATTAGATATATGACACCCTATGTCAGTCTTTGATTTTTCTTCAAGTAATTATATGGTTCCATGTAACTATTCTTATCTAATAATAATAATAAAAATACTTTGTAAACCATTATAATTCTGAGAGACTATTATTCATTCAAGTAATTCACATAGTTATATGATTTCAAATATTATTAAATACTAATAATTTGCAACCAAGTATATGGTTATTTGATTTTACATGTCACTATTTTTAGATTGTTTCATGCAGAAGTTAGGTTAACTATTATAGATAACAATTATATATTTTACAAAAAGGAATCTTCATCGTGATTTTAAACTAGTAAATGAGTCATACTTTGTTGCAATAACAATGTTTTAAGAGCCAATAGGTTAATGTAATTGAAGATCATTTTAAAAATAAATCTCACACAAATCTATTTGACCCATAGATACTACCACCTTGTATTAAATTGGATCTGGGAGTAATGACAATGAAGGAAGACTCCATGCTTTCCAGATCTACTGAACTAGAACCTCACCATGAGAAAGAGTTTCATACTTTTTTCTCAAAGTAGCCCTAAGTATGGCCAGTTGACTACTCAAGGTAAAAGGTTCTAAAATGACAAATTAAGAATAAGGATCAAATAAAAGTGTATTACAAAGGTATAAAAAAAAACAGAAATCAAAGATTAAGACACTTATTAACCTCAGACTTTAAAGTCTAACGTTGTGGTTGTGGGGAAAAGATTCATGAGGTTCTTTGATCTCCGGTGCAAATATTCATGGAAAAAAGCTTTTGAAACATATCTCAAGTAGTGAAAATTCAGAAAGAATATATGCCTCTCATTAAAGACAACAAAATAATTTCTAAATGGAAACCCTTGAACAGACAAAACCAATATATAACAATAATAACATTTGTTTAAAACCTAATTCAGTATTGCATGATTGAAGACATCAAGCTGAATGAATGCAATATGTCTAATGGAAAAAATATTGTGACTTTTTACATTGAGGATGTTGACTTGAATACATGAAACAAAGATTGGTTTACTACTAAGGTAAAAGAGTAATTATGCTAGTTTTAAATTTAAGAATTAGGCTGACTTATTAAAGTAATATGCTCTTTATAATCAGGGTGTTCTTCATTGGAACCATTTGTTTTGTAAGCATCATTGATTGATATTTATAAGACCTCTCTCTCTCTCTCTTGCTTGGCCAGCAAAACCATGGTCAGATTAGATAAATATTCATGGACAGATCAAGTTTCCAATAAATATGGATGTCAGGATTAAAGCTCAAATAGATGGAGTATATTCTTACTCTGTAGGAGCTTCCCATTTTGGCACTGCAAAACTGAGTCAATACTTACTTCCCACATTTCCTTCTTGCTCTCTCTTTGTCTTTTTTTCTTCTTTAAGTAATCTTTTCTTTCTTCTTTTTCTTTCTTCTCTCCTTTAGTCTGTCTGACTGTCTCTCAGTTTGTGAGATTCTCTTCTTTTAGAATCATTGGCAGAATTTCTTAAATGTCTGGCTGCCCACCAAACATTCTATTATCCATTTCTCTGATTTACTTACTTAGTCAAAGTTCAAGCAACTTTGTTGAAATAGGTTCTGATTGCTATAATCGGAAAGAATGCAGTGCAATAAGTATCTTACTGAAGATTGCATTGTATTTACACTAGGAAAATAGTTCCTTCCTTAATTCTACGAATCACCTCATCAGGTGAAATATCAAAGTGTTACATCTACTGAACACAATTATATATATATATATATATATATAGGTTAGGATAGGTTAGACACAGGGACAATGGTGCTTAGCGATGGTCAGTTTCTTGCTAATATGATCAACAGACTGGTTCTCATGGGGTGGGTTATTCTTTGATGTACTGTTGTGTGGGTTATGATGAAAAGAGTAATCCAGTTCATGCTGCTTTCTGGGAAGACTGGTCTTGTTTATGGTGCATTCTTATTTACATTATATTAATTTTATGGTTTGTTTATCTATTTACGTTTTTATGTTTAATTAATTATTTTCAAGTGTTTTTATTAATTATAACTATTTTACTTTTTTGCAAGTTTTTCACACCAGCATTAGCTGATGGTTTTTCCACAGGAGTCAGAGGGATAGCAAGTCTCTTCAAGTCTTCAGGGCTCTTCTTAGTATTCTGGCCTATATCAACAATGCTGTAGTTTGAATAGTGTTAAGTTGTTCTCTTACCTCCAAGTCTTCCAGTCTCGATACCAATCCTTGGGTGACTGTACCAAGTAGACCAATTACAAATGGTATCACTGTCACTTTCCTGTTGGATAGTTTTTTCATTTCTTAAGCAAAGTCTAGGTACTTATCCTTCTTTTTGCTTTCTTTCACTTTTACTCTGCAGTCAGTCAGAATGGTAGAGTCTACCATTCAGCCAGTTCTCTTTTTTTGTTGACAATCGCAAGGTCTGGTTGTCTGGCTGAGATTAGATGTATCTCAAAATCCCAAAGAATTTCATGCATCTCATTTTCTGGGACAGATTCTGGGTTGTGCATATACTATTTGTTTGTATTGTCAAATTTAAACTTCTTGCACAATTCTCAGTATTTACCTTGCCCACCCAGTCATGTCTAGTCTTATAACCCTTTTGCACTAATTTATTGCATTCACTTATTATGGGATTGATCATTTTATCTCTATCACCAGATAATCTACATCGGCTATTTTGTTGTGTCTTGTCTATTCTTGCTTTACCATTGTCCTTATGGTGTTGTTTTGTGTTGCGTGTTTTTTATTTTATCATTTTATTATCTATTCATTAATTTTAGTTCATTTGCTTTTTAAATTTTTTTATTAGTCTATGGAGTTGCTAGTTTTCCGGTGGCTTATTAACATATATATATATATAAAGGTTGCTGTATTTATGAAAAAGGTTAGACATGACATAACCAAGAGAATTGTGTAATCTTTTTAGTATAATCAACTTAATTCTTAATTTCAAATCAACTTAATCTCTTTTAAAACAGTTCCCTTTGGAAGCCTCTCAATGATAAAGATATTGTTCACACTTCTGGAAATGATGATGGAAGTCTTCAACTGACACTATCTTTAGTTAATCTGGCACAAACTGTTGTGAGTTATCAATAGTTTCCAAATTCCAATCACAGAGCCAGTCTTTGATTTTTGACACCAGCAAATTGTCAATCGCTTTCAGATTATATGTGTTGGTGCTATGGTTGCACAGAATTTGTCTAGACTTATTCAACACGGGTTGCAACATATTATAGTGAGAAAAAGAGAGCCAGCACAGATCTTGAATTTTTTCCTGGTTCTAACATGCTTGTCCACTGAATCATGTGGTCTAACCGCCCTTTTGAAACAACACCCAAAATTGGGGTGCATAGGCTTCCAGCTCCTCACATCTTTGTGGCTGGTGTTCTACTGACCTATTCACCAAATCACTTCTTGTTGTCAACACGCAAAAGGACACAAGTCATCCCCTCACCTCTGCCTGTCATCAGAAATCCACTTCCCCTTGCTTCCACGCATGTGTACAAAAATTTGGACCTCCAGTTTTCCCTAGTTATTTTTAACTATGACAAGAGCCTTGGCCTGGACATTCGGAAACTCTCTGTTTTTTTAATTGATTTATTTAAATTTTCTTTGAGTTGTTTAATTATGTTACAAACAGCCTCGACATCAAGACATAATTACTTTATTGTATAAGTTAAAAAGTTGTGCACATATATTCATTAAATTTCAAAATAAAAGAATCTAAAGCTTCTGTCTTGATGCTTTTGGATCACCGCTTGTACTTCAAACCTAGATTTTAACCTTATTTTTTTAAAACCATTATCATATTATGATATCCAACAATTTTATCCAACAATATGAATCTCAAATTTTTGCTAAATTTCTTAATGAAATTTTCAATAGTGTTTCCCCATGCATATCTGACAAAAAAGATGTAAAATGCAAGAAACTTTAAACTTTCATTTCAAGCATAAAAAATTCTTAGAAATACATTTAAGATTATATATCTCTCTTGAGTTAATACTTTTAACTTTAATACTGTTACTAAAAGTTCAATAACTTTATTTATAAATGTTCTGATTTGTTCTTTCTATATGTAAACAACAAAAACGGGAATGGCTGTTGTTATGGGACCGTTACCTACCCATTGATGGACTCTTTCAAATTCTATATTAATCAAGAGCCAAGTACTCTCGTCACTGGGATGCATGGTCAGCTGGTCGTAGAGACTGGATATTCAACTGACTAGTAAGCCTAGCTTATGCCACCACTTTTCTCTGTATCTTGTCACTTCAATATATCCTATATACCATGTTCCGAGTTATCTTTTTGTGGTCCCAAATTGGGTCCACATCAGTTATATAGGAATGTTATTCATGAATGGTTATATAGGAATGTTATTCATTCCAATAAAAATTCACATGATAAAGTTTTTTTACTAAGTAGCATAACATTTTCAGTTATGCTTTATTTTTTCTTGATTATTTTGATATATTTAGTAATCATTTGCCATATATATATATATATATATATATATATATATATATATATATATGCTAACCCACCCCGGGATTTTAGCACTCTTGTGAAGAATTACTGGTTGCCACTCACATAATGCAAGCCTCTTTTAATGAATTGAGCATTCCAGTAGCCATTAAGCGCATATGTGAACAAAGGAAAAATAATACATAAAATTTCTTTGCTTATACTGAGTCTGCTGATAGCTCTGAAGTAAGATAATCGACTGGCATAAAGTCCGTTGGGTTTTGATCCCAGCTTGAAGCATCTCACTTATCTAGCTACACTGATGAGTTGTGATACAACAAAACAGTCTGTTTATGGTTGACAATATATATGTGTGTGTGTCTCTGTGTGTGTATATAAGTCATCAACAAACACATCAGAGAAGACTAGAACGCGCTCACAAATATTTGCCAAATTCTTGTTGATAATATAATATAGCATTGATAATAAAAATGACTTCAAGTATTAGAAGTGAAATGCATAAAGAATAAACACTCTGTGCTAAACAAATTCTTTTCTTTTTTATGGGGGGGGGGAGTTTTAGAATGTATATACTGTAGATACATAGTCATACAGTCTTGGGGAATTCTCTGTTGCATGATCCTCTACTGCCATCTCTATACTTCAAACCAGCACCAATAGTCTATGCATCCGCTCACTTAAAAATTTCTTGCAAACACTTGAGCACCCATATTCTCGAAAAGGACTGAAGACGGTTGAAAGTACCCATATTCACACTACACTTACAAAGATTTTGGAGGTTCTTAAACTGCCTTCAACCACAATTGCAACATCATTTTTGATGAACGAAAAAATGAAAAAAAAAGCCAAACACTAAATCCTTATCTGTTATTTTTGATAAAACATGCCTGCAAGAGAATGCGCTGCCTATATATATATATATATATATATATATGTGTGTGTGTGTGTGTGTGTGTGTGTGTGTGTTTATTGGGCAACTCCAACACACACATGCCCACACTCATATATATGCACACTTTATAATTTAATGTTTTTGGAAGACTTAAAAAATTTGAGAAACTATATGCTGTGTTCAATTTGTAAACACATTTTGTAGATAACATTTTTAAAAGAGTCTGATCTCATTTTTTGGCCTACAGTTAAATGGTTTCAAGAATTTCTATCTAACACAAATATTTCTTTCGCTATTAATTGTTTGTAGATGATTTCATTTTTAAATGTGTTAGATCTAATTTGCTTACACACTGGTATTGCTATTATTTCTACACAGTTAAATGGTTTCAATCATTTATATCTAACACTAATTATTCTATTCAGTATTAATCATTTTTTGCCTGCAGTGAAGTGGTTACAAGTATTACTATTTAACACTAATTGTTTTATTAAACACTATTCATTCTTTTGTACACAGTCATATGCTTCCAAATATTCCTATGTATGACTAAAAATTCAATTAAACATCAGCCGTTGGTTTACACAGTCAAATGATCAAAGACTTCTATTTCTAACAATTCAATTTAGCATAAGTCATTTGTTTGCTCGGAGATTAAATATCAAACAGTTCTATGTAACCCATAGATAGGAACCTCTGAGGTGCAATTACTCCTGACCAGAGTGGAATGGGGCGTGATTGCAATGAAACATTATCGGAGCGTCACCATTTGATCATTTAGAATCATATCTAGCACACTCATTGGCGAGAGTCTTACCTCTCTGCAGAGATGCAGTCAGTGTATTCTATTGCTCCAGATGACTTGGCTGAATGGTTTAGAGTTATATCCAGGACACTTGGGCAGGGTCTTACCCTTCTTCAGAGATTCAGTCGGTGTATTTTGCAGCCCCAGCCGACTGGGCTGTATATACGTGTGGGGGACATATTGTGGTTTAGTTCCCTCGCCATTTAAGTTGGTTTATATTTGAAAGGGCAAATTAAATTTATATGTCAACAAGTACATTAAATGAAGTATTTTATAACATTAAGAGTTTTCTACTACTTTTTGATCATTATTCTTGTGTGTGTGCGTGTGTGTGTGTTTGTGTAAGACAAATACTATGAAAAAAAGACTAAATAATAAAAGTGTCCTGCAGATTATAAAATGCATATTGACTAAGTATTTCCACAGAATTTTAATTATGTATATTAGGAGGAACGTGTCTTCTCTCATGTTGGTCGTTTGTTTCTTTCAGTGGTTTGATGACATTTCTGTGGTTTTGTTCGAAGCTGGAAAAAGTCTAACTGGAAAGGTAGAACAAGAAAGAAAAAGGTTATAAAATGTATACATTTTCGTGGGATTGATTGTTGGAAGTCAAAATGTAAGAGAGAGAGTGTGTTGTCTCTGGAAATCAAAATGGAAAAAGTGAGTTGTCTCAGTAAGTCGCAGTGTAAGAGAGTGTGTTGTCTCTGTGAATCGAAATGGAAAGAATGAGTTCTTCAAAGATGAGAGTATATATAGGCAATTCTTGTCATGCAGTCTGCTCCAAAATCGTGGGACAAAATCAAAGTTGCAGACGTAGTTGTGAGCACAAACCATGTGACTTTTCTGACCAATAGGTTCCCAAGACTGATTAGTTTACCGAAGTCCGCCATCTTTGTTTCGGGAACAAGTGGCATCATGGCCATTTTAAAATACAGGAGTGTAAATCCTATATATGTAAGAGTGTTAGAAAAGTAATTATACTTTACCAGAGAGAAGATAAATAGAAATATATGTTAAATTCATTTAGATATTTTCATTAAAAAATGTAATCACCTTCATTTTCAACAGCTATAGCCCGATAGGAAGGCAATTTTTTTAATTCTATGGTTTTCCCCGAAAAAAAAAAAAATGAACGACTCTTTTCATGTTCTTTGTTTCTGAATGCTCTACCATTTATGAATTCTGGTGAATATGGAGGATTATAGGATACACATTTCTTCTAGTCTTAAAATAAGCAGTAAAAATATACTACAGAACATTCTAGAAATTTAGGATCAAACCCGCATTAGCATTTAAATTACATTTTTATATTTTTCAACCAATCAGCTAAAAACAGGGAATAGAACATTCTAGAAAATTAGGATCGGAAGTGAACTAACAGAAAATATTTGGCTCGAAAATAAAATAGTAAAATACAAATCTGATTGGTCAATAAATGTCTACGCGCCAAGATTTTAGGACGATTCTTTGATCCACCTGTAGGATATAAATAACACAGAGTTAGGAAGCCAGACACACAAGACCCAAGCTTACACACAAACGAAGACACAAGCGAACACAAGCCACTAAGCCAGTAGCCGATACTATGTCCAACCAATTCCTTTCCTTCCTCAACTAAAGTTCATGACCTCTTTTCAAATGGTCGAGAATTATATTCAAAAGGAAAACCCGACAAACTTTCTTTCATCAACGAGACACGTTGTCGCCACAATCATAAAACCCGCTATAAACTTAATGTAAGTAAGAACGACTTATTTACGGACTCTGATAACATGAACATACACACATCTTTCAACAAATTTATTCTCTTCTTCAAACTTTATTTTTCAAAAGGCCATTTACACATCATGTATTTTGTTTTTCATATTCTGTTATATACATATTAAATTGTTTGTTATTTAATGTTCGTTGTGTTCTATTCCATTTCTTTTGCGCGATTGTAATGTTTTGTGTTGTATTTGTGGTGGGAATAATTTAGAGAGCAATCTACTGAAATAACCAAATTACATACTCCCCCCACAGGATGTTGAAGAACCTCCTATCTTAGGATCTTCTTTTTTGGGGTTTCTTAGGCTATACTCATATTATATATATATATATATATATATATATATATATATATACACATGTATCCAAGGGAACACACACATATATATATACAGACATATACATGAAATCTTACAAAGATACACACGCACACATACACGTTTGTACAGTAGTAAGTTCGCAACTGAATGATTTGAAACATTTTACCCTACGAATATTAATTTTTGCATATAATCTCCTTCCCTACCTGTACATTAAGGAGTATAATCACTTTGGATATCATACAATGAATATTTCGGGTTAATATTTAGCTCATAACCAGATATCAAACTACAGAATTATTAATACACTCTCATAAAATTAAAATGTAACAATTGACAAAATTTTGTTATGTCAAATGCATTGTGATGTTTAGTATGTTCAGAAAAACTTTTAAAAAAGGAAGTATTATTCAATAAATTCTTGTGAGTAAAAACATTAACCCGTTATGATTTTATTTCTTAATTAAAAAGAGTAATCATCTGGTAAATATAGTGTTATTTTATCTTAAGAAATTAGACTATTTTTTTTATTGAGAAAATGTAACATTTCAGTACAGTTAAGCAAGAAATCGTTGTTTTTCTGCATCTCTATCAGATTCTGAGTCCTTCAGAACCAAACAGATTGATAAAATCAGTAAATATCTAAAGGTTCATCCTTATATAACTCTTTTATGTCTAATATGTTCTTTTTCTCATGTATCAAAATAAAACAAAATTATAAAACAATGGTTTGCTCTTCTGATGTTTCAAGTGTACACTGAAGGTTAGTGCTATCAATACTTAATCAATATAAACAGAATGAGCGAATTAGTCCATTTGCCTAATAGTTGGTTTATTTTGAGTATTTTTTTTTTTTATGGTTATGAAACTGCCTCTTCATTTTGCACTAAATTCTATACAAAAACACATTTATAAATGAAGATCTTTAAATATGTAAATATAACAAATTTATTTATTTAAAACTCAGGTTAAGACATTGATTAAAATGTCACACGAGGTGCATTATCTCGTGCCTTACAATTGTTGACTAAAAACTTGGTGTGATATAATTAAATAGTATCAAAGTTGGTTATCAGAATAGGAGATACAATCGTTTTTTGTCCAAAAGTTGGAGCGTATAAAGTGTTCCACACGTTTTCACGGAGTTAGACACAGGAAACCTCATAAAAGAAAAGAAAATCAGATTTCTATCTTCCTTTTCATGGATTTATTGTGATTAACAAAGCACCTTGTCAGGTAAAATACTCTCTCTTTCTCTCATACACACATAGAAATATGGCTAAATTCCTGAAACTATAGAAAACGCCTTTAGCTGACCTTTAAGACGTAAACTTTTATCATTCTTAAATAAAAAGTTTATAATAAAAGAATTTATAGTTTCAAGATTCTGTTTTGATTTCTGTTGTAGAGTGATAAAAACACCCCTCACTGACACAATGAAATAGTCTGAAAAGATTATAAATAAAGTACATAATTTATTCAATAAAGAAAAATATAATTGATTTCCAATAATGTCTCCTGTATGTATTCCTAACTTTTTTTTGTCGGACTATGATACAATAGACTGGCGACGAGGAATTTTGTATTGACCTAAGCAGTATTAACAAAATTACGAACGAAGACACAAAGAAAGTTCACCAAGTTAAAAAAAATTCTACAACAGCAATTTTTTTTTCGCTTTTCTCTCAAAAAGAAAAAAAACATGGAGGACCTGAAAAGTTTTTGTAGGAATTGTTAAACCAACAAGGAAAACACATGGAAAGACTCGAAAAACAGCGTAGTAAAGACATGGAAAGACTCGGGAAAAAGCATCGAGAAGACCTCGAACAACAGAAGAAATGCTTTTCAAAAATCTTAGGAAAATGCTCAAGAGAAAGTGACCAGGGTAACACTAATTCTTTTTCTAAAGATTTTGTAACTAACTCAATTGGAGAATTTAGGTACCGGCCAGAAGAAGAGGTCACATTTGCAGCATATTTTTCGAATATACGAGAATATTTCAAACAAAAACTGTTTTACATGGTCAGACAAGAAAAAGTTCGACTATTGCTTAGTAATTTCGGAGCCATTGAACATGAAAAGTATGCTATCAAAAAAATCCAGGAGATATTTCGATTCAGGAAACCATTTTTCTGTTAACAAAAATTTTTGGCAAAAGGAGTTCACTTTTTAACACATGTTGGCAATGCTTTAATCAGACCAAGACGGATACAGACGATAATACCACATTTGCAATCGTGGTGAATAGTGAGTGCAAGGAATTCCAAATCATCGAACTCACACTAGATATGTTCAAATGTCTCATATTTGTACAAGGACAAACAGCATCAAAAGACGCTGAAATAAGATCACGTCTACTATCAAAACTGGAACAAGATTCGAAACTGACAATACGAAATATCGTTGAAGAATATCAATGAATTATAAATTTATGCCATGACAGTGAAAAAAATTGAGGAAAGATATTTTGTATATACACTCCGTCAAAAAAAGAAAAAGAAAAAGGGAATACAGTAAAGAAAAAGTTTTATTTTCAAATTAATCCTTGTTATGAATGCGGATAAATACACTTCTATAAAAACTGTCTATTTGAAAATAAAGAACGTCATAATTGTGGAAATAAGGCACATAAGTTCTCACATTGTAAAAAAAAAAACTGAAAAAATACAAAAATTAAAAATACAGTTAACCCTACAGAAAACGCATTTACTACAAAAAAAAGAAAATTCGTAAATGTCCAAATGGACGACACAGATGTTAGAATTTTATTAGACACAGGGTCTGACTTAAGGATAATAAATAAATGGACGTGGATAAAAACTGGCTAACCAATGCTAATTATTTTTAACAATGCCCGTAGAATAACCGGTAAAAAGTGAACATTTTTTGGTGAATGCTATGCTAATGTATCATTATAAACCAAAAATTTAAACTGAAATTATTCGTCATGGATCGATCTCGAAACCTTTTCGGAACAGGCTTGATGAACCCTTGATTGATGGAATCTGCCAATAGATACGTTTTGCAATAGCGTAAAGGCAGACTCAGCCAGGGCAGAAAATTTTAAAAGGGAATTTAAATAAAATTTTCCCGACATTTTTCTGAAGGGTTAGGAATGTGCACAAAGGCAAAAACAACTTTCGAATTATAAGATAATGCACAACCAATTTTTAAACAAAAAGACAAGTAACCTTTGCAGCTCTAGAAATAATTGAAAAAGAACTGGACCGTTTAGAAAAAATGGAGAACTAAGTAAAACTGATTACAGTGCTTTGGTGAGCCTCACAGTGTACATAAAAAAGAAAAAAATGACAAAACCTGGATTGTGCTGATTACTTGACTAAACGATTTTTTAAAAACTTGCAACTATCTATAACCTAGTCCTGAAGAGATATTCATGAAATTAAATGGAGGAAGAATATTCTTAAAACTCGATTTATCGGACGTATATCTACAAATACCACTGGAAGAGAAATGTACAAATTTATAATCAAGAAAAACATAAAAAGGTTTGTATAAGTTCACCAGACTACCTTTTGGTATAAAGGTCACCCCCGGAACATTTCAGCAAGTAATAGACGCCATGTTGGGTAACCTGGATTTTGTAGTTGCATATCTTGATGATATTTGATAAAAAGCAGAAATCGTGAAGAACACTTGAAACATGTGAAACTAATATTTAAAGAAAATAAAGAATACGATTTTAAGCTAAGCATTGATAATTGCAATTTTTTAAAAACTGAAATCAAATACCTGGGATACGTCATTGAGGAAAAGGGTCGAAAGCTAGACTCAGCTAGATTTCCTGTAATAAATATAAGCGTATCAACATTACAAACTTTTTGGGGACTTGCAAATTATTACAGCAATTTTATTCCTAAAATACACGCATTAAGAGCTCCTCTAAATTGATTACTTAAGAAAAATACAATTAAATAACATCTAATATTGTCCGTTTTGATTGTATAATGTTCAACTAGTAATAATAAAACCCAAGTATCTTTGGTTTAGAAGAAAATTAACTTTTTTTATTAGGTGCGTACTTATTTCTGAATGTCAAAACGCATTCAAAGAAATTATAAAAGCTTTAACGTCTGACTTATCTCTCGCGCATTATGATCTTAAACAGGAGATATACGTTGCGGCTGATGCTAGTAACTTGGGATTAGGTGTCGTTTTATTACACAAGGAGGATAATGGACAGCTGGAAGCTGAAGCCCACGCATCAAAAACGTCATTGCCGAGAGAAAAATTACTGCCAAATAGGAAAAGAACTAAGTATAAGATGGTATTTTGCTATACGGTGAGCGTGCAGAGATACCAGCATCCCTGAAGAAAAAAATTGGACATTCAAGAATCACTCGGCTGAAGTCTCTTATGAGGAGTTATTTTTACTGGCCTGACATGGACAAAGGAAACGAAGACGTTGTGAAACTTTGTAGATACTGTGCAATTGCAGCAAAATCAACACCAGTAAAAATGAACCTATGGGCGAAAATGGACAGACCATGGACAAGGCTAGCTGTTACCTATGTTGGACCAATGAATGGGATTTATTTGCTAATTGTAGTAGATTGTGCCAGAAGTTGTCAGATTTTGGAAATCTTCATGCAAAAGCACAATAAACTTATTGCACGAAATCTTTGCGAGATTTGGTGTTCCGAACAATTCTATTTGCTAAAGGTACTCAATTTACGGCTAAAGAATTTGAAGATGTCTGCAAAGAATTATAAATAAGCCATGTGATAACTGCCTTGTCTCATCCAAGATCTAATGGTCAAACTGAACGCTTCATAGATACGTTCAAGCGAGTGTTAAGAAAAGCAGATGGAAATGATACTGAAGACGAATTATTACAACAGTGTCTCAGAGTGTATTGGATAAATCCAAACCTGAGTATAATTTAAGGAATGTCACCTGCTGAGATTAGGTTTGCAAAGAAAATAAGATTGGTATTTGGCTGGAACAAAGGCATTGTTGAAAAACGAATTGCAAGGAGAATAAGATTGTTATTTGATGAACAAAACCTAACATAAACAAAAAGTTTAAGAAAATAATGCCAATACAACAAAATTTTTCAAGCTTAGCAAAAAAGTCTATTCTAAAGAGTATAAAAATAGAAAAGTTAGCTGGAAAAAAAGGATTATTGAAAAACGAATAAGAAGATTAGTGTTTATCATTAAAAATCCCAAATGGATTATTAAAAGACATAACCAGCTTAAAAAGAAGAATGCATCTTAACCAAATTACTGTAGGGAAAAACCTATAAAGTGTTGTAGTCTGGTTAATGCACTCAATGCAAATAGTCCTGAAAGTGAATGTACACCGAGAAGTAATCACTTCCGCCTTTTATATCCACAACTCAAAGATGACCGAAACGGTGCTTCAGTTTCTTACTAACCAATATACTACATAAAGGTATTCTATTTATTTGTTTAACGAGAAACGTTTCTTTCTTTCTTTTTCTTCCTTTTGATTCAAAATCTTTCTCGTTAAACAAATGTAACATAAATTCAAACAATAATCCTAATAAGTCAAATGACGTAATTTAAAACAACAAACGCTGATTCACCAATTAAATGGCCAACTTTTTTTTATGATACAAATTTTCCCCTAGGTTTTTGTATTTTGCATTTTTAAACATCCATCATTGACTTAACATCACTAATATTACCCCTCATGGTCCTGATGATGCTTCAGTAGAACCGAAACGCTATAGCTTCGACTTCTTAATAAATCTCTCTTTCCATTTGGATTACCTTGTGAATTTTTCTACAAATTGTCGGATTACAATCCTTTATTTACTTTCATATATATATACATAACTATCTAGTTGATTAAACATTATCTATATATATTTAATGTTCGCCAATGGTCTGAGAAACCAGGGTTCAATCCCAAGTCGAGTAATAACAAAGACTCAAAAAATGATACTTAATTCCTCCTTGCTTAAGTCAGCATTATAAGGCATGGATCAAGGGTAAGTGGAGTAATCCAGGGAAAGGAGTAGCACCCTTCCCTACTTCTTGAAAAGGAACCCTTCAGGTCGCCCTCAACTAAGGTCACCCAACTACTTATATATATATATATATATATATATATATATATAACATTTGATTAACAGACAAGATAATTAAATCATATACTATTTTCTTATTTGCCTTATCTTTAAATCAGCATGATTAGAAGCAACTTCCTCTGCAGATTCTTACAAAAATTGTCAATAAAAAAAGGAAAACAGCAAAGATTTTTTTTTCATATCTTGTATTTTTGATAAGCATGTTTCTCATACTGCCCTCCCAGTCAGCCTTGGATTACATTGACTGCATCCCTTGCAAAGATTCTACCAAAAAAGGCAAGACCTGGGTATGACATTAAACTTTACAGATGGTGTGGTTCCAGTTCTGAAGTTCTGAAATCACCATTGCCATTACTTCTAGGTCCATTGTAACTCAGATTTGTAGTACTTTACAGTTACAACAAAGTTGTAAAATTGAATTGTTTGAAATAGAACTGTTTTTACATTTAACTATGTTTAAACAAATGACTGATGTTTAATTGAAGCAGTAGTGGTACATAGCAATACTTGGAACCATTTAACATTGTTGACATGCTAAATTGAATGGTTTGAAATAGAACTGTTTGATTGTTTAACTGTGTAAATAAAAAACTGCATACTTATGCTAAACTGAATGATTTGAAATAGAACTACTGATGTTCATTTCAAATGTACATATGCTAAAATGATCTGTTTGAAATAGAACTGTTTTTACATTTAACTGTGTGTCAACAAAAAAAAACTGTATTTAAATAAATGACTGTGTAAAAAAAACTGTGTACTTATGCTAAACTGAATTGTTTGCAATTAAGTGAAACCATTTAACTGTGTGCAAAAAAAAATAAGCTCAGGCAAGTCTAAAACTCTTATGTACAAAATGTGCTGAGAAAACATATATTTGATATATATATAAAAAAAAATTTTGCATTAAATGACTCCCAGTGGTTAATACACCATAAAGCTAAACCAAACCAAACTCAAGAAACTACACAAAAATGTAAATATTAATGTATGAGGTATGAAATTCCCTAAGAACCCCCCTACCCCAACAAGTGTCCTTGATATGACACGAGATAATCTGTTGGTGAGATTTCAGTAATGCTGGAGTTTTGGGGAATACCGAGTACCCCTTCATTGCCATCACTCCTAGGTCCACTTTGGCCTGGAGTGGTGGTACCTGAAAGGGTCCGATCAATGGACAAAATAGAACTAAACAGAGTACTTATGCTAAACTGAACTGCTTGAAATAGAACTGTTTTAACATGTAAACTGCATACTTATGCTAAACTGAATTGTTTGAAATAGACCTGTTTATATGTATAAAAATGGATTTGGCGTTAATAACCTATGATGGTTGATGAGCCATAAAACCAAACCAAACCAAACCAAACCAAACCAAACCATTAACCCTAAATTCTAGACAAAGAAAAATCCCAGACAGGTTGACATGCCATTAAAATTAATCAATCAAAAATTCTCTTCATAAATGATGGTATTATTCATTAATATAAATTGATATTTTTGCTTTTTTTATTGGTTCAAGACGGCGGTATGACTAATCTAAAATCTTTTCTAATCCCACAAATTAAGAAAAGAAAAAAAAAAGAAATCATTGAAAGAAGAAGGTTGGTTGGTTGGTTGGTTGGTTGGGTTTTATGGCATATCAACCTGTGTTGGGTCTTTAATGCTAAATCTATTTTTATATAGATAACCAGTTCTATTAAAATCAATTCAGTTTAGTATGAGTACACAGTTTAATTGTCAAAAACATTTCTATTTCAAGCGATTCAGTTAAGTCAAACAGTTCTAATTCAAAGAATTCAGTTTAGCATGAATTATGCAGTTTAGTTCTATTTAACTCACAGATAGGGCCCTATCAAGTGCTACCACTCCTGGCCAGAGTGGACCTGGGAGCAATGTTAATGAAGGGGTGCTCCGCATTCCCCAAAAGTCCAGTATCACAGGAACCCCACCAACAGATTTTTTAGTGTCATATACAGGACACTCATTGGAGGTGGGGGTCTTACTCCTTTGCAGAGGTGCAGTTGATGTATTCTACTGCCCCAGCCGACAGGGCAATTCAAAGTTAAATGTAAAAACAGATTTATTTCAGATAATTCAGTTTAGCATAAGTATGTAGTTTAGATGTCAAAACAGCTCTATTTTGAGTGATTCAGTTTAGCATAAGTACGCAGTGTAAATGTCAAAACCGTTCCATTCTAAACAATTCAGTTTAGCATGAATATGTTGTTTAAATGCAAAAACTCTTAACATTTGAGACCACAGTTTAGTTCTATTTGACCCATAGATAGGACTCTTATCAGGTGCTACCACTCCAGGCCAGTGAAGACAAGAGAGCAATGGCAATGAAGGATACTCCGCATTCCCCAAAGCTCCAGCATTAGTGGAATCTCACCATCAGATTGTTTAGTGTCATATCCAGGATAATCATTGGGGGAATCTTACCCCTCTGCAAAGAAGCAGTCAGTGTTTAGCAGACAGCTCCAGCCAAATGGGCTAGAAAGAAGAAGGGAAAGTGAGATAAAGTTGAAAGCAAATAGAAATTGAAAAAAAGAGAAAGAATGCCAAGTGACACAGATGAAAAAGAAGAGAGAAGTAGAGAATCTTGCAGCAAGAGAGAAAAAAGGAATAAAGGAAAGAGCAAAAAAAGAGTGCAACTCTGTTGCTATAGTAAGCTATAGTATCTCTGTCTGTCTGTCTGTTCCACACTTTTGCTTTGATCAGTGAAATATTGACTCAAGTATAGCAAAGCATTGCAAGAAAAGCATAAAGAAGAAAGAAAATGAAAGAAAAAAAAAGTGGATGATTTTACTTGTCATCACCTGTAAGACAAATCATGGATATATTATTATTTCCAATAAAAATTTGCAATCAATTTCAACAGAATTGTATTAAAAGCATTTATATTCTCAACATGCTATACATAGATAAAATCATGTCAGTCTGATTTTCTAGTCTTTTTCTTTATTTCTTATATATATATATATATATATAAGTAAATTTGGCGACCGTAGTCGAGGGCAACACGAAGGCTCCCTTTTCAATAGCTACTACACTGAGATGTAAGGGAGGGTGCTACTCCATTCCCTGGATTGCTCCACTGTACGCTTGATCTGTACATTATAGTGTTGAGTGTTAAGCAAGGCGGCATCAAGTACCATTTTTTCTTTTAGTCTTTGGTATGACCAGACCAGGGATTGAACCCCAGTCTCCTGGACAATTGGCGAACACTCTACTCATTATGCCAATGGTCCAGTTTTATACATATATATATATATATATATATATATATATATATATATATATATATATATATATATATATATATATATATATATATATATATATATATATATATATATATATATATATATATATATATATATATATATATATATATATATATATATATATATATATATATATATATATATATATATATATATATATATATATATATATATATATATATATATATATATATATATATATATATATATATGTGGATGAATATATATATATATATATATGTGGATGACTATATATATATATATATATATGTGTGGATGACTATATATATATATATATATATGTGGATGACTATATATATATATATATATATATATATACATATTTCCAGCTATAAAGTAAAGTAGAATTATAAAACACAATAAAAACTCATGACACAGAGTTTCATATTATCGATCCTTTACTGAGCTTGTATTCAGCAGATTTTATGTTGTAAGATTCAAATGAACGAATGGGAACTCTTTATTTGTGTCACATGACTATTACATCGTTGACATATAAAATTGTTGCTCAAGTGCTTAATTACAAAATAATATAGCCAAGTTGGCTGGGGCTGTAGAATATACTGACTGGATATGACATTAAGCTATCGGATAGTGAGGCTCCAACCTGGAAGATTTGTAGAATGTGGAGCATCCCCTCATTGCCATTGCTCCCAGGTCCACTCTGACCTGGAGTCATAGCACCTTAGAGGGTCCTATGCATATGTCAAATAGAACAAACTGTGTGTAAACAAATGACTGATTTTAAATTGTCACTGTTATATAACAATACTTGAAACCATTTATCAGTGTGCAAAAAAGAGCTTAGGCTCATTCAAGAATGTTATCAATATAATGTGTTTACAAATCCTATATATTCAATATATGTGTATAAACAGGATTTGGTATTAAATAACATACAATTTCGATACGCTATAAAACCCAACCCAACCAAACCAAACCAAATCAAACCAAACAATATTCATGGTGACTCATGACTTTATATGTCAACCACATAATTGTCATGTGACTCAAAAAAGACTACACATTGTTTAGTTGAATCTAGTTTTTTTTTCTGGACAATCAACTGGTGTGACCATGAATAGGAATCCATAGGAGAACATTGCTTATGAGTACCACGTTACTTTTACAGTAGTGATCAGCATATCTTGCTCATCTTAGTAGGATGGTTTGTGAGATAAGAGGTAAGTGGCTATAAAGATGTATATAGTCACCTGTTTGATAAGTATATTCTTTCTTTTGTAAATTTAGGACCCACATTGTTATCTACAGCTTTGAAGAAGATGAGAGATACATTGAAATATTAATAAACCGTATTTGCCTTTAAATAAAATAGAATTAGTTTCAAGTATGTTTTTCTTAGATTACTTTCATCCTTTGATCTTTAAAAGACTGTAACATGTGAGATATACCTATTCTATTTTTTCAAGTATATATTCTCGTGTTTGTTTCAGTTACTAGTAAATAAGTTAGTATGTACACAAAGTTCTTGAAACTTTTATTTTATTTATCCTATGTTAGTTAAGACACTTTGTTCAATGTGATATTATTTATCATTTTATATTTTGCTGTGAGCCTGTAAAGGAAGCAATGTTGCAGACAAAAATAAACTAATTATTTTTCACTTGCTTTTCAGACTTATCTGATATTTAATCTTTGTTTCATAACACAATGGTCTGCGGTGAAACTTCTTTTCAAGATGAATAATAACTTAGTTGACACACATGGCTGAATGATAGATTTTAAGCTTTTGGCATAATTATATATAATTCTGTGATTGGTACAGAGAATATTTTTCAATATTTCAGATCACTTTAACAGCTGTCCCCCTTGAGAAGCTGTTTAAACATCATCATCTTTTTGTCAATTGAACATCTAAAGCACTCAAGTGGCAATGTTTGATTATAAATAATATATCATAATTTGGGGAAAATTAAAGAAACTAAAAGTTAAAGAAATTATTGATTACTTATTTAGATGTGTAGAGGAGTATTAGTTTGAAAAATGTTGTTTTCTCTCAAAAGTAAATATGAGAGCAATTACAATTAAAAACAACCAATTTAAATATGGATTAATTCATAGTATAATGGTTAGCATCATAGGAAGTAGTCCCAGCAACCCAAGTTCAAATCCTGGACAAGACTCTTTGCATTTCAAATAATGCTAATACCCTTAGGAAAGGTATGAGTCCAATTGTTATCCTTCCTGATATGCATAAATAGTCATGCAGACAGTGATTTTCATCCTTAACATGGTAACTAATCTAGGAAAAGGAAAACTTTGAATTTCAACTCTGCTCAAAATAGACTTTATGTTGCATCCTGTCTATGCAGAGAGGTAGGTAAATGTATTTTCAACTGCCAGAGCTAATTAAATAGAAAAAAAAACAAAAAACTAGTAAATGATCATACATAAATATATGTATTTACCCAACACCACCACCACGGGCAGGAGTGGACATAAGGTTAATTTTCAAGCAGAATAAAGCTGATCTGGTCAGTGTTTTCCTTCTCTTAGTCTAGTTGCCAAACCAAAGCTAAAGAAGCTAGTTTGAGATAGTATTCACTCAAAATAGAGATAGATTGATCCATGCCATTCCCAAGGGCATTAGCAGGAAATGAAATAGACTTGTCCAGGCTTTGAAAAGAGGTCACTGATTCCATTTCCCATGATATATACTTTCAAAGGGGTAAAATTGTTTAGTGTAATGGTTATACATTACACTAACCAATTCTACCCCTTTGAAAGTACTTATTAAAACGCAAAGACAATAGGTGTTTTTCAGTGACCATAGAATCAACAAGATAAAAAAAAAGATTGAAAAGGGATGAAAAAAATCTTGATCCCATTTTGTAAGACAATGATTATTAAGCTAAAAGCATTTCCATTGTATATACATGTATTTGAAGTTTCTAAGTGATATGAAAGTTTGTGAAAAACTTATATCTTTGAGAAAGCTAAGGATATTGTTTACTGTCTAACATTCTGTGGTATCATGTTTGATATGATACAAATTTAACTGAGAACAAATACCTCTCTCTTCCATACAGGTCTAAAAACATCCTGCAAGTAAAAGAGAATGTGATTTTGATACCTCCTTCTTAAATGTTGCCATGTCAATACCCTCTATCAGTCATGAGTAGAAATTCTTTGGCAGACAAGGGTGGTAATCTCACTAACACATTATTTTTTTAATGTGTTATTTCACAAAAAAAAGATTTTGTTCACTCAAGTGAATATTTTTCATTACTTTGTTTTATAAACATATTTAAAGATATTGTTCCTTCATGAAAACATTAAATTCTAAATGTATTATCATTAAATCCATCTTGCTTCACAAATTTTTGAAGGAATTTCTTTAAAAAAAACTTAGGTTGGAATCATACTTATATTTCAAAATATCATTTTGATGCAATCAGTAATTTGCTAGTTGTGGGTCTTCTGCAAGAAGGAAAAATGATGACTTGGAAAGTTTTGTCAGCCATAGGTTCTGATGTAGACTCATTTTAAATATTTTACTTCTTAAAAAGGATTACTTTAATAAATTCCTACATAAAGCAATTATCCTATTGAATTTCTTTATACTATATACTATGATGCCTCCTAATGTAAGTAATTTCCAATGAATATCAATTCAACTATGTTTGAAAAAATCATCTCTTTTTAAAAATATAAAATCAGACACTTAAGGTATTGAGCCAAATACATGTAATTCAGGAACTATAAAGTAAGTAAAGTTGGCAACCATAGGCAAGGATGACTCAAAGGCTCCCTTTTCAATAGCTACTACACTGAGGTGTAGGGGAGGGTGCTACTCCATTCCCTGGATTGCTCTACTTTACCCTTGATCCACACCTCATAATGCTGAGTGTTAAGCAAGGCAGCATCAAGAACCATTTTTTGAGTCTTTGGTATGACTCAACCTGGGATTGAACCCCAGTCTCCCAGACCATTGGCAAACACTCTATTCATTATACCAATAGCCCGGTCTGCATTAGAATTATTGTATCTTAAAGCCTATTGGCAATAAATCACATCTACCCACATCAAATTAAATAACAATATTATTTTGTTGATTCATTAATAAATCAATTGATTCTAAAAGCATATGTATCCATCTAGGCTTATTTTATGCCAAGAGGTTAGAGAATCATATTCATTGAATATTCATATTAACATTTTAAAAGGTATCTAGATAATTTTTAAACAGATATATTTGACCTATTGATGGGACACTAACAAGTAGAACCACACTGGGTCTGGGTGGATCAGGATGTAGTGGCAAAGAACAGATACTCCACACTGCTCAGAACTCCAGGACTAGAGTCTCACAATCAGATGCAGTTTACAGTCATACTCAAGACACCTCTTGAGTGGAGGTCTTACCCCTATGATGGCGATACAGTCAGTGTATTTTAACCCCTGCCAACAGGGCATAAAATATTTTTTTGTGATTTCTTGTATGTCATCTAGTATAGAGCAAGGAAACAGATATTAAATAAAATCTCTATTTAAACTAACTAAAATGATGAATTAAAAGTAAGGGTCATTTGGTCAGTATGGAAATACTGATATACCAGTAATGTGCAGTGTCATGCTTGGCCTAGAAAGTGTGTAGATTGCAGATTAAATTTGGGTTGTAATAAGTTCAAACATTTTAGAAACGTAATCTGATAAACATAAAGTAGAGTGAATCATTATCTTGTCCTTCATCAATTGATTATTTCAGAAATATTATTTACAAAGAGATTCCTGGGCAATACTTGGTAACCAAGCAATATTCTTTCATAAACATCTTCAAGTTCAGTAGACAAGCAGTGGAATAAACTTTTGGTCCAATTATTTATTTCACAAAAAGAATCTAATTTTTGCATAATTTTTTGAAAGTAGTGGTTTAAAATTCACCATTGATTAAATTAATTTTAAAGTGGAGAGAACAGTCCGCTATGTTTCTGTATACTTGACCATCTACCATCTTGTTTGATCTATCACTTTAAATAGGTGTAATAAATGATTAAAAAAAAAAATTCTATATCTTCAAAATGAATGTTTGATATTTTCTGTGGCACTGTGTGATGTTCGTTGCAGGAAATTTAAATTAATACAATATATACGAAAGCAAATTGTATATATACTTGGTCCAATATAAGTATTGATTGATCATATTTTTGTCTTGCTCAAAGTCACTTTCATTGGAGATTTCAAGAATTGAAAACTTATCTATAATGGCCTGCAAAACTATCTTTCTAAAGCAAATACACACCCTATAGCAAAGGAACAGTAGGTAAAAATAAAATCTAACTAAACAATACCAAAGATTAGAAAATGGATTTTTCTAATTGGTTTTTCATAAAGGATACAACCTTAAGGATCATCATCATCATCATCATCAAAGAATGATGACATTACAGATACCTTTGACTCTCTTTTCTTATCAGCTATTGCTCTTGGCAAGTCCTCTAGACAGCATCCAGTGTCTGCATAAAGCTGATGAATGTTTTTGCAGAGTATCGGGGTTCCATAGACTTCATCCTTACTTCTCCAGTACCCAGAATGTCTTACTATCTTACTTGGTTGATTTATGCGATGGGCAGTAAGTGACCATGCCACTACTGTTTTGAAGTGTGGTATTTCCAAAAAATGTTCAAAAACGCATAAAGCATCTAAGTGTATTCCCCATCAAGATTTTTCTCCGGGCATTTTGTTTGACTCCAAGTGATACATACAGTAGTACTGACATGGCTATAGTTTGAAAGAATTCTCATTTTATTTTATCAGAGGGATGATATTTCTGTACGGTCATTAACCTGTCAATAGCTGTCCATGCTTTAGTTAAGTATATGTTGACAGCAATTTTAGTTAATAAGATATTCCTACTGAGGTATATGAAACAGGTATTCTAATTTCAGAGGCTTGCCATTTCCAGTGAAATCCTAAACTAATAACCATGCAGCAATATTATATGCAGATACACCATCATCAAGCATTTGAAATGATCAAATCATGCACTAGCTTCATTCAAACGTCCATTCTTTTGAGTGTTGTCAGATATAGTATTCTTCAAGGATGAACATAAGTTCATTATTGAGCTGTATTTCAGGTTTAAAGATTGACTTTGAAAGACATATTTCAAAACAATCTTCTAGTATATTTTCACTCCTAAATTAGAAGTCATCTGTGATTTTCTCTTTCTTTTGATATAATCAAATCATAAATTCCCTTCAAATATTGACATTCACTTTGATTTTCTTTGTTTTACATCCTTTGATTTCATCTTTAGGACAAAAACATTTTTTTTTTTAGTTTAGCATTAATAATATAAAACAATACAATATAAGATTAGAAAGATCCAGGATAAATTATAATTTTTACTTCAGATAAAATTAAAGATGTTTATACTTTAATTTGACATCATTTGTATTCTACAATGATCATACATATATAATTAAAAATAAATTGCAAAGAATTTTCTTTTGTTTCAATGAATTTATTAGACATATTTTTACAATTAACTAAGCCCAAGAATTAATGAAAATTATTTCTCAAACTAAGCTCACCAAAAAATTGAATCAGTAAAATTGTTCAGGAGTAAGGTTCTGTTAAAGAAGAATTTCAGAATTAGAAAGCTGTCTTTAAAATAGACAACAAGGAAAAACAAATTGTTTTCTACTGATGCAAAGCTATAAAAAAAAATTCTTGTCTGGAGCTTCAATTTATGACTTATCATTAAAAATTCCAAAGACTGAAATTTATTGAATTTTATTTGTGAGAACAAAGAGATTTCAGCATCCCTAAAGAAAATATTTTAAGATACCACTAACTTTGAGATTTAAAGGCATTTGGTTCATTACCAAATGAAAAAAACAAAAAACAAAAACATATTTAAACTGCTTTGTTTCTTTAAAGATAAAGTATTTATACCCCTGATCATTTTCTTTTTTGAATTTCTAAAAAAAGGTGCAAAAAATATAAGAAGATAAATCTTTAAATATTTAATGAAGTTAAAAGAATAAAAATAGAAAGTTAAATTGCAAAAAGAAGAAATTGAAATGATTAAAAAGAAACAAGGGAAACTAAATTAAAAAAAAAGATATTTCTAAAGAATAAGATTTTATATAGATGCATTTTATGGTGTAATGCATAGCAAGCTAGTTTTGCGGATTAACAACTACTGAAGCACAAGTTCAATCCTCACTTGTTGCACCATACTTGTGACCGAGTGCCAAATTTTAGCTGTCCTTAGTTTAAAACAGTCAAGTCATCACTAAAGTACTGGCTACCATAAGCTCATCAAAGTTAACCTGTGATGCAGCTGCTCAGTGCTTGAATGAACAACTACTTAGAAAAAACAAGCATGATAAGCAAGTTCTTCTTCATTGACATGACTCCCATGTCCACTCTTAATTGATGTGGTTGTACCTGATAAGTTCTTTCACATGGATCAAATAACTTTTTCTATTGGATAATTTGTGATGTTCTCATGTGCATAAAAAGAAGAAATAATTAAAGACAGACAAGACAATTTACCAAAAGCATAAGTGTTTCATTCCAACTCAAATTAATGCATTTATAGAAAATGAAACAAACAAATGATTGTTTCCATCTTTAACACTCCAGTCTTTCCTAGAACAATAACAGAATCACTTTGAAACAAGAGTGTACCAACCAAGCTCTTACTGAAGTATTTCTCTTGCTGAAGTCCATCTGACTGAAGTCTACAACTAATTTCCTCTACTCTAACAGCACGGTTCCTCTATTTATTCAATCTGGACGTTTGCCATTTCCATTTACTCGCAATCAGTGTTCAAATGTTAGTGTCTCACTTTATGATAGATAGTAATGCTTGAAACCATCTTACTGTATGCAAACAAATTATTATTATTACATAGAAATAGTTACTTAAAACTATATAATAGTGAAAAATTTATTAGTATGGTAGAAGCACTTGAAACAACATAACTTTGTGTAAAAATTCTCAAATGAGATAAAAGTACTTGATACCATAAAACTGTAGATTGTTTTAAGACAAAAATGTGTGATTTAAAAAAATGATTGTTATAGTATACTGATGATATGACTAAAATCAAACATTTTGAAATCAATCAAATTTCAGCATTAAATAACCCATAAGGAGTTGATATGCCATGAAACTAATAAACAAAACCAAAGCACTGAGTAAAATGCGACTAGACTCAGGTGGAAATTGAATGTGCTTATTAGTTCTATTTTCAGTACTTATTATGGCACCCATTCTGCCAAGCTTCATATATATGAGAAGCAGGGACGAACTTATAAGTGATGTACTCTTATGGACCCCCACACAGCACGAACATACATTCAGCAACTAAGTGGGGATATGGGATGTAGTCCAGAAGACCTGCCAGAGGCGATGAACGATAGCGAAAAGTGGCGAGAGAGGGTCAGGGATATCCGTACTACCAGCACGACATGATGATGATGATGATATATATATATATATACATATATATACATATATATATAATGCAGTCTAAATATTTATGAATAAAGAATGCTCACTATTGTTGATAGAGCATATATATCCTAGATTGGATAGATTACACACAGATTTGGACACTAGGAACAGGAATAACAGGAAGTACACCAGTTACCAAAAGTAAACTGGATGCCGGTGTTCCCCTGGTGGAAGTGCTGCAGAAATTGCATGGGTGGTATGCAAGAAGGAGATGTGTCTATGTACAACATATAAGCAGCAGGTTAGAGATATGATCAAGAGAAATTGTGAGGACGTCTGGAACATTATATAATGATAGAGATTTAGACCCAAATGGTGGAAATGCAGAAAGGTTTCACAGAATGTCCATACCATTTGTCCCTGTGTGTGCAAGCTCAGCTGCCTTCAACTCTCACTTACTCTAACCCATCCATACATTTTGAGTAATAAAAGGAAATATTTTTATACATCTGTGTTGTTGTCTTTCTCAGTAATACAGCGAATGCTCCCAAAACTAGACCATCATATCAACTTCCTTATGTTTTATATTTAAGGATTCTCATTTTAATTCTGGCTTGTAAAGATATAGATTATTCTTTTGGCTCCTACTTTAGTATAATGGTTAACAAACTGGTCTCATAGATCACTGTCAGTATAGGGTGTTTGATTCTCCAAAGAGTGATCTAATCTTATAGATTTGCTGTCGATAAAATTAATTTTGGATGATAATATATACATATTTACCACCCCCTCCGCTCAGGCAGGATATGACACAAGGTCAATTTTTAAGCTGAGTTTAACAGGTTTGAATTCAGAGTTTTCCTTCTCCTAGACTAGTTGCCTCACCAAGGCTGAAGAACCTAGTCTGTCCTACTATTTACCCATAGCTGGAAGGAGAATGACTGGATTCATACCTTTCCCAAGGGTATTAGTGCTATGTCCAGGATTTGAACTTGTGTCGCTGTGTCCATTTCCTAAGATGATTACCATTACACCACGGGCACCTCCAAATGGATGATAATATATAAAGCCTTTTATTTTTTGTTGTTGTTATTGCTACTGCTGCTACTGCTGCTGTAATGAATCTGTTATAGTGACCAAATAATGATCTGAAGCTCTGATGCTGTGTAAGAAATATTTTTTTACATGCTAATGAAATTGATATCAACATATGCCGAGCAAAGACATGGAATGCTATTGACAAGTTATTAATCATGGGGAAATCTGATCTAAAAACAGGATTTCTTCCAAGCTATTGCTGTGTTAGTAATAATATATGGATGCACCACATAGACACTAACAAAATGCACCGAGAAAATGGTAGATGGGAACAACACAAGAATGCGACATAATGTTTTGAACAAATCCTGGAAGCAACAACTCACAAAACAGTATTTGTATGGCCATCTACCTCCCATCTCACAAACTATCCAAGTAAGAGAAACAAGGAATGCAATGCACTGCTAGAGAAGTAAGGATGAATTCATAAGCAACTTCTACTCATGCACATGCCAGTCTTAGCCAACCAGCAAAAAATTTCTTACATCAGTTCTGTGTGGACACTGGATAGAGTCTAGAAAACCTACTTGTAGTGATGGAGGATAGAGAGAGATGGTAAGAGAAAGTCAGGGAATCCTGTGCTCTTAGTGCAGCTTAATGATGATGATGATGATGATTGCACTAAACTTTTTATTTTTACATATTTATTATTCATACTATAAAACTAAATTGATAATACTGTATGTCAGATAATTGATTAACTGATTCTAATGGTATGTCAACCTATCTAGGATTATTTTATACCAAAATTTTAAGAAATCACATTCACTGTAATTGCATATCAACATTTTTTGTGTGTTTGATTCTTAAGAGTTTTTTTTTTGCCATGGCTCTATCAAATATGAATAATCTTTTAACAGATCTATTTGACCCATTGATGGGACCCAAACAGGTACTAACTCTCCAGGGGAAACTGGACTGGGAATAAGAACAATGAAGGGGCATTCTAAACTACCCAGATATCCAGAACTAGAGCTTCACAATCAAATGCCATTTAGTATCCAGACACTATTGTACATTAAAGGGTATGACAAAGTTCAGCTTGTTGGTAGTATGAAAAACCCTACAGTTTGTCTTGCTGAGGGTATGATATAAGAATCTTCCTACTCATAAAATTGACTCTTTCTTCAGATAATATGAGGATAGGTAACTTCTCAAATTGGTTCTAAAGCATCATTAAGGAGCAAAGTTCTAGATTGAAACTTGTTTTCAAACAAAACGTTATTTAATTCATTCATTTAGAAAAGGTGCAAAAATCAAGAAGAAAGTGAATGTTGAATTCTCATGGTGAATCTTTAACACTGACTACTCAGAGAGACTGAAAAGGTTGCTAATCAGACAAGGCCTTATAGCTACTTAGCAAGAACAAACCTGATTCCTGATAACAATGTTCATTACTTTAAATTGTCATGAAGTGAGAATAGGTCATCGATTTAACACTTCAAAGTCAAATATCAAATATTTCACTAAATAGAGATTATGTGTACTTGTTAAGCAGACGATCAAGAAGTTCACTTACAAAGAGATTTAATTAAGAGATTATTGTCTTGAACTGTTAGTGTGTTCTAATGGATAACATCTGCTCACTTCCTGCCACACTGAAAACATGAGGTAATGTCTCCTTTTATCCACCCTCTTCAATAAGTAAGAATTATTTAGATTATTTAATCTAATTCGAAAACACTTATGTGAGAAGGAACTGGATTATTTAACCTTATTTATAAGCAAAGTATAGGAACATTATCTCAGGTTTAAGATCAATTTTCAAAGGTGATTATTCCACGTAAGGGATTATGTTTGACTAAAATTAATCTGAGAATGTTGTTTTGAAAGGACCTGCTATGACAAAAAATACATTCTTTTTAACTGATATCTTTAGGGAATTGGTTTTACAACTCCAACAGGAATATTTTAATCTACAGATGTTTAACTCCCTTACATAAATTGGTTTAACATTTTCAAATCAATCAAGCACATTCTCTCGTATAATTTTGATCTCTTGATTACTTATGCAAACTAATACAATGTAAATGTTTTGTAATAAGTTTCATATAATGTATATGAATTTTAAAAAATTGGCAGCAAATTGATTCCTGATCAACAAATACAAATTTGTATTAAAAATATCAAAATCAAAATTTTTGTACCATTAGTAAGAAGAAAGATCTGAAAAAGAAATCAGAAAAATAAATATCAAGTTTCCTAGATATCTTTTAAAAGCTGAATGTGAGAAAAGATGTTTACCTGTATACAAAAAAGTAATTTGCAATAGAAAAGACAAAAAAAAAAATCCATTTGAAAAATCTACCAAAAAGTAATTATAGGACTCTAATAAAATTATCATTACTTATCTAATAAAGGATCAATTTAAAAAAAAAAAAGTTCTATGCCAAATTTCAGAGAGAAGAAAAAACACAAGGTAAATATGATAGGAAACTAACTATACTCGATCAACAAAAAATTGGACAGGGAGATTGAAGAACTATAAATCATGTGAAGTTAAACATCTTTAGTCGTCTAAATTTCTGAGATGAAGCTTGATTTTTATCATTAATAGTTTTTGGACTATTGTCTTCATCTTTATTGTAATTTCCACAACGTTATTTCCAGCTGGACACATAGCGCAACAGTTATAGGTGTTGGTTCCCTAAGCTTCTAAGGAGACAATCATCTGAAGGTTGCAGGTTCAATCCTGACAGCAGGCGAGTAACAATATAAGACTACTTAATGCTTGTACCCAGTTATGGCTAATGGAATCAGAACAGGTGACTCCTGTGGATTCAATAAAGGATGTAGTTCAAAGTTCCGTGAAGGTTCTCAAGTTCAACAAACAACTGAAGAAGGCCGGAGGACTTATCAGCCGAAACGTTGTGGAAATGACAATAAAGATGAAGACAATAGTCCAAAAACCCTTAATGATTAAAAATTAAACAGCTTTTTCCCCAAAAAATTCAAAAAAATTTTTGGCCTAGGAAAAATTTTGAAGCTATCTGGAACATTTCTGGAAATGTTTTTGAATATTTTTGACAAGTGCTAGGCAGGTACCAAACCTCTGAAAATGATGGGGAAAAGGTTGGCTTTGTTTGGATGGTTGTTCTGTTATATGCTCATCTACAGCATCATAACGACACAATAATCAAGACTCAGTGACAAAGACAGATGCACGCAGAAAGACGCCGGAAGACTTCTTTATAAAAATATTTACCCCTCACTTTATTGCAAGGGTTTGAAAAGGCTGTGTGGGGTTTTACTGTGAGAGGGAGCTGGAGACCGAACATAAACTGTAATATTTTGACCCCACTGTTATGACCGTCACGTTGTGTCTTTCTGGTTCTCTTGGGCTGCTGGATGCTGGCTTTCTTTACTGCATCTTATCAGCTCTTCTCTGGACCCCAAACTCCATCGGGGTTCCCGAGGGCCCCCTCAGTCGGATGTGACTTTCCCTACCACATCTCTTCTCCAACTGTCTGGAACTCTACTGGCAACTCGACTGGCCCCCTGGGCGTCGAACTCAACTGGAACCGGAACTCAATTCAACTGGCTCGTCCAACTCAACTGAGTTATATAATCGTTCGACGTCCACTCAATCTTTGAAATCGAATGTTTAATCGTCATCAAGCAGAAATAACTGTCATGCAGTTTAGAGGTCACTCTCTTCCGGTGCATCACTCTGTAGTGTACCATGGGAATTTTTTTAGCTCGTCTCATTTCATCAGCCAATGTCCGCCCACGCGATTTCCTCTCATAACTGCCATTAGAATGTGTCACTTCCTTCCGGTGCATCACCTAGAATGGCATTTCTGGCCGGGTCAAAAGGTCAAAACATAACAGTTCTTTTGTTCCTGCTGACTCCATTTGCAAAAGTGTTAAGACCTTTTTATAAAATTTTATTTTCGGTAACAGAATTTTAGAATCATAGAGTTTTGTAATAATAATAGTAGTGTTTAGAGTATTTTTTTCATTTAAATGAAGCCTCTTCCAAAATAAATAAATAAAATATAATAGTTCAATGCCCACTCAATCTCTTCCCAGAAATGGCCAACAGAATATGCCACTTCCGCCGTCTTTGGAATGACATGTTTTGATCATCATCGAGCGGAAATAACTGTCATGCAGTTCACAGGTCACCCTCTTCCGGTGCAACAGTTTGTGACTGTACCATAAGGTTTTATTGTCAGCCAAGCTCACCCACGCCAATAGAATATGCAACTTCCGCCGTCTTTGGAATGGCATGTTTGGCTGGGTCGGAGGTCAATATACAGCATCATCAACTGAGACAGACATCAACACGTGACTAGCAAAGGCATTGACAGCTATCCATAGGCTATCGGTCATATCAAAGTCAGACTTGACCAATAAAATGAAACGCAGTTTCTTCCAAGCAGCGGTCATGTCGATACTGCTATATGGATGCACTACATGGACGCTAACCAAAACGTATGGAGAAAAAACTTGACAGCAACTACTTGAGAATGCTGCGAGCAATATTAAACAAGTCCTGGAGGTAGCACCCCACAAAGCAGCCGCTGTATGACCACTTACTACCCATCATGAAAACTATCCAAATTAGACGAACCAAACATGCAGGACACTGCTGGAGAAGTAGGGATGAACTCATAAGTGACATACTTCAATGGACCCCGTCAGATGGACGAGCAAAGGCAGGATAACCAGCTCGAACCTACATACAGTAGTTCTGTGCTGATACGGGATGTAGCCCTGAAGACCAGCCGGAAGCAATGGACGATAGAGAAGGGTGGCGAGAAAGGGTCATGGATAACCGTGCTGATAGCGTGACATGATAATGATGATGATAACTAGGGTGTAAAACAATCATAAATTTAGCCCTGACTCATAAGAGATAGAGGTACTGATTGATGATGTAGGTGTTATTTGGATTTCTGTGATATCTATGTGTTGTATAGCCGTAATACAAATATAAGCAGAAATATAATCAAACATAATATACGAACTTCAATGAACGAACGAACACACTTCTTTATAAAAATATAATCTCTCACACTTTATTCTTGAAAGGGTGATGTTGGTTGTGTGTGAGAGATGAGATGGAGATGGGGACAGATTGCTATATTGACCCAGCAGTATTTCTTTCTCATCTTGACTGGGTTGCTCAACCGTGGGTTACTGAGGGCCCAAAGCCCTCTGTCTCCCGCTGGCTCTCAATTCAGCATCTTGTCTTCAACTGACTCGAACGGTCTGGCACCTGGTTATATTACCATCCAACGCCCACCTGCTTCCGCTGTTCTTCCACTTATTTACACAAGTGCATCTCTTGATTGACGGCTCGGTCGAAGGTCAAAATATAACATATGCTCTCATTAAGTTGGTAAAACAGCTGGCATATAGACTCTGGTTTCCCCAATGCAAAAAGAAATGTGACCTTGAGTCTCACATGTCCTTATTTTTTCTCATTTTTTTCAGATGCACTCCTTTCCTTGCTGTCATAGAAATGATAAGCCGTGAGAGCAGTAAATTGCAATAAACAGCAACTATAATTAGGAAGGAATATACTAATCAAAAAGAATAATAACAGTAATAGAATCATTTGTCTTTGCAAGACTTCATTCATCATCAAAAAGACATTCCAACAGCAGAGATTCCTTTGACTCTCTTTTGTCATCCATTCCTATCAGCCATCGCCCTTGATAAATTTTCTAGATGGCACCCAGTGTCTGCACAAAGTTGGTGAATGGAAGTTTTTACTATTCTCTCAACACTGATGTGTCCATGTGCAGGCATCCAAAAAGAACATTACTTCTGAGTTCATCCTTATTTCTCCAGCAAATATCTTGCTTGTTTTATTGAGTGGTTTTTGAGATGGGAGTCTGGTGGCCAAACAATTGCTGCTTTGTTGAGTGCTGCCATCAGAATATGTTCAAAACAGCATGCAGCATCTTTGTGTATATCTGATCTTGCTTTTTCTCTAAGAGTTTTGTAAGAATCCTAGTGGTACGTCCATACAGTATAACTGATGTGGCCATAAGCTCGAAGACTTCCCATTTTATTTTATCAGAAAACTAAGATTTGTTGCATATTGACCTTTGACGGAGCCATTACTTAGTGATTTCTAAAACAGAGTGTTTCATCTGTGTAAACAAGAGAACAGCAGAAGCAGGTCACGTTGGTTGACTGCCGGAAGTATAACCATAAGTAACGTGTTGGTGTTATGAAATTATATATACACAGGTATCAACAGACTGAAAAGTCAGTGAATCGTTGGTCTGTCATGTAGTGAGAAGGGATTAGGGGAGTCAGAAGAGCAGTCTGCGGGTTCCTAGAGGTGGGGCCTGGAAGCCCCTGGCAGATTCCGGCTGAGAACCTTCTGTCAAATAAGCAGAATATAGACTCACAACGTGGTTAAAAAAGGGTCAATATAGCAGTCCTCCGTCTGTCTGTGTTTGAGTCCTTCATCTCTGTCTCTCTCTCTTTCTCTCTCTCTCACACACACACACACACACACACTTACAGCCAATTTCGGACATTTGTAGTAATTAAGAAGAGAGATTTATATCTTCTTAAACAAGTGTCATGGTCCTTCATTTATCACAGCTATTCAACAAGATTTCCATACGGTTGTTAAGCTGTCAATCACAGTTCATGCTTTACATATGTGTATCTTGACATCGCTTTCAGTAGATGAAATATTGTTACTGGGGTATAGGAAATGGGTGTTCTAAATTCAGAGGCTTGCTATTAAGGAAGAGATGGCACCGTCTTGATTAAAATTTATGAACTCTATTTCATCTGAGTTCATGTAGAGACTAATGTCTCTTGCTGCTTTTTTTAGGCTATGCAATAGAGATTCAACTTTGCAAAAAGTACTAGATTATCTGCATACTCTGAGTCAGTAATAGTTTCTGTGAGATATTTTCAATACTTAACATGACCATACTTTTTCAAAGATCCTCACATTCCCAATGTAAAGTATATTTACTACACATTACCCTTTAACTGCTACTCATAAATTGATTAAAATAACTGAAGAAATATAATTCTATTTATGAATATAACACTGGAATTATCCATTCATTTTAAATACTCTCATGCATTTTATTACAATCAACTGTATATATAACTAATTACTTTCTTAGGTGTTTAATCATAGCTTAGTTCAATTGATTGAAAAGTTAATTTTGTTTTCTGCTGGCTGTCATCTACATTTCATTTATTTTCTTTTTAAATGTCTGGTTCTCAGGAGGAGTTATTGTGTTGACTACGATTGTCTTGGTAAGCCTCTGATCACACTTTCATTGCATTGACTTTTAGTACATTTTTATATCCATCTTTTTCATCTCCACCTTCTTGGTCTACTTATATTATCTTTGTGAGCTCTGTGAGTATTCTAGTATATTTATGGCTGTAAAAAGCACTAAAGACTTACTACTGATTCATCTTGTATTGGTTGGCATGAATTCAATCAAAAACATTGGCTTTATTCTTTTTTCTCTTAGGAAACAAATGAATGATCCAAATAATAGTACTTCCAGATGTCAGATAGTCTAATCTTGTCAGAATTTACAGCTCAATGATTGGTCATTTGTTTTTCTCTTTTATCATAGATTAAAACAAAAGAAAGATATGTATCCTTTGTGTTTCTCTGAGAAAATTCAAACAGTCTTAGTGCTTGTACTTTTAAAGTATGATCTAATTTTTATTTTTTATAGGTATCACAAGGACAGTTCCCATGGTGCAGTGGTTAATGTACTGAACAGTAACATCATAGTGAGTTCAAACTCTGGTCATGCTATTGCATTCACTTTCAGACTAATACTCTTGGTAAAGGTATGAAGTCCCTTATTTTCCCCAGCTATGGGTTAAATAGTACCACTCCTGTCCTTTTATAAGGAACACTTTGGTACTAAATAACCTAAAAAGATTAATAATCCATTAAAGAAAGTACCCAAAACTGAAAAGAAACACTTCTAAAAAGCTATTCCATTTTATTGATGGTACTTCTTTTGATTAGTAATTAAAGATTTATATGTAAAAATATCAGTTATATTATATTTGAGATTTTGTGTCCATTTTATATAACTTTAGAGCATTTATTATTGAAAATATTTGAATATTTGATATTAAATCAGGACCCTGCATTCAGGAAAGAATGTTAATTCTGTAGTAAATTTTTCATAGAATCTTTACTAACAAACAAATGCATATTTTTCGATTCTGCCGGTGTCAACATGGTTGGACCTTACATATATATGTAACTTTGAATCAGCGAAATGAATTATCTCTAAAATTATGAATAATTTGCATCTTATCCTTCTTTTCACATTCTTTCAGTTTTATTCAGTGGTCAGCCGGGACAGCAAAGTCCGCAATTTTGCATATTCTCTTTTTTTTGTCGATTATTATAAGATATGATCTCCTGGCCAAGATTAGGTAACCCGTTTGTATGTTAAAGTCCCATAGGAGTTTATGCGTGTCATTTTCTAGTAAAGATGCTGGGTTGTGGATATACCATTTGTTCGTGTGATCAAATTTCAATTTCTTGCATATCTCCCAGTGGGTCAACTTGCACACCCAGTTGTGTCTAGTCTTGTACTCTTTCTCTGCTTTTTTGCTGCATTCACTTATTATGTGATTGATAGTTTCGTCTCTATTACCACATCCGGCTGTGCATTTTCTGAGTATGTGTTTAAGTGGCATTATTGCAGTTATGAATAGTAACGGTGATGGTGCATCTCCTTGAAAAACACCTCTGTGGATCTTTGCTTCAGCTAAGCTTCTTCATCCTACTGTCAATTCCACTCTCCAGGTTTTCATGGTTTTCTTGATAACGTTTATGACTTCATCTGATATTTTAAACATTTTCAAGCAGTTTATTATCCAGCTTTGCTGGACCATATCATACATTTTTTTAGTCAAACGAGACCATAGCTAGATTTTTTCCGTCTGGTCTTGCTCTCGTTTAGGATGTGCTGATCTATGTAAAGTAACTCTGCTGTGTCTCTGGATCCTTTGCGGTATCCTTTGCTTTTTCTCAAGGAACTATCAGTGGTTTGTTAGTGACTCCTTGAGAGTTTTTCTCACAAGATGATGGTCTTCTGCAGGTGTCTAAGTAACAGCAAGTCTCCTCGGGTATCCAGGACTCTTCTCAATATTCAGACTGATCTTAAATCTGTTGTCGTTTGAATGATCTCGGCTCATCCTCTGATTTCCAACTGTTCTAGCCCCCTTACAAAGCCTTTGGATTACCATTCCAAGTGCACTAATTACAATTGGTATCACCGTCATTTTTATGTTCTACAGTGTTTTTAGTCTTCTGGCAAAGTCGAAGTACTTATCTTTTTTCATTTTTTAAAATTTTCTCTGTGGTCCACTGGGACAGCAAGGTCCACTAAATGACGAATGCTCACTTTTTGGTTTTTATCACTAGTTCTGATTTTCTGGCCCAAATTAGGTGATCTATTTGTATCTTAGTGTCCCAGTGAATTTTGTGCATCTTATTCCTTAAGTCAGATTCTGGTTTGTGTATGTGTCATTTGGTAGTATGGTTAAACTTCAATTTCTGGCACAATTCCTAGTGGATAACCTTCCCCACTCATTTGTGTCTCATGATATACTCCTTCTGTGCTAGTTTGTTGCATTCAATTATCATATGATGGATCATTTCATCTATATCATCACATAACCTATATTTGCAATTTTGTTGCAACTTATCAATATTTGTTTTATCATAGTTGGTCCTTTTGGAGTTATTTTCTGCTGCTATTAGAAAAAATTCAGTTTCTCTATTAAAGTTCACTATTCTAAGCTATGCCTTGATCATCTCCTGTGAGATTTAGTCTGTTTATTACATGAAATATTCATACAGTTGTTTTTTTTTCCATTTCTTTTTCCTAGATATTGTTGTAGTCTTCAAATCCTCATATTGATGGATCTATCCAAATTAGCTTCAATGTTGGTAAATCCTCTTACTCATTTTCTTGAAACATATTGTCTGTCTATGTCATCTCTCAGATGTAATGCCTTGTGTATCATCATCAACTTTCTTCTGCTCTGGTCCATTTGTTTAAGTTCTTCTCTTGTCCATTTCAAGAATGATCCCAAGTATTTTACAAGGAGGAAAACCCAGATGTATATCCCTTTGATTAGATTCCTGCTGTAAATTTTGGTTTCAAAAATCTTTCTCATTCATCTGAAATACTCTTTTGTCATTTAATTCTTTTATCTCTGCTTATTTGATGTTGTCCACTTCCAATATCCCAGAAGTATGGAAGACCAGACAATTCAACGACATACTGCTCCGACAATGCAACGCAGTCTATAATCAAAATAGGATAGAAAGATGAATGAAGGGTTGCATCCTTCCTTTCCCTAAAAAGGGCAACCTTGGATTAGCCAAGAACTACTGAGGTATAACACTTACATCCATAGCAGCCAAAATCTACAATGCCCTACTACGAAACCGCATAGAACCCAAAATAGACAACATCCTTAGGAAAAACCAAAATGGCTTCCGAAGAAATAGATCCACAACCTCACAAATATTGACCATCCGTAGAATCTTTGAAAGCGTGCAAGCAAAAAACCTACAGGCGACATTACTATTTATTGACTTTACCAAGGCCTTCGATTCCATACACAGAGGGAAGATGGAACAAATCCTACTAGCATATGGCCTACCAAAAGAAACCGTAGCAGCAATAACGATTCTCTACAGAAACACCAAAGAGAAAGCGCATTCACCAGATGGAGACACAGAATACTTCGACATTGTTGCAGGAGTACTACAAGGAGACACGCTAGCCCCATACCTCTTTATCATCTGTCTAGACTACGTGCTTAGAACTTCGATCAACAAAATCAGAGAAAATGGCTTCGAGCTGACAAAGAAAAGAAGCAGAAGGTACCCTGCAAACATAATTACCGACGCCGACTACGCTGATGACATAGCGATACTGGCAAATACATCTAACCAAGCCGAAACACTACTGCATAGTTTGGAACGAGCCGCCGCAGGCATTCGCCTCCATGTCAATGCACTCAAAACTGAATATATGTGGTACAATCAAACAGGCGACATTTCCACTCTAGATGGAACCTCTCTGAAACTAGTTGACAAATTCACCTACCTAGGAAGCAGCATCTCATCAACCGAAAAAGACATTGACACGCGACTAACAAAAGCATGGACTGCTATCAATAGGCTCTCGATCATATGGAAATCAAACCTGACTGATAAAATGAAATGCAGTTTCTTCCAGGCAGTGGTCGTATTGATACTGCTACATGGATGCACTACTTGGACGCTAACTAAATGGCTGAAGAAGAAGCTAGACGGCAATTACACAAGAATGTTGAGAGCAATATTGAACAAGTCCTGGCGGCAACACCCCACAAGACACAAACTATACGGCCACTTGCCTCCCATCACGAAAACTATACAAGCTAGACGAACCAGACACACAGGACACTGCTGGAGAAGCAAGAACAAGCTCATCAGTGATGTACTCCAATGGACCCCTGCATATGGCCAAGCAAAAGCAGGACGACCAGCTCGAACATACATACAGCAGCTATGTGAGGATACGGGATGTAGCCCTGAAGACCTGCCAGAGGCGATGAACGATAGGGAGATGTGGTGAGAGAGGGTCAGGGATATCTGTGCTAGCGGCACGGCATGATGATGATGATGATGACTTCCAATATTCACAAGTACTTGTAATTTTCCTTTTCTCTGAGCATTCTGATTCTTTCTTGATTTGGCAGTTCTATTCTTTCTATTTTTTGTCTTTTTTCTCTTATTATTATGAGCATATCACATTTTTCTTAACCAAATTCCATTCCTATATCCTGACTGTAGTCTAACACGTGCTAAAGACGAAAGCCATAAAAGAGTTGACTCCTCCTCTCTCTTTCTTTCTCTCTCTCTGTGTGTCTCTCTCTCTCTCTGTCCACCACCAGTTGACCATGATATAGGAGTGGAACCTTTAATATAAATACTAAAATTAGTAATAATTTAATCCTTCATTTGTTGAAATAGTATGCATACGTTTGGAAGTGATTCCGTTTCCAGAAGTTTTTTCACAGAGGTCAGTAAATTTATTCTACTAAACTATTCATTTAAAAATGCACATTTGATTTAAAATAGTAATGTCTTAAATCTCAGCTGTATTATTGTGTTGTTTAAATGAAGAATGAAGACTTATGCGATTTAATTTTCAGGAAAACTTTACTTTTGGAAGGCGAACTTCTAAATTTGCTAACGAAAACCCCCAAAATTGCCCCCCCCTGAAAAGAAAGGAAAAAGAAAAAAAAATCCAAAACACCTCAAATGTAGTCTAACACGTGCTAAAGACGAAAGCCATAAAAGAGTTGACTCCTCCTCTCTCTTTCTTTCTCTCTCTCTCTGTGTGTCTCTCTGTCTGTCCACCACTAGATAACCATGAAATATACCACAAAATTTCTTTGAATTTTAACATCCAGCAGTCCTGGACTTTAACTAAGTTAAAACTTAAGATAAAAAAAAAAAAAAAAAAAAAAAAAAAATTTTTTTTTTTTTTTTTTTTTTTTTTTTTTATTACTACCGCGTACACATGGGAAGCAGCATGCTGTACGTGTGAGTCTTGCGGCTTAACGCTCAAGATTGCCAGTTCGATCGGGGAACTACTGCTGCTCATCTATAAGAGTGGCTTCTATAGATGAGAACAAAAACAGCCATCGAAAGATAACCATGACTAGTACTCAAACCAGATCCATAAACCGCATCGCTCTTCGCGCGGGTAAAAAAGGGGCGCGTCCTGCTGAGGTTGGAGCCCTGGCCTCGGTGTTCGAAAAATCAGCTACAGAGCTCAAACACAAACATAAACTACTAAAATGCAAACAAACAATACAGATAGCGACATTTAACGTGAGAACCCTAAATAGAATAGGTCAACTAGCAGAGCTAACTGCATCAGCCGTAGAACATAAGATAGATATAATTTGCATACAAGAGCACCGATACACGCACACCGAAGATATCAAGTATCACGAAACTGGAAATGGATGGATGCTGGTGACTGTGTCGGCATGGAAAAACTCTGTCAATGCATCGGTAGGAGGGGTGGGAATACTACTAGGACCGAGAGCGTTAAAAACACTGAACAGCATTGAGAGAATACAACCTAGGATGATGGCCGCAACGTTTAATGGCAACCCCAAAGCAACAATTATCTCCTGCTACAGCCCTACCAATGTTAGCGAAGAAAACGAAATAGCCACCTTCTACGAAGATCTATCCTCCCTAGTACGTAGCATTCCGAAACACAACCTGCTAGTCATTGGCGGAGATATGAATGCACAAATCGGGAAAAACAGACACAACAAATACAGCCTACACTACACGTCTAACAGGAATGGACAGCATTTAATAGATTTCATGATAGAAAATAGATTAACCTGCCTCAATACAAACTTTCAAAAAAGGGAGGGGAAATTATGGACCTACACATACGCAAATAAGAGTAAAGCACAGATAGACTACGTCCTTATAAACAGGAAATGGAGAAACAGTGCGATGAATTGCGAGGCATACTCCTCCTTCGAGGGTGTGTCCTCCGATCATCGAATAGTTACGGCCAAAGTACGACTAAGCCTAAGAAAAAACGCCACACGTAAAGCCACGACCAAGCACTATGACTGGGCCCTACTCAACAACAGAGATATTAGAGACAAATATGCATTAGAATTAAGAAACAGATTCGAAGCACTACAAGAGAAGGTAGAAATAGGCACCCCAAATGACGAATATGAAAATTTTGTAGAAGCGCACCTGGAGGCGGCAGAAAAGTGTATTCCAACAAAACCTAGAACTAAATATAGAGTCCCTTGGGAAACGCTAGCGGCTAGAGAAAAACGTGCACTTGTGAAGACTGCCTCCAAAAACTATCAACAGAACCCAACAAATACAAATGCACGAGAACTAGAAAAGGCGCAACATCAATTAACAGGAATATACCTAAAAGAACAGGCAGAATACGTACAAAATCAGATAGATAAGATTAGAGACTCGGTGGAAGATAGGCAATCCAGGATAGCCTGGCAAACAATAAACGAAGTAAGTGGAAGAAAGAGCACAGCCAAAGCAAAATTGAAAGCTGCAAGCCAACAAGAAAGAATAAAACTGTGGGAACAGCATTTCAAAAATCTACTAGGAAACCCACCGGAAATAACGGATGAACCGATCACCAGAATTATTAGTAAGCAATTAGACGTAAAACTAGGTCCTTTCACCAAAGAAGAACTCGACATGGTTCTCAGAAGAATTAAAAATAGGAAAGCGGCGGGGCTAGACGAGATCCCCCCAGAAGTGTGGAAGACGAGACAATTCGACGATATACTGCTCCGGCAATGCAACGCAGTCTATAGTCAAAATAGGATAGAACGATGGACGAAGGGATGCATCCTTCCATTCCCTAAAAAAGGCGACCTCGGACTAGCCAAGAACTACCGAGGGATAACACTTACATCCATAGCAGCCAAAATCTACAATGCCCTACTACGAAACCGCATAGAACCCAAAATGGAAAACATCCTTAGGAAAAACCAAAATGGCTTCCGGAGAAATAGATCCACAACCTCACAAATACTGACCATCCGTAGAATCCTGGAAGGCGTTCGGGCAAAAAACTTACAGGCGACATTACTATTTGTCGACTTTACCAAGGCCTTCGATTCCATACACAGAGGGAAGATGGAGCAAATCCTACTAGCTTACGGCCTACCAAAAGAAACCGTAGCAGCGATAATGATTCTCTACAGAAACACCAAAGTGAAAGTACGTTCACCAGATGGAGACACGGAATACTTCGACATTGTTGCAGGAGTACTACAAGGAGACACACTAGCCCCGTACCTCTTTATCATCTGTCTAGACTATGTGCTTAGGACTTCGATCGACAAAATCAGAGAAAATGGCTTTGAGCTGACTAAGAGAAGAAGCAAAAGGTACCCCGCAAAAACAATCACGGACGCCGACTACGCTGATGACTTGGCGTTACTAGCGAATACGCCTAATCAAGCAGAGACACTACTACATAGTCTGGAACGAGCTGCAGCTGGCATTGGCCTACATGTCAATGCAAACAAAACCGAATATATGTGTTACAACCAAACAGGCAACATTGCCACACTAGACGGAGCCTCTCTGAAACTAGTCGACAAATTCACCTACCTAGGAAGCAGCGTCTCATCAACCGAGAAGGACATCGACACACGACTGACGAAGGCATGGACAGCTATCGATAGGCTCTCGATCATATGGAAGTCGGACCTAACAGATAAAATGAAACGCAGTTTCTTCCAGGCAGCGGTTGTGTCGATACTGCTATATGGATGCACCACATGGACGCTTACGAAGCGGCTGGAGAGGAGGCTGGACGGAAATTACACAAGAATGTTGAGAGCAGTATTAAACAAGTCCTGGCGACAACACCCCACGAGACTCCAACTATACGGACACTTGCCCCCCATCACAAAAACTATACAAGTTCGACGAACCAGACACGCGGGACACTGCTGGAGAAGCAAGGACGAGCTCATAAGCGATGTACTCCTGTGGACCCCCACTCATGGATGTGCAAGTGTGGGACGACCAGCACGAACTTACATACAGCAGCTATGTGAGGACACGGGTTGTAATCCTGAAGACCTGCCGGAGGCGATGAGTGATAGGGAGAAATGGCGAGAGACGGTCAGGGATATCCGCGCAGACGGCGCGACATGATGATGATGATATTTATATTGTTTGTATCAGAGAATCCAATTCTTTTTAATTTTTTGCAAAGAGCTTCATATCATCCATGTACATTAGATGATAAATCTTTTCTTGCGATTTAATAAATTTTTAGCCCCTAGTGCATTTTCTTAGTATGTGACTGAGTAGGATCATGCTATTACAGACAGTAATGGTGAAAGTGATGCTCCACAGGATTTTCACCTCAACAAAAGTTTTTCCTTCTGCTGTCAATTCTACTTTTCAGTTTTTCATGGATTTGTCAGATATCTTATACATTTTTAGACAATCTATTATCCAGCTTTGAGGGACCATACCATAGAACTTTTCAGAGTCAATCCACACCGTGGCTACATTTTTCCATCTTGCACTACTCTTCTTGAAGATGTGCTGATCAATTTACCGTAGATCACTTGTTCTTCTTTATTATTATGATTATTATGGTTATTATCATTGTGTTGTATAGTGGCTGGTACCACATGACTTCCAGTATCACGGAGCTATAAAATACATTATGTTTCTAAGCACGTGGGTTCTTCAAGATCTCAGTCAGATAAAACAAAAATCTTTCTCATTCATCTGAAATACTCTTTTGACATTTTATTCCTTGATTTCTGCTTATTTGATGTTGTCCACTTCCAATATTCACAAGTACTTGTAATTTTCCTTTTCTCTGAGCATTCTGATTCTTTCTTGATTTGGCAGTGTTATTTTTTCTATTTTTTGTCTTTTTTCTCATATTATTATGAGCATATCACAGTTATTGTTATTCTGTTTGTCTTTATATTTTCTGTAGTAAGTCTCTCTTTGCTCTTTTTTGTATTGATGGATTCATGTTATCTTCAGTGCTGGTGAGTCCACTTTGTCCTTCTTGACACGTATAGTTTGTCTATATCATGTCTTCAATGTAAAGCCTTGTGCCCCTTTCATCAATTTTCTTATCTTCTGGTCAAATAACACTTGTTTGTTTTGGACATAACACCCACAGCACGTGACTTATAATATTTGTTGAACTGTACCATTTGAGTTAATAAATTGTTAACTCTATTTCACTGTGTATCTCTTCCTCACCATGATACAACACATTGTTATTTTACTCTTTGCAAGTTTTCACACATGCATTTGTTGGTGTACTTTCCTTGGACTCTGAGTGACAGCAAGTTTTCTCAAGTCTACAGGACTCTTCTCAGTATTCTGGCTGATCTTAACAATTCTGTAATCTGAATGGTCTTGATTTTTCTCTCAATTTCCAACAGTTCTAATCCCCTTTCCAGTCCTTTGGAGACTGTCCCAAATCCTCCAACTACTATTGGTATCACTGTCACCGGCATGTTTTCTTGTTTTTTGTTCACTTGCAATGTCTAACTATTTGTATATCTTTTATTTTCACTCTGTTGTCCATTAGAATCGCAAAATCCACAAGAGAATTTTAGGCCTCTCATTCTCCAGTATGGATTAAGGTTTGTGCATGTATTTTTTGGCTGTTTCGTCAAATTTCAATTTCTTGCACAATTCCCAGTGGATCACCTTCTCCACCCTGTCATATCTAGTCTAGTACTCTTTTTGTACTAGTTTGAGGTATTTGCTAATTAAATGATTAATGGTTTTATCTCTATCACCACGTGACCTACAATTGTTATTCTGTTGTGTCTCATAAATTTTTACTTTAATACACTTTGTTCTTATGGAGTTGTTTTGTGCTGCAATTTGAAGAGATTTGGGTTTCTCTCTTCAGGTTTCATTTACATAACCATAAACAAGTTTTCTTGGGTGAGATTTTGCCTGTTTTTTACTTGAAATATCCATACACTTGTTTTTCTTCCCATTTCTGTTTCCTAGTTATTGTTATTCTGTTTGTCTTTATATTTTCTGTAGTAAGTCTCTCTTTGCTCTTTTTTGTATTGATGGATTCATGTTATCTTCAGTGCTGGTGAGTCCACTTTGTCCTTCTTGACACATATAGTTTGTCTATATCATATCTTGAATGTAAAGCCTTGTACCCCTTTCATCAATTTTCTTGTCTTCTGGTCCATTTGTCTGAGATCTTCTTTGTCCATCTTCTTCTTCTTCTACTTCTTCTTCTTATTTATTATTATTATCATTATTATTATTATTATTATTATCAATTTCTATTTAATATTTTCTTATATATTTGATATAATTAGTTCTTACATCATTAATTGGTGCTGCTATCGTAAAGAGATTCTGTTTCTCTGTGGAGGTTTCTCTTTCTTTATTCAATAACCATGCTCTAACTAGGAGCATTCTCTTATGCAACATTATTGGGTGTCTAATTGAGATAGATTTTATGCAGATGCATTGAACACTTTATAGGGTAGGCTAGTGTCAAAAGAATATATATATATATATATATCTGGAAACATCTGATGTAAAAAAAAGATTAATTGAATTATGACCAAGAAACGTCACCAAGAATTTTATGAGGAAATCCAATTAAAGAAAAGAAATAAGTTACATTATTGACCTGTTAAATTGGGTGTTACAAAAAGAAACAATTGATTTGTACAAACAGCTGACCAGCTAATTATACCTTTCACCATATTGAGACAAGTAATATCATTTTACCTTCTCTTTTAAAGAACAGTTATATTGCTTCTTATTTATTTATTTTTTATAGACTTTTATTCTAAAGCCTATTTCATGTACAAATCTAAAGACTACTGGTTATTCCACTATATCATCAATATTATCATTGTATACAATACCATAGTGATACCAAAAGAATTCAGCTGTATTTTTTTGCAACAGATATTATAAAAGCAAGTACAGAGATTCTGACAAATTTGAAGCATTAATTTATGATGGACACCATAGGCAACTTTGATGCAGAATTTTTTGGGTGGAAGGAAATGAACGAATTAATTGACCAAATGGCTTAAAACATACAAAAGGTGACTTATTACTAAAAGTAAAGCTCAATAGTAGACAGAGTGAACTCACCCTTGAGTTATGAAAAATTTGATTTTTATTAAAACATGGATTTTGAATGTGTTGAATTATTCTACTAGACGGAACCTCCCTGAAACTGGTTGACAAATTCACCTACCTAGGAAGCAGCGTCTCATCAACCGAAAAAGACATTGACACACGGCTAACGAAGGCATGGTCAGCTATCAATAGGCTTTCGATCATATGGAAATCAAACCTGACCGATAAAATGAAATGCAGTTTCTTCCAGGCTGCGGTCGTCTTGATACTGCTGTATGGATGCACTACTTGGACGCTGACTAAACGGTTGGAGAAGAAGCTCGACGGCAATTATACAAGAATGTTGCAAGCAATATTGAACAGGTCCTGGCAGCAACACCCCACACGGCGCCAACTGTACAGCCACCTACCACCTATCATGAAAACTATACAAGCTAGACAAACCAGACATGCCGGACACTCTGCTGGAGAAGCAAAGACGAGATTGTAAGTGATGTGCTCCTGTGGATCCCCGCATATGGCCAATCAAAAGTAGGACGACCAGCTCGAACATTCATACAACAGCTATGTGATGATACGGGATGTAACCCCGAGGACCTGACGAAGGCGATGAATGATAGGGAGACATGGAGAGAGAGGGTCAGGGATATCCGTGCTAGCTGCACGTCATGATGATGATGATGAATTATTCTTAATCTTTAGCTTAAAGTTGGTCAATCTGAAACTATATGAACATATTTAGATTTCTAGATTATCATATTTAACAGAATATAAGGAGTACTTTTTTACTAAAAATATCTTTTAAAATTCCCCAGTATCTTATATACCATATGTAGGTTTAAAATTCATGTTAGTCAGCCGAAATTAGCAACCTGGCAACTCCTATTAGCTTAGACTATTGAATAATCTTTACATACTGATTGTCACTATTTAAAAGATTATTTTGCAGATTAAAAGTGTTATAATTAATAATATTCATTGTATTAATTTGTTTCATTAAAATTTTTTCTTTATTTGCCCAGCTGAAATTGAGGTTCATCTTATACACCCATGCATCTTATATGCTATCTGATATGTTCATTTTCTAGATTTATATGCTTCATAATTTTACATTTTTTTAATCAATAAATTTTAATCCAGCATTTTCAGTCTTCTGGTTCATGAGACCAGGTTGCATGACCAATAAATATATAGCAAATTCACATACGGACCTATTCATTTTATATATATGTGTATATATATATATATATATATATATATATATATTGCAAAAGGAATAGGTCCACATGTAAATTTATATATATATATATATATACATAAAAGTTGGTGAACTTAGTTGAGGGTAAGCCGAAGCCTCCCTTTTCAATAGCTACCACACCGAGATTTAGGGAGGGGCACTACTCTGTTCCCTGGATTGCTCCACTTTACCCTTGATCCTTACTTTATAATGCTGAGTATTAAGCAAGGTGGCATCAAGTACCATTTTTTGAGTCTTTGGTTTGACTTGACCTGAGATTGAACCCTGGTCTTTTGAACCAGTATATATATATATATATGTATGAATACAAAGGCCTGGACTGCTATTGATAGGTTATTGATCATATGGAAATCTAACGTCTGCGATAAAATAAAATTCAACTTTTTTCCAAATGGCGGTTGTGTCAAAACTACTTTATGGATGCTCCACATATGTTTCCATATAGTAGAATTGACGCAAACACTGCTTGGAAAAAATTGAGTACTTAGAGAAAAAGCTAGACAGGGGACAGCACAAAAATGCTACAAGCTATATTGAACAAATCCTGGAAGCAACATCTTACAAAACAGCTGCTGTACGGCCAACTAACTCCCATCTCAAAAAACATCTAAATAAGACAAACAAGACATGCAGGAAACTGCTGGAGAAGCAAGGACAAACTCATAAGTGATGTACCCCTTTACATGGTCATGTTAGTGTTGGCCAACCAACAAGAACTTGCTGGCAACAGCTCTATACGGACATAAGATGTAGTCTAGAAGATCTGCCAGATGTTATGGATGATAGGGACAAATTGCAACAGAGAGCCAGGAAAATCTGTTGGTTGGTTGGTTGGTTGTTTTTTATGGCATATCAAACCTTTTCAGGTCATTTAATGCCGAATTAAATCGTTTTGATAAAAGTTTCAAACTTTAGAATAAGTTTAGTTTTTTGAGTTAGATGGCAAAACATTTCTATTTCAAACAATTCAGTTTAGTATTAGTGCACAGTTTTTTCTTTACCCACAGTTAAATGGAAAATTCATTTAATTTCAAATGACTCATTTTGCATTATTACAGTTTAGTTCTATTTGACTCATAGATAGGACCCTATCAGGTGCCATCACTCCACACCAAAGTGGATCTGGGAGCAATTGCAATAAAAGGGTACTTTGCATTTCCCAAAGTTCCAGATTTACTGGAACCTCACCATCAGATTGCTTAGGGTCATATCCAGGACACTTTTTGGAGGAGTCTTAACCCTCTCTAGAGATGCAATCAGTGTATTCTACAGCCCCAGCAAGTAATAAAAATGAGATAAAGTTTTGGGTAGCTTTAGCAATAATAATAATAATAATAATAATAATAGCACAATAACTAAAGGATTATTAAAGGAATTGGATGACTTGGAAGTCGGCGGCCGAGTGGAGACCATTCAAACAACAGCATTATTGAGAACGGACAGAATATTGAGAAGAGTCCTGGAGACTTGAGACTTGAGGAGACTTGTTGTCACTCAAACTCCAGTGAAAGACTATCAGCTGATGCTGATGACAAAAACTCTAAAGGAGTAAATAATAAATGTAACAACTATGATCATAATGATCTTTGACAATACTGATGGGTGTTTATAATGTAATAATGGGAAAAAATAGTGCTTATAATTATTGACAATACAAAAAATACTACTTACATTTACTGCCATTACTTTTGGATGTTCCTAATATGATAATTTGGGGAAAATTGAACTTACGGTTGGTGGTTCTGTTGTATAATCAGTATGGTGTTGCTAATGGCTGAGGGATAGTGTGGCAGTAAGAAAGGTGTTGGATAAACAGGTGGGATATTCTGAAAGGAGAAGGAGGAAGTTTTACTGAGTGACATGAACATACATGGTAGAAATATATGTAATGATGAAAATAATAACAGTACTTGAAAAAAATGAGAAGGGGAATGCAAGGTAGTTCATGTTTTGGTTATGTGTTTTGGTCCAAGTGGGATAGATGTTTGTTTTCATGTCAACATTTTGAGATTATCTTGGATTTGAGTTTTTAAAGTGTATATTGTGATGGGTGTGTGATTATAGCAACTTTTTCATGGAGACAAAGTAGGTATCTTCTATATTTTTATATATATATATATAGTTTTCTATTTATTTTGTATGATGTGATGCTGTAACATCACATTTCTTTTAATGTCTTCCATGTCCTGAAATTTTTCCTTTTAAATGAATTTTCTCTTTAGGAAACTAGAAAAAAATTATATATATATATATATATATGGTCTCTTCTTAATGCTAAATGAGTTTATGTGTGTACATGTGTGTGTGTGTGTGTGTGTGTCAGAGAGAGAGAGAGTGAGAGAGGGTGTGCATTTATATACCATCTACTTAATGCTTTCAAATGTGCCAAGTTATATATATATATATATATATATATATATATATTGTGCATTATATATAAGTAAATTCAAAATGAAATCTCAAATAAAAAATTGGTGAGTAAAAAAGAAAAATCACAGCAACAGGGTGAAGTTAGTTCAAGTAATTAATTCCCTTAGGGTTAACTGACTGAGAGGGTGTAGATACTAATGAATAGATGATTTTATTGTCATATATCATTAGAAAAACAGAAGGAAACTGTATTTAGAGAAAGTAGTAAGATTTATGGCCAAGAAGTTGGGTGTTTTGATGTGGAGGAAAGCAGAGTTCATTAGATTTTCACCTTCTGGTCATGGCCATTAAGCATCATCTTTGGGAATGAGAGTAATGTTGTTCAAACCTGGGTCATCGGTCATTAGCAGTGCATCAAGGAAAAGTAAATCAATCAATACATATATATTCACTTCAGGATTACATTTAATTTATCACTTATTTAGAGAAGAATTTTGACTTCATGTTAGACAGGTATAATTATGACATTTGAGGCTTCCTTATCATGTTGAATATAATCTTATTTATACACAGAGTTAGTGGCAAAACCAGCTATATTCAGATTTAACTATGTGTACATAAACACTGATTTTTATAAGAATATTAGCAGGTGTATATGTATATTTATATTCAGATATATCCTAACAATACCTTTTTAAATATACACTAATGATCCAAAATTGTGTAACTGAAATCAAGTTGCAAGAATAACAGTTACTGCCTCATAACAGTACACTTCAAAATCAGAGGTATACAAGTGGCCTTGAATACTTCAATTGTGTGTCTTTGATAAAGACCAAATTTTGAGTATTTCCTAAATGGTACAACTAGTGGGATACTCACATATAACTGTAATGAGTACTTAACCATATTTACCCATCCCTCCGCTCGGGCAGGATATGACACAAGGTCAATTTTTAAGCGGAGTTTAACAGGTTTGAATTCAGAGTTTTCCTTCTCCTAGACTAGTTGCCTCACCAGGGCTGAAGAACCTAGTCTGCCCTACTATTTACCCATAGCTGGAGGGAGAATTATTGGATTCATACCTTTCCCAGCGGTGTTAGTGCAATGTGAAATGCAATCAGTCTCGTCCAGGATTTGAACTTGTGTCACTGTGTCCATTTCCTACTATGATAACCATTACACCACGGGTACCTCCTTTGTAATGACTACTTAACAGCAGTGATTCAAAAAGAGAAAAATCAAAAATTTATGGGGCAGCAAAGACTTTCAAGATTACTGACTACAAGAAAAGACACCTGAAGTAAGCTGGAGTATATATCAGCTGAGATGTTGGGAACAGAACAAAGAAAAGGAAGATATAGGTATATCTGTGGAATTTAAAAAAAAATCTAAACCACGAAATAATATGATGAAAGTTATATAGTGTAGATTGCTTATTTGAAAATAAATGTGTCCCAATGGTTAGTAAAAGTAAATAAAATAAAGTTGTCAACCTTAGTCGAGGGCGACTAGAAGGCTCCCTTTTCAATTGCTACTACACCAAAGTGTAGGGAAGGGTGCTACTCCTTTCTTTGGATTGCTCCACTTTACCCTTGATACATACCTTATATTGCTGAGTATTAAGCAAGTACGTATCAAGTACCATCTTTAAAGTCTTTGGTATGACGCGACCTGGGGTTGAACCTAGGTCTTCTGGACCATTAGGCGAAAACTCTACCTGTTGCATTCTCATATACATGTTCATGGAGGATACATACTGACGCAAGGAATAACAGATGAGTGAAGAATTCTTTAGAAAAGTATATATCTCTCACTTTATTGCAAGGGTTCGAAAAGGGGTTACTCAAGGTTTTCGTGTGAGAGGGAGCTGGAGACCGAATAGAACTGAAATATTTTGACCCCCACTCTTATGGCCATCAACGTTGTGTCTTTCTCGTTCTCCTGATGCTCAACCAGAGGCCCTGGGGTCCACTCTGCTGGGTGCTGGCTTTCTTTACCGCATCTTATCAGCATCTTCTCTGGACCCCAATTCAATCAGGGCTCCCGAGGGCCCCTTCGGCCAGGTGTGGCTTTCCCTACCACACCTCGTCTCTAACTCTACTCCAACTCTACTGCAACTAAAACTCAACTCTCTGACTTCTGTCTTGACTGAGCTATATAACAGTTCAATGCCCACTCGATCGCCCACTCAATCTTTGAAATCGCATGTTTGATCGTCATCAAGCGGAAATAACTGTCATGCAGTTCACAGGTCACTCTCTTCCGGTTCATCAGTCTATGAGTGTACCATGAGAATTATTTTAGCTCATCCCATTTCATCAGCCAATTTCCACCCACACGATTTTCTGTCATAACTGCCATTAGAATGTGTCACCTCCTTCCGGTGCATCACCTTGGAATGGCATTTTCGGCCAGGTCGAAGGTCAAAATATAACATACCCACTAGACCAATGAGCCGGTTTAGTGGTTAGTAGGGAACCGAAAAAGATCAAGTTTTTTTTCCCCGTAACTTTTGAGAGAAATGGAATTGTGGGATATTATGATTTTATTCTATTTTAATATTTCTTTATTTGTTTTATGTATTTTATTGTGTGTTTCGATTTTCTTTTAAATTTTATTAATTTGATAATCCTGCCAAAAACAATAGTTGCAGATGTGTAAATAATAAAGTTTAGTTGATTGATTGATTGATTTTAACAGTATGTCTTTTTGGTTTATTTTATGCCTAGAAGTAAAAGAATCATTGTTAATTATAGGTTCATAGTTTCAGTTTCTTAAGAATTTCTTAATGCATGCAGACCTATTGAACTCAAATAAACTTTAAACATCTATTCGACTCATATATGTGACCCTAACAGGTACTAAGTCAGTGGGGCCTAAAGAGTAATGACAATGAAGGGGTACTCTACATTCCATAGAGCTCTAGAACTGGAGCCTCACCCTCAGATGCAGTTTAGTATCATAACGAGGATATCTTTTTTTATAGGAGTTTTACCCTTCTGCAGTTGCTACTGTGATAAAGTTGAGTGTTTTCTTTTCATACTTGAAGTGTAAGAAGGATAATTTTTCTGATCTAACAATTCTAGTTGAATTTCGTCTTTACAGAATGCTTTATAAATGAGGCCATTTATAAAAATTGGTTTTGTCAGAAAGTAGAGTAATAATTATAATATATGTCTAGCAGACAATCTACTTAGTTTGCTTCTCATGAAATGTTCCATAAATCTACCCTTATACAAAATGTGCCTGTATCGTATTCACAATTAACACTATGTGCGAAATGGATATATAATGTTCATAACGATAGAACATAGGAATCTCGGAATTCGAAAACACATAAGGAGGAGAGACACAATCTTCTATGCTGTCTTATTCATTTGGCCCCCATCCCGAGCGGCCCCCATAAGCCTGCGAGCTCCAAAAGTCGATCCTTCTCGTTCGGCGTCTAGTACCCAACTCTTTCTTTCTTCAAATTCTCACACATACCTCTGTGCGCTTCCAGTGCGTGACGTCAGCCGTACCCTGTCACCCGTTGCGTCTCGGACTATTTTGACATCTGAGTGACACCTCCATCCACCCGCGCACACCCGCGTTAACACCTGCCTCAATGTTGCACCTAATTAACCCATGTGCTGAGCCGAAAGGTTCTCAGCCTAACTAAACTCAAAGGCATGAACCGAAATCCCTCGGCTATTATATAACATGCCTTCATCTTGCTAATATCTACTTTATCTATTGCTCAAAAAGCTTGCTATAAATTAAAGATATCATTCTTTTCTCAATGTTTCAAATACACAAAAATATATATATATATATTTTTATTAGTTTCGTCTTCTGACATAAGTGTGACTTATTTGTTCTTTATGAATATGCATTTTACAATGCATTAATTTGTCTATGTCTCACCTGCACTCCAAATTTATCATTCTTGACCAAGGCATTAGGGTAAACTCCCTTGTCAAACCAAAGTTAAACTTCCTTGTGACCCCTTTTATTCACTTATTCTAGTTACCAGAGAAAAACTATGATGGCTCCAAAATGCCAAGAACCTTTTTATTGATATTATTTTTTATTGTATGTTGTGCCTTCCATTTACTTCTTAGCTGGCTTTCTGCTCTCCATATTTTTGCTATAAATAGGAAACGGTAATTTTTTTTCTTCTTTTTGCTTCTCATGTCTAAAGTATTGAATAGGGAAAGAAATCAAAAATGATTATGTCACTGCATTCCAAAAGTTGATGATGAGGGCAAATCGGAAAAGAAATAGGGAAGCTACTTTTGTCAACTAAACCAAATATTAATTTCTTCTATTTAAATTATAAACATTTTTTCTTATTATTTATGAGCCATCAGAAGGTCTGTGGGGTATTTTACCCTACAGACCTTCTAAAGGCTCATCACTTAACATATTTCCAAACAAATAAATAAATAAAAAGACTACTCAGTAACTAACCTTTAATTGTTATCTCTCTTAGATGTAAAAGACAAAAAATAATTATAAAGGTACACATGACTTTTTGTTTTATTAGTTGAAAGTATCTCACCCAATTGTAACAGACAAAAAATAAACTTAATTATAAATTCAAATGTTTTATTACTGCATATATTTACACAACTCTTCTGAAAGACAGGATGTGACCGAAAGTCAATTTTTAAGTGAAATAAATCTGGTTTCAATTTAGAATTTCCTTTCTTCAAGACTGGGTGCCTTAACAAGGCTAGAGAACCCAATTTGTTTTATTGTTTATCCATAGCTGGGGATAGAAAAGATGGATCCATGCCTTTCTCAAGGATATTAGTGTAAAGTGAAATATAAACAGCTTTGCCCGTGATTGGAACTTGCGTTGGCAATCTCTTTTCTTACAATGATAACTGTTAAGCTAAGCATGTTTTATTAGTCTATATACTTTCCACCCTCGCCCCCACATTCAAAAAGGTGGGACACAACATGAGATTTAGTTTAATAGTTTGTGGTTGCACTGTCAAATTTCTTTTAATGTACACCATATCATTGGGTCCTACTTTTGAGATGAATTTATAGTCAAGGAGGCTAGAAAAAATTGCATCAATCAGGTGTATATGAAGATTGGTGAACTTGCATTATCCGGTGTTATTACAAAAATAGCTGATCAGAAGTTATCAAGAATAGTTACTGACTTGTCTAGACGTCTAGACACAGTCTACGTATATTGAGAGAAGTCAACATGTGTAGACATGAATTTATCATATGAATTTTAAAATAAAAACATTTAAAGCATTAATCTTGTCATTTTTTGATAACTCCTCATATTATCTTTTCATAAAGATTAGAGCTGTAGAACACACCTACCACTTCTCTTCAGAGGGGTAAGACTCCGCCAATGAGTATCCTGGATATGACATTAATCAATCCGATGGTGAGTCTCCAGTAATGCTGGAGCTTCTGGAAATGAAGAGTGCTCCTTTATTGCCATCGCTTCCAGGTCCCCTCTGGCCCAGAGTGATTGCAACTGATAGGGTCCTATCTATGGGTTAAATAGAACTAAATTGCCTACTTATGCTAAACTGAATTATTTGAATTAGAACTGTTTGACTAAACTGAATAGCTAGAAATAGAAATGATTTTGACGATTAAACTGTGTACTCATGCTAAGTTGAATGATTTGAAATAGAACTGATTATTTGTATAAAAATGGATTTGGCATTAAATAACCTACAAAGGTTGAGATACCATAAAACCCAAACAACCAACCAAATCATGATGTTATGGCTAACGTGCTGGACCGTGACATCGTTGTAAGCAAGTTCAAAATCCCGTTGTGTTTCTACATTCACTTTCAGACTAATATTTATGAGAAAGTTAATAACTCCCTTATCTCCTCAACCTGGGATTGAACCCTGGCCTCCAGGGCTACTGACGAACATTTTAACAATTATGCCAATGTGCCAGTATATATATATATATATATATAGCTTCCAACAAACTCTTCATTAGATGATGATTCTCGGTTAAGGGATAGTTTAGGGCCTGAAGCATCATTACCATTAACCCAGATCACCTCAGCAGTAACTCACGATATCACCAGACTTTCTTGGATAAACGTCATTCTATGGGATTGCCATATCCACGTTGTTGCAATTAGAGCCTTATCTTGAATATTTTTTAATGTTTTTCCTCTTGCCTTATGGAAAATATTCAAGATTATGTTGTATTTTGACCTTTTGACCCGACCGAAAATGCCATTCCAAGGTGATGCACCGGACAGAGGTGACACATTCTAATGGCAGGAAATCGCGTGGGTGGAAATTGGTTGATGAAATGGGACGAGCTAAAAAATCCCATGATACTCTCATAGACAGACGCACCGGAAGAGGGTGACCTCTGAACTGCATGACAGTTATTTCCGCTTGAGGACGATTAAACATTCGATTTCAAAGATCGAGTGGGCGATCATGTGGGCGTTGAATTATTATATAACACAGTCAAGACGGAAGTCAAGTGCCAGTTGAGTTCGACGGGCAGTTGAGTTGCAGTAGAGTTAGAGACGAGATGTGTTAGGGAAAGCCACACCAGGCCGAAGGGGCTTGGGGCCCTGATGAGTTGGGGTCCAGAAAAGATGCTGATAAGATGCAGTACAGAAAGCCAACACCCAGCAGAGTGGGCCCAGGGCCTCCGGTTGAGCAGCCCTTGAGAACGAGAAAGACACAACGTTGACGGCCATAAGTGGAGGTCAAAATATTGCAGTTTCTAGTCGCTCTCCAGCTCCCTCTCACACGCAAACCTTAAATAACCCTTTTCGAACCCTTGCAATAGAGTGAGAGGTACAATATTTTTCTAAAGAAGTCTTCCTGCGTCTTTATCATTGCGTCTGTCTTTATTATTGTGTTGTTATGATACGGCATATGAGAATATAACAATTAGTCAAGAATACGAAGGTTGAGTTGGTAATGAAACCTCGGCATCCGACCTTGATTGGAAATACATTGGTTATCCAACCATTTCTGACACATTGTTCTCGCAGATCCTTATATTTTTCCAACTTGTGCTGATGTGCCGCGTCAAAATTTTCTTCAAAAGGGATTGTTAACTCAATAATGAAAACTCTTTTCAATTTAACGGACCAAATGACAATATCTGGACGCTGGGTTGGTAACGCTATTTCAATTGGAAATACGAAATTATTTTCTAAATAAGTTACTATGTGCTAGGCCATGCAGCCATCGAGCAACGATGATCTGTGCTTATTTTTACGCGGAAGTTTCGGAATATTTCCTTCTTTAACGAAATTAATCGCTCTATTAGTGATGTTATTTAGATCTTTATTGGCAGTCTCACAACATATCTTCGCAGCCTCGCTAAAAATCTCCAGGACTTCGTTATGTCTCCATGAGTAGCTTCTTAGAGCATAATCGCATCCAGGGAGAATATGTCTGAGGCTGACAGTTTTCCCTCATGCTCTGCATCGGTCGGATGTAGTTAACCCCCAAGCATAAACGTTGACTGGTGTTGGTAAAACGTCGTAGACTGCCTTTATAAGGAAACTTAAGTTTGGGGGTTCTATGTGCTTAAAGTCGATACATGCACTCCCTTTTGCACTCTCTTACTTGGTCCATGCGCCCTGTTTCCTTTGTACAACGGCTGTAACAATACGTCTGACTTCCTCGAGACGATGAATTTCATCCAAAACTATTTTTCTTTTGTTTATTGTGGATTCCATAGACCACCAACGCTGCGAATGAAGGCCTAGACCAGCACTTCCATTTGCTACAGTGCCAATTATTTCTTTCATCTTAAAGAGCCGATTCAGCATTCTCTACTGCTATTTTTGCCTTCCATTTCGGACTGGTTATTACAGAAGGCTTGGTGTTCTTCACTAGTGGGTCGCGAGAGTGACGCAGCACCTGGAAAAGTCGCGCTTTACCTAAATTCCTCAACAAGTAACAACGTCGGAACTTTTAGCTTCGTTGATGAGCTGTATAATGTCACATTTGTAAAGGAGTTAGGTACTCCCGACCATTTTTTTCGTATATTTACTGATTAACCGCTCCTTTGCTTCAACTTTTGTAATTGATACCTCATATTTTTGCATTGGCCATGATAATTTAGGAAGTAATCAAAACTTTATCTTTTGTTCAGGAGGTCGCATTTATCAATGGAGCGTAATTCATCTTTCAGCAGTTTGCTTTGGTCCTGCCAACGATGTCGATCAGTTAGTGGTAGGGAGTTACAGCAACCGAGGATCTTAACGCATTTTGGGGCGGTTTCGTTCCCAGCGACAGGGAACTTTATCTTTTTGCAGTTTCCTTTAATTATTGATAAACTGCGGCATTTTGATGACTTTATTTTCATCGCAGACCATTTGAAGAGCTCTGGTAGGCAGGTCACCAGTTATTCCATGTGTGATCTAGATTCTGCGACCAGAGTTACATCATCCATAAAGCCTTAATAGATGGACCGGTTATTTCATTAGTGTTGACTTCAGTACAACGCAATAACATCTTCATTACCAAAACGAAAAGTAGAGGACAGATAACTCATCCCATCATAATGCCAATATTCAACTTTTGCCGGTTAGTTGAATATTTATAATTAGAAAACCTCACATAGTTACATTTAAAGTACGCTGATATGATGTTTTTAATGTCCTCTGGAATCCGAAAGAATTCCATTGCTTTCTCAAGTAGTTAGTGTCTTACTAAGCCATGTGCATTTTCTAGATCAAACCAAATGATTTGAAGTTCGGCTGATTTATTATTTTTGGCCGTTTTTATTTGGTCCCATAACATAGTGGTGTGTTCAATATAACCTGGTAACCCGGGAATTCCAGTCTTTTATATTGATGTTTTGACATACGTATTGTTTATCACGAATCTCGTCATCCTCTTCGCAATGACACCGAAAAAGATCGTTAAGTAAGGAAATTGGTCGAAATTGATCTTGTTTTCTGGGGTCTTTTTCTTTTGGTATGTGGATTCCATCAGCTAATTCTCAACTCTTTGCAAGAAATTTCTTTCCGTGAGCTTCTTGTAAAAGTTTCCGAAGGAGTGTTAATATTTTAGGACATCTTTTGTAGAGCTTATATGAAGTTCTGTTAATCTTAGCCCTAGCTTTTCTGACAAAGTCTTTTATTTCATCTAGTTTCAAAGGTGAATTGTCAAATTTTTCTTCCGGAGGATGTGAACGATTGGGTTTACCAAGACAGCTCAGAGAAATGTCGGCGAGTGGGTTGGTATAGTTTTTCCGAAGGTGAGCTACCAAATCATCTTACGATATATTGAAGAGCCCTTTTTTTTTTCTCCCTCGAACAATTTCTTGGTGATATTAAATGTTTTCTTTCGAAATTGCGCCTAGATTTTCGTTTCTCTTGTCACCGCTTCCTTGCATTTTCTACTCTTGCAATGGCAAGGACCCTTTCCTTTACTTCGGACAAGTTTTTTTTACCAACACCCGGTCATCTGGCGTTTCTCTAAGTCGTTCCTTTAGAAGTCTTTGCTCTCCTCTAAGACGGTATTTCTCTTTTTTATCTTTAATTGGCTGTTCGTATGTTTTTTTTCTTTCAAGACGTCTGTAGCTCCAAAGTGATTAATGCACACTGCATGTATACGTTTAGTGAAAGAATGCAATTTCCCTCCGATAGGTCCCTTCAAGCTGTTTCGGAGAATGAAGGGCAACTCTTCATCGAGGGTCTTCCATTTATCGTCATTTAATTGCGGGCGGTTAATGCGAACTGCATTCTCTTTCACCCTTGGTGCGGTAGGTTGACAAACAAAGTGACCCTGAGTACTGTGATGATTCTCCTGACTGATTCTTTTCTATCAATTTATTTATCTCTGGTTGATATTTACGTCATTGTCGATTTAGGCATCCCATTTTGGCGGTGGAATCGCATTCCCTAGTCGCTTGCAAAACTGTGTCCGCAACAGCATTCTATGTCCGTGGACGGACCGAGTTCGCAACCGGAATAAGTCAGTTTGATGATTTCATTCTCCCCCACTTTCGGGTCATCATGGGGGTATGTCTCTTCATTTTGTGACGTAGTGATATGATTGTGGTGTCACAGACCAAGTAGTATGAATTGTAACAGAACCTATATGGTCTGCACAATGCTATTTGGGCTATTAACCCTCGTCACTCCACGCGGTGGTCTTTCCTAAATGTCACTCGTCCTTCCTAGAGTCATCCGATCTTTCTCGGAGGTCTTTAGTAATAGGTATCATACAATGACTGATGTTTATACAGCAGTACTGCTTCCAACAAAGCCTTCATCAGGTAATAACTCTGGGTTCAGGCACGGTTTTGAGGCCTAAGCATCATTACCACAAACCCAGAGCGCCCCAGCAGTAAATTACGATACCATCAGACTTTGTTGGATTGACGTCAGTCTAAGGGATTTTCATATCCACGCTAATGCAGTTAGAGCGTTATCTTGGATCCATTTTTATGTATTTCCTTTTGCCTGATGAAGTCTATATATAGATATATATGAATACACATATACATATATATATATATATATATATATATATATGTATATGTGTATTCATATATAAGTAGATAAAGATATATATATATAAACACATGCATATATATACACATATACATCTATATAATTCTACATTTAAATATATATATTTAACACACACACACACACACACACACACACACATACACACACACACACACACACACACACATATATATATATATATATACATGTATAACAGGATGGGGGAAGTCGCCTTGCCAAACAAGAGGAGACTCTGTCTTCTATCAGTTGAAAGTGTCTTTATGGAAATTTCTCGGGATAACGCAGAATAATTCGCTATCCGCCCATTTTGGGATTTAAAGATTTGGACAATGAATCAACAACAAATCAGAATTACTACTTTTTCAAATAGATGGATTCCCTGTACAATTAAGTAGGAAAAAAATCTGAACCCAGAAACAAGGCAACACAGCTTTGCAACAATTATAGTATTTAGTGCATGTTAAAGATGCAACAGTTTTTACATAATAGAATTCTTTTAGAGACTGTCAGATACCAGCTTGTTTTGTTTATTTTTATCTTCCCCTCTGGTGGTTTGTTACAAAACCAATAAAGCTCAGGACCAGGGTGTAGCTTTTTCCGCTTGCCTTCGATTTCACCTATGTCTAATTCTGTCTCTCTTTCAATTTGATTTATGCATATTCATAGCTTGATCAGGGCCGGTGTAGTAGTTACTTTAAAAGGCTATCAGCTCGGAGTAAAAATTCTGCACCAAATTCCTGAGCTAAATTTACTTACCAAAACCAGTTTAATCAGACAGTTAACTTTGAAATGTTAACACTTTGTGTCATGATTTTCAGATTTTTATCAATTAATCTTAAATTCTTTTTTATAGCAATAACCTTGGGATGTCAACATTTTGGGTTTCTTATTATCTCTCGTCTGAATAATTTTGATGTTGTCAATTTCTTTTGACCAAGACACATTGTACATTCTTTTTCCTATGATCAAGATTCCATAACACCTGTTTCATAAGAGGACTTTTGCGATAAAATAAACCATACGATTCTTTCTTCATGGCCCGTCCAAAAATGATTATTCATTGGCAATGTATTTTATCTAGTTTTCTAAAAACCTCATTAACTTCTTTTTTCTTAGGATATTAAACCCTTTTTGATGGTCTCTGAATTCTACTGGGTTACACATGTATATCTTTATATACTTTCAAAACTCTACATACGTTCGTTTGATGTATCTATTTATATGGTAGCGGAAAAATATACTCGGGAACGTTTCGATGAAGTAACAACACCAACTTACAAATATGTATATTTGCAAGCACACACGTGATATGATGATATATCCATACAACACACATGTAGAAGATACATAAGTGGTGACCAATAGCAGTATGGAAGTTCTAATCTATGTCCAAGTCCAGTTGCCAAGTAGACGTCATGCTGTACATACAACTAATGCTCCAGTCAGACTACAACTTATACTGCCAACCTTAGCCAACACTGTGGCAGTGTTAGTACGACTCTATGGATGCATCTTATGGATGCTAACAAAATTTCATGGAGAAAAGGCTAGATGAGAACTACATGAGAATGCTATGTGGTGTTTTGAACAAATGCTGAAAGCAACACCCCACAAAACAGCAGTTGTACAGTCTCTTACCTGCAATCTCAAAAGCCATCCAAGTAAGACAAATAAGAGATGGTCGAGACCACTGGAGAACCAAGGACGAATTCACATTCTTCTATGGACCTCATTATGTTGACCTGTGAGCGTTGGCTATCCAGCAAGAACTTACTTAGATCAGTTCTGTGCAAATGCTTGAAATAGTTTTGATGATCTGCCAAGAGCAATTAATCATAGGGAGTGATGAAGAGAGAGAGAGAGAGAGAGAGAGAGAGAGAGAGAGAGAGAGAGAGAGAGAGAGAGAGACTCAGGTAAATTTCTTGATGATGGTATATATATATATATATATATATATATATATATATATATTCATTCACAGACAGACTGTTTTGTTGTATCACAACTCTTCTGTGGGGCTAAACACGTAGGACGCTTGAAGCTGGGATCGAAACATGCACAACTTTATGTTAGACTTAGTACCACTCAGCCAACAAGTGAACCACGTCAGCTTCTGAATTATAAGGCATTATGTAGTAGCTTTCGTTTGTTTACATTTTTGCCTTACCAGATACCAGAGTGCTCAATTCATTCCAAGAGATTTGCATTTAGCGACTGGTAGCCGTAAATTCCTTCACTAGAGTGCTCAACCCCCGTGGGGGAGCATAATATATAAAAAAGAAGAAAGACATGAAACAGAGGAATAAGAGAATTAGGAGAAAGAAAGAAAGAAAGAAAGAAAGCCTATGAGCGAATAAAATGATGATCAATGGGTTTTGAGTTCTGTTTAAGAATAAGCACCAGCAAGATACTCCTATAATTTTACAGTAGTTGATGGAAAATAAAAAAATTATTTGCCTCAAGCCTGTCCACTCAGCCAATAGAATGTTACTCAATGTCAGTTTATCATGAGGGACCCACCCATGAAGAGACCTTCCCAGTCGAATCAAACCCAATAGAACTTCTTAAATTCCATGAAAGTAAAACATGTTTAGGGTATTGCTTTATCCTTGTTCATTTACTTTTATTTGAAACCTTTGTCTTTTACTGATTAACCTGAAAGATCTTGTTGGTAAATTTGCTATAAATCACTTAAACAACAGCAAGTAGAAATATTTTAGCATTTAGTTTATGTTATATATTTTTTTTTATCTGAGCTCCTACTTATGATTCTTTCACAGCAGGTCACATATATATTTTGTCTTGTAATGCATTCTTCTTTGTAAATCTAACTTTTATTTGAGATACTCTCATAGAGAGAGGTCCATCCATCCCACATCTATGCATATTCTTCATTTTCAAACCCATTTTCTACTTTTGATACAAAGAAATAGTAATGTCTAAGGAAATGAAAAATGGGGCACATGGCAAACAATTTGAAGCAACAAAAAAAAAACAAACAAATATTATGAAAAAATAAAGTTTACTCAAACCTAATGAGACACAAGCACTGACATCTTTATCTTTGACATTTTGAAGACAAAACAACTTATTTTGGTTTCTTCAAACTTTTTAATTTTTTACTTTTTACTTTTTGAACTTAAGACAGTACTGAGATTATTAGATGTGAATAATGTTTCCTGAATCTGTTGAGACGTTATAGAGTTCTACATAAAATACTTCCTTCTTGGAACAATGCCGAAAAGGATCAGGAATGCAGAGCACTGCCAATCAGGTGGTTCTTGCTGAGGAATGTTGTTTAATGTAACATTCTTGACAACTGTTTTCACTTGCTAAATCATCTGTTCTGACTCTGTTAGTATTTCACAAGATTTTATAGCTTCCTGCAAATTACTCATAGTTGCTCATTGCATTGTTATTGTTTTGTTTTTTTTAGGGTGGAGTGGAGGTTGTGCCAAATGTCAGTTAGTTGGTTAACAGAGAAAAAGCTTTATATATTTGCTGGATGATGTGAAGCCAAATGTCATCCTTCACAATCAAATCCAATGAATAACACTGGTAAAAAAACTTTCAACTTAAAGTAGACATTCTGTTATGAACATTCTAGATTCTCTTCATTAACTGGAGCAGGATTTTCATTATTTGTTCTGATACACTGGTAACACGAAGCTTATCACAGATCCCAAGTTATTTCCCTTTCAAAAATTAGACAAATATTTGCAGATGTTAGTTTTTCATAATCTTTAACTTTATTCACTTCTTTTCTTCACAGCACTATTGGAAGAAGGGGAGAATTATTGGTGCCAGGGCATGAATCAAAAAATATCTTATTTGCCAAAAGCATTTTTTACTAGAAATCATATCAATCATTTTTAGAAATATCTGTTTTTTTAGACAATACCTTTGTCTTTTCTATGCTTTCCACATTGTTTAATATATATGTTTATTTTAAAAAAATTCTTTTTCCACTTTTGCATAGTATTTATTATTTCCTTTTCTGTAATACATTTTTCATTAATTTTTCCTTCTCTGTACAATCTCATTTTCTCCTTTTCTCTACTGCAAGGGTGAGTATGGAGGATGCAGTTAAGTTGTCCAATCGAATGAGTCAATTGTCTCCCTTGTCCTCATGCTTGTGTGTGGTTGAGAATTGTCATACAGAAGGAGGACATTATCAATTGGCAAGATTTAGTGCCTTCAGACTATCATCTGTTCAGCTCCATGAAAGAGGGTTTTAGAAGCAAACACTTTGCCAGGAATGAGAAAATGAAAACTGCAGTGATGAAGTGGCCCAAAGAACAGTCAACAGAATTAAATGAGGCAGAGATACATGCTCTCATTTCAAGGTGGAACATTGCTATTGAGAAAAATGGGGACTATGTTGAGGAGAAGGGAGGTGATCCACAAAGTATCAGATTTCTTTTGATGTATGATACATGTTCCTGTATGGGTAAATATTTCTGTACTAAAGAAAAAGGTATTTTATGACTCCTCCTCATATATATATTTAAGTAAGTAAGTTGGCAGATGGTAGTCAAGGGTAACCCAGATGTTTCCTTTTCAATAGCTACTACACTGCGGTGGAGGAGAGGGCATTACTCCTTTCTTCTGGACACTATTCCAAACATTCTCATTTTATGATATCTTTCCTGACAGCATCAGTGATTACTGATAAATTTTTTGCCAAATCAGTAATAAAAAATTCTCTTAATAAAAACTATCATCAGACACTAAACCTAAATTTCGCTGATTTAAATTCTGTCATAGAGTAGCTAGTACCCCTTCTGTACTCTACCAGATAGACAGGCTCATAGCCATAAATAGCCAACAGTTAAGGATTTCAATGGATGATTACATAGTTGATAGTAAGCTGATTAATATTTAGACTGATATTACCTTGTTTGGCTATACAGCATTTTGACCCCCCTCTATTTCTTGTAAGTTCTCTTGTTAACCGTTTGTAACTTATTATACTGTATTTTTTGTTTTTATCCATTTGCGTTGATGCTGAATAAATATACTAAGCACTCATTCTTCTCTGTGTATCATTCATCTAAACATTACAACAGATTCAAATAATTGACTTATCTCTTTTACTTGTCTAACTCACCATTAGTAGGAGTGGTGATTCCCATCGATCATACTGCCCATCTATTTGTACTTATTTGTCTAGGTGTATGCATTGTTCATTTCTGTAGCATTTGAAGAAAGTAATTACTCTCAAATATTTTTGTTTTTTCACTGAGAGGATATTTGGGAGGAAAATGTAATTGGTTTCTTTAGCCTTTACAGCCAATTTTAGAAGTAAAATCACTTTCTTTTTTCTCCAAACTTATGTGAAAACTTTCTTATATGCACAAAAAATGTGGGTCATAAAAATGATTGTTGGCTTAAAACCTTTTATTCAGTTGACCCAGTTCCCATAGGAAGATACAATAAATGACATTCTTGAAAATGGACTTTGACAATGTAGAACTGTTTCTTACAGATTCAATAGGGAATGAACAATGATAAAATTTTATTTGAATGATGTGGACCCTACTTACCCAAAACAATAAATGTCAAAACCTTTTCAGCTCTTTTACTTTTCCACAAATATTAAGTTTTAGGATAAAAACGAAGCTCAGCTGATCACTCATTCTTTTCCTGATTCTTTTTCGGCATACAGAAAATCATAATCTTTTTTTTTTCTTCAAATGTTGACTTAAAAGATTCAACAGATCTTTTAGTGTTTTCTGCAAGTTCTTGCAGGCACAAAAGGTTAATTCCACAAATTCAATTTTTTGCTCAGTGATATTTATAAATAATGTGTTAATCCTTTATCCTTAGAATCCTGAGCTGTCTATACCCTTGGGTCCTTCTCAAACTTCCTGGCTGAAAAAAGAAATGAATATACAAAATGTTGTAATCTCTTAAATAACAGATTGCAACCTTTTATTTGCTATTTAAATGTCGAAGTAGTTTGTAGCTTTTAAACAATTCTTGAATCCCCAGAGTTATTGAAACAAGTGAATTCATTTTTATCATCAAGGGTTTTTGGACTATTGTCTTCATCTTTATTGCTATTTCCACAACGTTTTGGCCGATATGTCCTCCGGCCTTCTTCAGGTGTTTGTCGAACTTGGATACCCTCGTGGATTCAATAAAGGACAAAATTTGAAGTTCTGTGAAGGTTCCTGAGTTCAACAAACACCAGAAGAAGGCCGAAAGACATATCGGCCAAAACATTGTGGAAATAACAATAAAGATGAAGACATAATAGTCTGAAAACCCTTAATGATAAAAAGGCTGTTGAATATATTGGCTAAGATACTGTCAAAATAACATAAATAAGTTTTCTAAATAACTTTTGGAAATACAATGACTCTTCTCCAAAATAATTTTAAAAGGCATTTCCCATATGGATTACACCAAAAGAAGACTGTTATTCTTTGTTATTGATATTATTTCTAAAATGTTTTCAGCCAATCAATGGATTGGCTGAAAACATTCTAGAAATAATATCAATAACAAAGAATGATTTCATTTTTCTGTATTCCTAAAATAACTCTTGGAACAAGACTGGCTCTTCTCAAAATTACTGATTCAAGGGTGAGTCAAAAGTTTTATGATATTTTGATATTGTGAAGCACAATTCAGTTGCTCTGAATGTTTTTATCAAAGCCATGAATGTAATGAACCACAGTGAACTGTAAGATGCTGAGCTCAGTTGATACCCTTTAAGTTCTGTTTCCTGTATTTGCCTCTCAGACTCGGAGAATGAACTCATAATCCATATGTTTTGGCCTACCTGACTATGTCTGATAGTTGAGGCCTTTGCAAACAAAGTGAAATTTCTTGAATCATCTTGTTACTGTTCACTGATCAACTACTCCATCATCTTTTCCGCAGAGCAGCCTCGGCAGTGATCACAACAACTGACTTTCAGTGCCCCCACTGTTCGAGACTCTGTGCCTCTGGGCCGGGGCTGTGGAGCCACCTCCATATTCAAGGATGAGTTGTAGAACACAAACGTCATCATCGGATCTGATGGACAGCCACTATGTTTTTATTTGTTTCCACTGAATTATGGTCCAGTTCAAATTCATAAGGCCAAAGTTCTAGAATTAGACTTCATTGCACATTCATCTCTGCAGCTTTCAAACTATATATTGAGTGAAGTAATGCACAATCTCTCAACACACCAACTACCACAAAACTACCAACCAAATTAGGTACCTTGAACTGCTTTGCTCCTGTGATATATATGACAAAAATACCAAAATATTGCAAAACCTTTGAGCAATCGGAGTAACATTTTAGTTTCTTTCATTCTTTGTTTTAACAATTGTCTAAAAGATGGGGTTTTGTGAGTTGCTGAATATTAATAGGTGTTTAACTAGATATTGGTGTAATAACAAAAACACTAATTCAAATTTTTGTGAAGATCACACAGGATTTGAATTCAAAATTATACATTTGCAAAAAGTAGAAAAACACTATGTGCCATATACCTGAATAACTGCATGGTTGAAATCTAGGACATCAACATGTCAACAAACATAGAGAGACTACTCAAGGGAAATCATGTGAAGATTTGCAATTGAAGCACTGGTGAAAACTAATAAGAATTTTAAATCCAGGATTGTATTTATAAGCAACAAAGAATCAAAAGAAAAAACAAGCACATCATGTGACTGACAGGCTTTCTGGGATATTATTGATACCTTGTTTCAAAATAAAATAGGTCAAGGGTTTTGCTCTGTATGATTGAGTGCAAGAAAATATTTGGTAATTAAAGGAGAAATAATTCCCAAAAATATTGAATGAGGATCATTCAATAATTAAGGTGAAATATTGCCCAAGGAGGTATCAATCTGAATCATGCTTTACAGTTGCAACTTTTAAAAAAAAAATTCAATAGTGATGCATCCTTTAATCTTCCAGAAGAAAGTCAGCATGACCTTCTTTGTTGACTGCTGCAGCCAGGACTTTCTTTAGCTGAGAATCAATGTATTTCCACTCTGTGGACCGTCTTTTCATCTCCGGCTTGTTGTGGCAAACCCATATTTAGCCCATTAATAAACATTTATTTGCTAAAACATGCTTCTCTGTATATATCATTATGTAAATTTCATCTGGTTTGCTCTTCTCAGCCACCAAAAATTTGATGATAGACTGGTGAACTCTGTTTGATTTGCCACAATTTTAAATAGCCTCAAATCATATACTTTTTGCAAGATGAAAACAATTTTTGCTATGAATCAGTTCCAAACAATGCAGGGTTTACATTTATGGAAAAAAATTTGGAAAAAAAAATTATTTTGCTTTTTTAAAAACTTAACCTTATCTATTGAATGACCCTCATATTTTAAATACTTTTTGGTGCATGGAAAAAATGTTATGTAAATTTATTCAAATGAGTGTAATATACTTAAAAGGACTTTTTGAAAACTTATCATTGGTGTCATCATGATTCTGTTACATTTTTTATTTATGCATCTGTTTATGACAGCCGACTTCAAGATCTAAATTTGATGATAATTTTAATACATTTAACCCAAAAATGTATTTTCAAAATATTTATAAATTTTTTTTTTATTTAATTTGCAAAATTATGGTCAGACATCAATTTTTGTTTGTAGATTTATTAAAAAAATTAAGTTTTTAAAAAACTTAATCAGCAATATGACACTGTTTAGATTTTTTATTCTGTGTATATAAACAAATTAAAGAAAAAAAGCATCTGCTTATTCTTAAAGACTGGAGAATAAACTTATGAACCAGTATATAGCATTTTGTGTTTAAATTTCCATGTTTTGAAAACAAATTTATTAAAATAAAACTGTGCAAAACTTAACCAGCAGATACCACACTTCTTATTTACAGAAAACTTTATTGATAGATCACTTTAAAGTGTTAATTGAAAAAATACATTTTTATTTTGTATTTTATAATAACCAAATCTAAAAATAATTACTGTTTTGGAAGTATTAATTCCTAAATTTTGAGCTAATTCCCTCAGAGTGTTTTAGATTCTCATTAAGAATGAACTAATCAACATAGTCTCAAAATAAGATTCATTAACTTGGTCTCCATAGGGTTGGTAATGGAATGGTAATCATTTGCACCTTTCCAGAGTAAAATCTTTCAAAAAGAATTTTTTTAAATCCTCACACTTGCCTTTTGTTTTATTATTCATGAAAATAATACAATCAGAACAGTTTAAACATGAACTACTATAATCTGCTTTAAGGCATTGGAAACATTTCATAAACCATGACTAGTATGATAAATATAAGTTTATAAATATGATAATATCTATAACAATTTAATCATTGAATAATTCTTTAATTCAAGAATGCATATGAGGTTTGTTCAAAAACATTTTAACTTTTAAAGCTGCCCATAAGATGATTAGCATACTTTTGATTGAACCAATATATAACAAGGACCTTGTATGGAAATAAAAGGTCATTATATCTTTCAAAAAAAGGAAATAACTCCTGGAAAAACATTGACTTAAAATTACAGACTAACATCTGCGTTGAACATAATAAGATTTTTGAAAAAAGTATTGACTGAATTTATTGATGAAACATTCTAAAAACCATATAGGAAAGTAAAAGAGTGGCTTCAGTTACTTCCCAAGCTGAAATCCTCATAGAAATATAGAAATATAATATGTCGTCTTTCTTCCTTTCTTATAAACATCCAAAATATAAAAATATAGCTGACCAGTCTAAAAGTGAAAGTAGAAGCAATATATATATATATATATATGTGTGTGTGTGTGTGTGTGTAATATACTTTTTGGTACACAAAACACCCTCATGTAATTCTGATTAGCACTGGAAATACATGTGCTAAACTGAACAAATGTTTAGTGCAACTCTTTTCTAAAGGTAACAAGTTAAAGATGCTGATAATTTTTTCAAAGGATTTTAGTGACTTCAGGAAGGTTTCCAAACAGATTCTTGAAATTTTCCCTCTAATCTTGTAGTCTTTCTTGTTAACTGGTAGCTGTTAGCTCTTAAAGAGCTCTTCCTTCTGCTCATTTCAATTACTGTCCGCCATGCTAATCATGATTGTCTATCTTCTACCAAGTCATGATTTTATTGATTTGGCCATGCATTTATTCTAGTTGTTTTTTTAGGTATGCGTTAGTTCTTTTTAGGCTTTCTTTAGTTTCTTCACATTCTTTTTTTATTAAGTAAGAATGCTTTTTTCTTGTTATCTTATTTTTCTCTAATTGCTATTGCCTCCCATGGAACTTTACATTTGGCTCTTGATTTGTTTGGCATGCACTTGGTTCTGCTTCTAAAGTTTTCATATTCTTCATTAGAGTATGTATTTTTGACGTCTGCGGAAGCACATCAAACTTATTTTTTACAGTTAACATATGCTGATGTTTTATATCAGTATAAGTGAGTGAAGACCAGTTAAATTGTTAAGGTTTAACTGTTTGTGTTTTATTTCTGCATTGACTCAGGAGAATCTTCGCCGAGATGATTCTGTGATCAGACGATACTCCTTCAAAAAATGAGTATGTCTCACAGTTTGATCCAGATCTTGTTCAGGAATATAATCTAGCTGTGCCTTAGAGTTATTTGGGTCAGTGAAAGTCCATAGTTTTCCCTCCCTTTTTTAGAATTTAGAATTTAGGCAAGCTAGCCTGGTTGCAAGAGAAAATATCTGCAAGATATTTCCCATTTACATTCAGCAATTTGGGAAAAGAGAATTTATTATTTCCATCTTTGCCTATTTGAGCATTCACGTCTCCACCAATAATGAGACCATTGAGTTTAAGAATGTGCCAGATAAGGAAAAAATAGCTGGTTATTGGTGATGATCTCTTTTTCAATTCTGGCATTGGTGGGACTGTAGTAATAGACAATTGTTGTGTAGGGGTAGCCATTAAATGTAGCACACATCATTCTTGGTTGGATTCTCTCTATTCAGTGATTTTAAGGCACGAGGATTAAGAAACATTTCTACATCTCCTGTGACAGCCTTGACAGAATTTTCAATGCAGATGTTGAGACAAATGTTCATCCATTATCAGTAACATAGTATTTTATTTCTAGATTACTATGGTGTTATCTATGTTCTTGTATATATATAATGTCTTTATTTTGCTTGGCTGAAGATCCTGTCAGCTGTGGTAACTGGTTGTTGTTGATCCACAGTGTTCTTCTGCCCAGTATCCCATAAAGTTCACAGTTAAACCATTTTTGGATTCATCTGAATATATATATATATATATATATATATATATATATAATTTAGTTTGCTATATTCATATATAAAGTATCATCAGTACCATTGACAGAGCATATATTTCCAAGGTAGAACAACAAAGAGTCATCAGTGAATGTTGGTTTCTCACCTCTGCAATAATTAGACCAAGACTTAGTCCAATGATCACATCCTAACTTATATATATATACAGTAGCGTCCAAAACTAAGGGACAAAATTTTAAAACCTAATATTTGTTAGAAATAACAACTGTGAAAAGCTGAAATTTTGACAACTGGTAGTCGTTATCATCCATAATAACATACTCAAATTTGAATCATTTGCAAAGGATAGAAAAAGAATTATAACAATTATTTATTTTCAAAATAGGATCATCCAAAAGTAAGGGACAAAATTGAGAAAAACAATGTAAACAGTATGCAATATTCAAATTTTTTGATTTCCTCAAAAGAATAAGTCTTACTTAGTCATTTGGAAACATTGCATCAGCCAGCACCATGGGAAAACGCCAAAAACTTGTTTACTCTGTGAGACAAGCTATTGTAAAGCTACACAAGGAAAAGCACATCATTAGAGAGATTTCAGAGAAAGTGAAACGTTCCAAGAGTGTTGTAGGCAGGGTTGTTAAATCCTACAATGATACTGGCAAAATAGTTAGTGCTTTTAAAACCGACAGACCCCGCAAAACTTCGGCAAGACAAGATCGAATAATGCAGCGTATGTCATTAAAGGACTGTTTTAAAGTTTTGCACAGAAATTAAAAGAAGAGATTAGAGTTTGCAAACAGGTATGTAATTTGGACATGTGAAAATTGGGCAAAAGTATTTTTCAGTGATGAAAGCAAGTTTAATTTATTTGGAAATGATGGAAAAAACAATGTAAAGAGACGTATTGGTGAAAGATTAAGTGGAAAGTGTACTAAGAAAACTGTCAAGTTTGGGGGCGGAAGCATCATGGTATTTGGAATGTTTTCTAGCCAAGGTACAATGCCTCTTGTCCGGTTACAAACTCGTGTAAACACACAGATCTTTAAAAACATTGTTCAAGATCATGTTGTGCCAATCATACAGAATTCAGGTTTCGATAGGACTACCTTTATGCAAGATAATGCCCCATGTCACAAGGCAAAGGTGGTAATGAGTTACCTTAGCGAGCAAGATTTTGAAATTATGGATTGGCCACCGCAAAGTCCTGACTTAAATCTAATAGAAAATCTTTGGAAGACCTTAGGAGTGAAAGTTATAGAAAGAAATCCCATTAACACGGAGGATTTGTAGGTGAAGCTACAAGAAGAATAGTCTAAAATTAGTATTGAGGATTGTCAAGTAGTGATTTATTCTTGTAGTCGAAGATGTGCAACTGTCATTGAGAGCAAGGGCTCATTTACTAAATATTGATTGTACATGTATTTTTATTGTTTTTTGGCTGTTTACATTGTTTTTCTCAATTTTGTCCCTTACTTTTGGACGTTCCAAATTTAAAAAATAAATAAATAATTGCTATAATTCTTTTTCTGTCCTATGCAAATGATTCAAATTTTAGTATGTTATTATGGATGAAAACGACTACCAGTTGTCAAAATTTCAGCTTTTTACAGTTGTTATTTCTAACAAATATTAGGTTTTAAAATTTCGTCCCTTAGTTAGGGATGCTACTGTATATATATCTTGGTCAGTATATATATATATATATATATATATATGCATGCACAAGGGTTGGCTTAAAAGTTCTTATGCTGATCAAGATACTCTCATGGAATGTGACCAAGGAAAGTTATTTTTCAGTCTAGTCCCCCTTGCAGTAAAGAGACTTCTTCTGTTCATGTTGTACAACTTGGGTCTCATTAATAAAGAGGTCATCAACAGCAGATATGATGTCATCATATGAACTCTTCAGCCAATAACCTTTTCATCCCACTTATATATATATATATATATACATGCATATATATATATATATATATATATCATCATCATCATGTCGTGCCGCCAGCACAGATATCCTTGACCCTCTCTCGCTACTTCTCCCAATTATTCATCGCCTCTGGCAGGTCTTCAGGGTTACATCCTGTGTCCTCACATAGCTGCTGTATATATATATATATATATATATATATATATTTAACCAAAATCCTACAATGAGTTGTATTATTCATTTTTTTTCTTTCATTTTTTCAAGTTCATTCATTGCCTTGGAAGCCAACAAATCAAAATCTTCTCCAGTCATTACTCACTTGTTCTAATAAAATATGCACTCATGGTTTGTTGCACTGACTAATCAATCTGGAATATTTCAAGTACATTTGGCACAAGTCCATCAGCTTGAGTGATTTATTCTTTCAAATGCCAAATGTTGAGCTGAAAATTAGGTAGATTTGTTCTTTATTTTTACAATCACTGATATTAGAAAAAGAAGATAAAACTCTATTAGTAACAGGAAACTTAACCAGCAATCAGCACCAAGATTCAAAGGCTTTCACTTGCACTCAAGGCCAGCAAAACGAAATTAGATTAAGATATCCAAACATATTTTCAGATCCATAAGTAGATTAGATTGAAAAATATTTACATTTTACCCCTACAACTCATTTCATTTTGGTTAAACAAGGAAAGTTTGTTAAGAACATAAACAGTCAACTTTATTTTCTAGAAAAATCAATTTTTTCAAAACAATGAACTGTGAGAAACTTGACATGAAATCAACACAATTCATGGTTGTGTAGGTAGGAATAAGCACACAAGTACACCCACTTACAAATCTTCAGTATCATCATCTAGACATGCAGACAGCACGAATTTCCTTCACTCTCACTTGTCATGTCTCCCTATCAACCATTACACTTGGTAAGTCTTCTAGAGGGCATCCAGTTTCAAAACAGAGCTGATGAATTTAAGATTTTGCTGTTCAGCTAATATTGGTGTGTCCACATATAGGAATACGCAGAACATTAAAGCCCAGAAATTTTTGCTTGTCTTATATAGTTTGTGTGAAGTGAGGTAAGTCAGCGTACTGCTGTTGTTTTGTAATGTATTGCTTCCTGGATTTGCAGTGTACTTGTGCTATTTCCATCCAACTTTTTCTCCAAGCATTTTATGGCTTCTGCTTGAAAGGATTCCCATTTTTTTTTATCAGAGAGATGTGTTTTCATATGTTTCTTAACCTGTCAATAGCAGTCCATACTTTAGCTATGAAAATGTTGACATTGTTTTCGGATAATGAGATATTGCTACCAAGGTATATGAACTCATGTATTAATTTGAGAAGCTTGACATTTAATGAAGAAGATGGCACCATCTTCATTAAAACTCATGGACACTATTTTATTTAAATTCATATTGTGACCAATATCTTTTGTAGCCTATTCCAGGCTTTGTAGCAGGAATTCAGCATGAGCTAGTGTATTTGTAAGAAGTGCAAGATTATCTTCATAGTCTGCATCAGTAATTTTCTGCAGGATATATATATATATATATATATATGCTGTAATTAGAAGAAAAATCAAACCTGGTTAAATTATCATAAACTTATTTTGGTGAAGAATATCATAATACTTTTCATCTCATCAGATGACTTCACATGCTAAATTTGAGGTTGAAAAACAGCAAGTATGGATTACAGTCAATATATATATATATATATATATATATATATATATATATATATATATATATATATATATGTGTGTGTGTGTGTGTGTATGAAAAAAGCACATATAGATTAAAATTTTCAGGTGAAAGTAAAGGGGGTTAAAACAGTAAAGTATTAGAAAAATTAAGAAACCAGTAAAAAGGGTGTTTCGGTAAATTAACCCATCCTAATTTGAACATATGCTAAATTTTTCATAGCTGGTGGAATTTTTTGAATATGTGTAAGCTTGTAAACTAAACACTTATCTTCATATATTTTTCTGTTCAGTCTTTTTACAGGGGACAAATCCCTCAGTTAATGGGGCCATCCTTCTCCTCTTACAAAAACAAAACAAAATCAAACCTTTTGGCACCCATAAGGTGCCTTAAATTAACTCAAAAATAATCAAAAGGAATTAACTACTCCAGAAATTCAAAAACCCTAATTGTGACTTAATTCAAAGGTTCCAAAAATCTTCTTCCCTACATTAATCCCCCCCATCATATAATACAAGTAATCACTGAAATGTTATTATTTCCAATAAATATCATTCAAAATCAATATCCTTGTTTTTATCTTGAGTAGAAGCCTTGGTGGCCCCCAAACAGGATGATTTAAATCTACTTTTATGTCTACATTTAAACACAAGTTCGTTACGTTCATTAAGCAGTAGTCTGTGATCCTTAAAATTAACGATACTAACTTTTCGATGATACAAAAGTTACATCAGTCATTGAAGCTATTTGCTGTTGAAGACTGCCTGGCTATTTTTCATTTTATTTGAGGGGCTAGCCCCTGATCCTTAAGGTTCCAAAAGTATTCATATTGAGCGGTAAGGTTTCAAAGACAAGGATTGGAGAAAGAAAGTCAGTTGATATACTGTCCTTGTTTCCTATTCCCAGCAGAGATACCTCTATAAACCATCTCTCTATCATTATTTTCCATGGGGAAAATGCATGCTTGGTATTGGATGTCCTTCATGTTGCATTGTCCACCTACGGGGCATTCCTCTTTTCTTCTACAGTTACAGGACACCTCATCTGCCACTATTCCTATTTAATTCGTCTAGAAACCTCCTGTTGTGGTTGTTTCTGATATTATGTATATTGTTTGTACAAGAGTAACTACTTTTTATGGTGTTCCGATTAAAAACTTTCCTTAATGGGTTGTCCCTATTAAAGTGCCTCTCCGGGAGGTTTAGGAGGTATTTACATATGTTAATGTTGGTAAGTTTACAAAATGACTGTTAAACCAGATAACTATTCTATTTCTATTCTTTCCTCATCTATTTGAGTGATTATTCTTGGTGTCACTTACCTTGACAAGTGTGTGGGTCCACTACTACTACTTTTGCCAATAGTGGCACTTCATCCATCAGAGCCAGAGTTCACTGGGTTCACATACTCCAGTCTTCTTTAGAATCCGCTATTTTTGAGGGCTTCATCAAATATCCTTTTGCTCCCAACAATTTTTTTTTACATGCGGATAGTCTACTTATCCTCTGGTTCATGGCATTAGGAATCTGTTTCTATATCGATCTTGGGTGGTTAGAGTCAATATTTATGTAGGTGGGTATGGAACTGCATTTACTAAAAGCTTTGAAGATGCCGTTATCCTTATTAAGTGTGACATTAGGACATCTGAGTTTGAGGCTATTTCAATTCATAGTCCAAGTAATTTAAATGCCCTAATAACCTTCTTCTGTAGTTTAGATGTCTTGGGACCATTACTATCTGAGATGAAGTTAATTCTGTCATCTCGGCAAAGCCCCAACAGCTCTAAGTTGATAATATGACCCAACGTGTCCAAGATATAAATCCCTTTTAAGTCAGCTACCTAGGCCGAGTCTTAAGCACCCATGTGTACGTCGAAGTTATTCACGTGACTTTTCACCCAAGTTCTTTGATTATCAGCAAGAATAGATTTCCGACATGCTAGAATAATTTCTATTTCCTTGTCAGTGATACACAAATCCTTATAAAAATATTTTTTTCTAAAATCTGAAAAATGCTCGAATATTGTCCAGTATAGCAGGATAAAACCTAACATAATTGTTTTTCACCTGCTCTTGTCACTCTCATGATAACACGTTTTAAGTATTTTTGGAAACATGAGAGTACAATATGTAAAGAAGGATTAATAAATAGACAATATTCCTCCCACAAAAAAAAAATGGCCGTATGGTGGAGGAACAGTAGTAGAATGGAGAATGTTGGACAGAAAACCTTCAAGAGCTTTACCAAAAATTAGTAATAAAATTGTTCCATGGTGTGTGGTGGGACCTGTAAATACATATACATCAGCTCTGTGCAGATGCAGGATGCAGTCTAGAGGACCTACCTGGAGCAATGGAACTGTAAGGGAATAAAGAAGAAACTTTGTGCTACTAGCATGACTTGATAATTATGATGATATATATATATATATATATATATATAGAGAGAGAGAGAGATACTTGCAGAGACAAGAAAAAATAAGGTAAAAAGGTGTTAAATATAAAGAAAATTCTCATTGGTATTTGAAAGCACCTTTGTACACAATATTCCTTTTTTTTTTGCTTTTTGGCAAACGTTGTCTTTTTCTCTGTTTATATCTAAATATCCAATCTACAGCTGTCCATTAAAAAAACCTGACCTCTTCCTTTTCATCATTTATGAGGTTATATTAAAGTCTCTGACTTACTCTATTTATCTAGGATTGGCATATTTTTCTACTTTATTGCTTTGCATAACCTCAATGACCTCAGAGTTCAACTTTGCATTTTCTGCGATAGAATCTGAGATTAAGTCAATATCAATGCAAAAATCAGATCATTTCAATGTTCTATTTTGTGAGGATCCTTGGATGAATGCACTTAAAAATAACAAAATTTGGTATATATATATATAAAGGTCATTCAATGAATAAGGGTAATTGTTTAAAAAAATGTAAAATTTTTTCAGAATTTTTCCCTATAAATGTAAATAATGCATTGTTTGAAATTGGATTATGGCAAGAATAATTTTAATCTCACAAAAATATTTGTTTTGAGGCAATTCAAAATGGCAGCAAATCAAACTCCTTCGACAAAATTCACCTTACTTACTGAATGAACAGTGAGTATATATATACATATATATATATATAGAGTGTGTGTGTGTGTGTGTGTGTGTGTGTCAGTGTACATGAGCTGGTACCCAAATGTATATATATATAGTGTGTGTGTCAGCGTACATGAGCTGGTACCCAAATATTGCAAAGAATTTCTCTCTTGAAAAATAGTTCTTTCACTTTTTACTCTATGGTCCACTAGATTACTAATTCTCTTCTTGTAAATCATCACAAGGTCTGGTCTTCAAGCCGGGATTGGGTAATCTATTTGTATCTCAAATTTTCCGACAATTTTATGCATTTTGTTATCTTGGGTAAATTCTGGTTTGTGCACACAACATTTGACAACATTGCGAAATTTTAATGTCTTGCACAATTACTCATGGATCACTTTTCCCACCCAGTCATGTCTAGTCTTGTATTCCTTTTGTGCCAGTTTGCGGCATTCAGTTATGTGATTACTAATTTCATCTCAGCAATCAGATAACCTGAATTTTTATTTTCTTACATATTAAACTAGCCAAGAAAAAAATTGATATGGTGTTGAGGCTCTAAACATCTTTTTGAGCTAATTTAATGGCGCTGAATCTGAAAATGATCTTACTTTTTCTTGGTTAGCTACATTTTTGCTGAACAGAAATGTTACATTTTGGAAAAAAAGCATTTTTCATTTGTTTTCTATATATATGATATTGACCGATGGCAGAATTTCTCAAAGTAGAATCGTAGAAACCCCTCAATTCATATTTAAACCAACAAATATTGGTCTGCTTATTGAGAAATATTGTGTTTGCGATAACTATCAGACCCTAATTCTTCAAAAATAAAACAATTGAATAACCCAAGACCAATTTGATTTCATCAAATCTTTTAATAAACTAACAACAGAAATAAAAAAAATTTGAACATAAAAACTATGAGAAAAATTTCCCCTTCTTGATTGTTTGTCATGTTCATTGTTGTGTGAGTCTCTTTTGACACTCCAACAGTAGTCAGTCATCATTCATTTGTCCCACCGTCTCTGGTAACACTTTTCGATTGTTTGGATATCCTGACGGAATCGTTCTCCTTGCTCATTATCGCCACAATTATCCAGAAAATTATCTAAATGGTCATATAAAAAATGAACTTTAATACTCATATTATCGCCAGTATCCAGGAGACTTTTCAACAGCTTTTTTTCTAACTACTTTTTGTTTTCGGCAGGGCGATTGCCTAAGAAATTTTTCGCCATGTCACCAGACGATATCCTAGTGCGTAATTCCAAGGGATTCATTGAATTAACAAATTCATCATCCTTAATGAGTTTCCTGATGTGATGGTGAAACAATTTTCATGATATTCATCATGTACAATGGAACTGGTGGATTCAATTGGTATGTCTTTAGTTGGACTTTCTTTCCAATTGTAAAAATAAAAGCTTTCAATGTGCTTGGTTTTCTTCCGTTGTGAAGGGACAAAAGTAATGGGATAAATTTATGAATATGAAGCATGTTTTTAGGGTTTCATTTTTTTATGTCACCTTAATTATCGGGTTTACTAAAGTGTATTACTGATAGTGTTTATCAGTTATTAATAATTTGAATTTTAGCGATAAATTTGAAAAATTCGGTACTTCTATTTTAAATGTTTTGACTAAAAACACTTCTCTATTAAAAATAGTTTATTTTAGGTGGCTGACATAATTTGCTCGGCCTACCTAAAAATTGATGGGTTTCTACGACCTTTATTGATTAAATTTTGTGATCAGCCAAGATCGTAAATTGATCTTTTTTTCCAAAACTGAACAGTTACAGTAGAGCACAAACTGTAGCTAACCACAAAAACTAAGGTCATTTTCGGAATCAGCACCATCAAATTAGCCAAAAAAAAAATATGTCTTGTTTCTTGGCCCCGGAATCACGATAACTCGTATTATCAAATATTGTTAAGATATAATTAATCCAACCCGGCTCGTTGGCCTTGTGGGTAGAGTTTTTGACAATTGTCCGGGAGACCTGGGTTAAATCCCAGGTCGCCTCATAACAAAAACTTTAAAAATGGTACTTGATACCTCCTTGTTAACACTCAGCAATATAAGGTACATATCAAGGGTAAAGTGGAGCAAAGGAGGGAAAGGAGTAGCATCCTCCCCAACACCTCGGTGTAGAAGCTACTGAAAAGGGAGCCTTCTGGGAGCCTTCGACTATGGTCGCCAACTTTTTTTATAATTAGTCCCAATGGCATTATCTAGTACTGTTATTATTAGAGATTCAGTTTCTCTTTTCAAGCTTCCACCTTTTAGTCATGTCCAGTTCATCTTATGTGTGATTTCTTTATTTTGTCGCTTGAACTATTCAAACGGTTGTTTTTCTTTCCATTTTTGTTTTTAGTTTCTTTTATTTGCCATTTTCCAGTCTATTCTTGACTTGATTCTATTAAACTTGGCGCTTGTGATTGCGGTAATCTGTCTTTATTTGTTCTCTTTTGTATATTCTTTGAGTCCTTGAATTGTTGCAGCTATGAAATTTTCAATGATGGCCAGTCAGACTGTCTATACTATCCAGTGGACGTAAATTAGTGTGCATCATCATCATCATCATCATCATCATTTCCTTTTGTTTATGGTCCATCTGTCTGAGTTTCCTAATGATTCATGTTAGGAAGGACCCATAGTATTTCACATGGGTGACTGTCCTGGCATTTTTACCTTTGGTCTGATCTTTCCATCGGAATCTGGTTTCAAGAAGTTCTATTCATCTTCTCATTATTATTTTACTCTTTGTGAGTTTTCTACTGTAGTGTAAGTGAGAGAAAGTCTCCTCAAGGTCTCCAGGTTCATCATCATTATCATCATGATTTTTCTCTTTATTAAAAAAAATCGAGTGCAGTGAAGGTACTGCTATTTGAGGAAAAATATTAAGAAAAAAAAAAGACAAAATCAGTGTCCAATTTTTATAACTTTCAGATGCAAAAAGGTTAGGGTCAAACAGTTTTGGCAATTGGTAGCAATAAAAGAAAAAGAGCCTCAGATGAATGATAACAAAACTAGGACCACAACTGTATAATTCTATCTTTTCTCATACAATATTTGAGATGCATATTTAAATGAACAAAAAAAAACCCGGCTAAAACATATTTTTTTACCAATGTGTTTGGAAGCCATCAACCAAAGTATGAAACAAACAGTTATGCAGGATAAAATGACCAACTACAGAGATATCAAGATTACATAGTAACAATCTGACATTTTGTAGATTAATAGTTCTAAACTTACAAGCATCAGTTATTTTTATAAACAACCCTGTGGATAATGTCTCTGAGGAATTTCCTTCTGTTCTCTTGGAATCTGTATTTATGATATTCACAATCTAAGAATATTGAATTGCAGCCATTTCGGAAGTGTTACATCTCTACTATTTAGCATCCTGTTTCCAAAGAGAAATAATGCAATATTGGTTTACAGAGTAAAGTATCTTCTTCTGACAACTGTATAATAAAGCTATCATATCTCATGAATTTTTTGATAAGTTTCCCAAAATTTGATTTTATAAACCTTCAACAAGAGAAGTTCATAACCCTCCATTAGACAGAACATAAGTTATTCTGAATCGTAACTTATTGTAACAGAATCAGTAGAAAAAAAACAAAACAACTAAAGATATTCAAACTCAGTATATCCTAGAAATAGCATCACAAGAGACTTACATAACTACACTCGGAAAACTAGTAGGCATGACAAACATTAGAATTGTTGTAATTCCCTAAATTATTGTTAAATCTGGAGATTTACGTTGAAATATATTTAGAATTTAAGATTTTTAAAATTTTTAATTAAATTTACGGTAGAAAGTGAGTTTGAATAAACGTCCAGTTATTCTATTGTGATTCCGACTGGTAATAAAAAGAAACACCGGAAGTGGGCGAAATAGGGAGAAAACTCTTCACCCCTCTTCTACCCCCTACCATCCTTCCCTCCTGTGTCTATTCTGGCTATATTTATTTTATCCATTGGATCTGAAGAAGTCCTGTTATTTTTGGTGTTATTAATTCATATCAATACCTATAACAGGATGTAAATAAATTTATAATCCTGATGTGACCGGTTTTTGTTTTTCTGAAAGGTACATAGACTAATTTAATTTCTCTACACACCTTTAAGTAAAAACGCAGTCTATTCTAATATTTACCTATAGCTGAGAGGAGAAGCAATCGATTAATGCTTTTCATGAGGGTATTTGGGCGAAATAAAAAGCGAATAACCTTGTCAATGTTTTGAACTTGGGTCGCCAGTTTCATTTCCTGTGAGCACTATACCATGGTCACCTCCCTATTTTTACTTTATAAACCATATCAACTCCTTTTCTTATGATTCTAACTTATTCCCCATTTTCTTTTTTATTACTCATAATTTTCTTATTTACCTTAATTTTGTTTTTAGTGACATCTTTCCCAGGAAAGCAGCTTTTCTATGAATGTTTTCATTGGTTATATCTGTGACAGAAGATTTTTGAACAGTTACTTCTCCAGTTGCCTCTTTGACACACGGCTTTCAGAATCCATGCTATCCTTATTCTTTTTCTTTAAGGATCTGACATGCTTGAATTTCTTTTGTGTGCTTTTAGGCTTTTGATCAAGTTTGTCTCTTCAGTTAAATTTTATGACTCTCTAATCTTTTCTTATACCGAGTCAGTCACTCTCCTCCCCCCCTTTTGGCATCGAACTATCTTTTCTGTGCGTCTTACCGACAGTCTCAGCGTTTTTGTTAGCTTTTACTTGGATTTGTATTTCTTATTTTCAAACATTAACATAAGATCCTGTCAGTGAAACAAACATGGTATCAGGACTACAATATTAAATAACTGAAAATTTTAAATATAAAGAAAGTGAACACAAATCTGTTACAAGCAAAAAGTCGTAGTAATTTTGAGTTCTAATTAGTGTTTGGAGTACAAACGAAATTTAATTCACTAAACATATCAACAATTATGGAAATAGTTCTTTGTTCTTGTTTTCCCCTTGCTACAACTATTACAACTTAAGCCCTGTCCAGACAGCTCATCGCTGCAGTCTAAAGCCTTGGACACTCTGAACATAGAATGGGAGCTTATCTGTCTCTGTCACCAATGTAACTTGTTCATTAGCCTTTTCTCAGAATTTCACAGTTCTTTACTTTGACAACAACATAGTCGTTCAAAAATGTTTTTCTCTATCTTGCCAATGACAAAGTCTCCGAAAAGATTGTGAGGTTAGATTTTGGTTCATCTTTAATAATTGGGTTATTAAGAGCTTTAATAAAGAATTCAGCAGACTGTACTTAAACTGCTGGGCCCTCTTTTAATTTAGAGTCCTGATATGCTAACCAAGATAATTTAGTCATCCAACTAGCTAACCAAGCGAGAGTCTCGAACAGCATTTATAGAATTCCCTGTGCTGGAGAAAAATCCTGCTCAAATAGTGGAGATGTTTTGGTGCCGGTAGAGATAATCTCCAATCAAATCTGATGAGCTAGCATTTGAAAACATTGCTTGCTAGATCAATGAGCTCTGTATCGGTTAATGTATAGATTCACTCTTTCTTTTTAAATACTACCATCCAGGGTTTCAAATAGGCCCGTTTCCCAATAAATATTAGGATCTTCTATCTGCACGAAACTTCTGTTTACTGGACTTGAATTTGTGTTTACCATTTTGTTTACTGTTTATCCAGATTGACTATTAGTGTAAACAACACAGAAGTAGAAACAAATTGTCACTTAATCTTAGTTTCAGTACTACTAAAGGATGATTTGTAGTTTTCATTCTTTTTGGTGCTGATGGGCTGTGGGGACCTCACAGGGTTGTATCCTGATCATGGTGCTTAATCTGGTCCTATCATTGGGATGACCACATGCATCATCCAACTTGTTCTTTTATAATGCTTTCTACACCAAAATTGTGTATTTGAAATTCAAAAATATGGAGATTGATGCAACCTGATCAGAGTTCTTTTTGACAGGTTGGGAAGTCTGTAAGAATGAGTTGTTGAAGACATTGCCAACTCCAAGAACAGGACAACTCTCCATAAGCAATAGCAATATATATTTTTTGTTGCAATATAATTAGGCAGCAATACATAGTAGCAAAGAAAAATATCTCCACACTAGGTAGGAGAGAGGACACAGTAAGGGATTTGGTTGGCGTTTTTGCTTTGTGCTAATTAGCATGGAGTTTTTCCAGTAGAAAAGGTGTGAAGTGGCTGTCTGAAGAACAGTGAAGGTATGAACTTTGTTACTTCTTTCATCGCAGTTTTCTAGCGGAAATAGTATGGTCTTCTAGCGGAAGTTATGGAGTATTCTTTTCTTTTCCTTTGATCTTTATTTTTTTGGTTAAAACAGTCTGGAAGTCCAAATCTTATAAAATAGATTTGTAGATCTAAGCTCATCTTATTGGTCAACCAATTTCGGATCAACGAGGACTTAGCTATATTTCACAGAGATTGAAAAATCTCAAGCCCTTTTTTAATTGGAGAGTATCACAAACATTGACGCAGAGGAGCAAAAACAAACTAGTGATACCTTTTCGATCGATCAGCATATCCTTAAAGTGTATATATATATATATATATATATATATATATATATATATATATATATATATATATATATATATATATATATATATATATATATATATATATATATATATATCCGTGGTGTAATGGTTATCGTCGTAGGAAATGGACACGGCGACACGAGTTCAAATCCTAGATGAGACTGATTGCATTTCGCATGGCACTAATACCCTTGGGAAAGGTATGAATCCAATTATTCTCCATCCAGCTATGGGTAAATAGTAGGGCAGACTGGGTTCTTCAGCCTTTGTGAGTAATTAGTCTAGGAGAAGGAAAACTCTGAATTCAAACCTGTTAAACTCCGCTTAAAAAATTGACCTTGTGTCATATCTTGCCCGAGCGGAGGGGTTCGTATATATATATATATATATATATATATATATATATATATATATAGTTAGGTTGAAAGATAGGGCAATATCTTTGAAAGGTAGGTTTTATTTTCATAATAATTCCTTTTTTAAACCCAAATAAACAGTCTGGAATTATTATTTGAACAGGTAGGTAACTTTAGGGTTAAACTAACAATATTCAATGAAGATTTTATTCTGTAGAAGTTAAAGAATTTTAAACTCCTTTTGATAGCTTTTACCAAGTAACTACCTGATCAGAGATGAATATTCTTCGAATGGTAGCAACAGAATTTGAATAATTTCGGTTTAAATACAATCTCGTTCCTGAGAGACAAAGCAATGGGAGAAAATTCAAGGAGATGCAGTAGCAAGTGGACCTTTGTTGCGGTCAGGTTTCTTGGGAGTATTTCTACAAACTTCTCTGCTAGAGTTACCCAAAACTGAATGTGAACTCGAGAGAGAAAGATTAAAGAAATCGTGTTATTTACTTCTGATTAAACCCCGGATGTCATTGTCTGTTTTGTATTTCACCATTAAAATAAATTTAACACATTTTTTAAAAATATTACAATAATATTGATCTCTTACCACTAATAGCAAAATTATTGTATAAATTTGTAAATGAGTTCAATATATCAACTAAAATCTTTATATCTATAAAAGTAAGTAAAACTGAAAATTTCAATATAAAAAACATGCAAAAATCTTGTACAATAGACCTGTAATTTTAGTTCTAAAATTTAACTCAACCCCAATTGCTTTAGAATGTTATATTATGTATAAAAATAGATCTATTATTTGCATGAGCCAAACAAGAAAAAACAAAAACAAACTTTCCCCTCCATATACAAGTAGGCCACTGTTGATATTTCTGACAGTGGAATTAGTGGTGACTTGATTTCTGCTCAACTGCTAAGAGCTACATCTTGTGTCATCTGTCTGGGTCGCTGGTTGATCCATTCGATCAACCAATCAGCACCAGCGATTGCTTGTATGAACTGATTGGTTTCCGCTCGCAAGCCTTTTTCTGTCAGTTCCGGTTACACGAGAGGTAAGCCATTTTTTTTTCTCAGCCAAACGTTTTCTTTTTTGAGTGTCTTGGCAACAAGTCGCTACAAGTTTATATTTTTCAAGAGAAAGTTAATGTTTAATGATTTTCTTAAAGCTAAAAGTTTTTACTTCATATTTTCTGCCTGAGTTAAACAGGCAATTTTTCAGATTGATCTTCGTAAAGTCCTTCCCCAAACATATATTTTCTGCTTAGTAAATGATGTTTTGGCTCAAAGGAATTGCTTGGCTATGAATCTTTAGCTCAAGATATTTGCAATGCTAAAGAATGGAACATAAAAAAAATATTAGTGCCTTTTAAAAGTAGAAAAATGTATACGAAATGTAAATATCTTTTGATTAAGTCCTTAATTTTTTTTGTCTTGGTGCTATCAGTTACCTGTTTCAGAGGATGTATTTTCTTTTGTAAGCGTAAATTATTGTGGCGAAAGAGGAGAAAAAGAGTTTGTGTCCTCTACGCGATCACCCGAAAAAAAAGTAAATTTTTAAAAGTTACCAGATTGAGAGTATACCTTGAAATATGCTAAGGTTTATATCCTCCTTCCATTGTCGCTGTCAATTACAAATTGCCGTGTTTTTTAATAGATTAAAGGGGAATTTTGAGCTCGTGAGCGACCGTTTGATGTGGATTAGAAAGTTGATTTTCACTCCCTTTATTCACTTGCCTCTTGGAATCTTGACGCTAGATTTATAATTCTTGATTTTAGACTTCATTCTTTCCCTTTAGATTTGTGAACCAGATTTCTTTACTGACCTTATTCTTGGCACACTTATTGACGGACACAATAGCTGAAATATTTTTTATAAAGTATATTATTCTGTAAAAATTCAAATCTAATCTTTAAATAAATGTTGCACATGGGCTGGAAATGATTTCTGCATTTTTTTTTTTTACTTTTGTAAATGTAATTATTTTAATATTTTTGTAAGACTTGCTGTGTTTTTAAATGTGATTTTGCTATAAAACTGCTTTCAATTAATTAAAAAATCAATGCTTCTAATTAATAAACAAACATACTTTCTAATTAATGAAAATTAGCAAATTGTTTATCTCTTCATCAAGTTTTTGTATTTTATCACTGAAATAACCTTAACAAGTTTTTAAAATTACTGTAACATTGTTTGCTTACAACTATTTATACCAATATTTTTGAGTAAGATTTTTAAACGAGTTATAAATATACTTTTTAACTTTCTTTGTCTTTTTCAAAAAAAAAAAAAAGATAAAAGGCAATGTTTTCAGACATTTTTGTAAGAGAGTAATATCAATCTTTTTTTCACAATTATCACTAATGGGCTAATTGCATATTTTGTATTTTAGAAATCATTTCTTTCGTTTAGATAACTATTAGTTGCTAAATGTTATGACAGGAATTTTCCAAGTATTGTGATAAAGAAGTGTTAAGAAAAAAAGAGGGTCGGAACTCCTCGCCAACTCTGTTCCTCGCACTAACTCTCAGAATAATACGACTGTGCAACTCGCACCAACTCCTCTTAGCTCAATGTCTGCTCTCCGCTCTCAGAATAATACAACTCCTGTCCTCGCCAATTTGGTCTTTTTATAGCCTCTTTTTCTCCTCATATGCAAATTAACGCTATTCGTATATAAGGAGTCCACAAACTCTCATTCCTCTTTTTTCTTTTCCCGACGGTCAAACGCAGACGCGGAAATGAAGTATATACAAGACAAGGAAACATTAAAACAAATTATAGGAGCTGGAGTTGTTTATTGTTTATTTATGAATTATCTTTGGTAATTAGCAATAGATTACAAAATTATGAGTGCTCGCCAAATTTTTTAGTATTTTTTTAATGCTTACTTGTGTGAGTCCAGAGATTCTTTTGAGGATGAAACTTATTTACCGTTGAGAAATATAGAGACATACTTTTGATTCAGCTGGTCGAATCTGTCTTCGATTGTGACCAGATAGGGATTAGTACTGAGGATTTTGTTGTAAATATAGTCATTAGCTTTTGGAAGCAAAATGAGGAAACGTTATTACTGGCAATGACATACGTGTTTTCATTTTGTAGATTTAGTATCATACAGAGGCAAGGGACCGTAACATAGCGACTTTTTTTTATCGTTTTTAAACCATAATCCCCTTTTTTGAATTAATAAGAATTTAGGATATGTTTTTTATTTAATATTCTTAGCTTAGTATTGCAAAGGGCCACAAATATGGAGCCTCCTTTTAGAATTAAACTCACCGGCAATTATCTTTTAACTTAACTCATTATTACATCACTCAAAACACTCTCAATTTGTCTATCAAGTTAGTGGATTTTTATAATTTATATAATAATTAGATCTCTGCTTATATATCTTACTATTGTCTCTTTTTCATTTTAATTGTAGATGAGGATTGATGTACCTTTTTAATTCAGAAAGAGTGATAAATTACCGGGAGTTAAATTTTAACTTTAGACGAAGGGTGATTCATCTTTGTAACGCATTACTTGTCAAAAAAACCTACATAGGATGTAAAAAAAGATAAAATATTCAAAATGGTTTCGCACTTTCTGGTCATTCAGTGGAATCTCCAATTTTTATTCCACTTCTTGGAAAGCCATTCACAGATTTGTTTTGATTCCAATGTGCATGTGTTCAACATTTTTGGGTTTTCAGCTTACTGTGAAGGCCTTTGAGAATAAGGCTCAATTTCAAGAGTTTTCAGGTAAAGTGGGAAGCATTAATATCAAATTTTATATAGGTTTGCTTATCAAATCATCTCCCAAAACCTTGAATTGGTTTTATGGAAATATCCAAGGTTTAAGGAAATCTACTTTCTTCTTCATTATGAATGCAATGGTAAGACCGACTCTGTGATATATATGGATTGAGTAATCCCTCATAGAAGAATGCCTGTTCATATCTAATATGGTCCTCTCTGCTTTATTGCAAAATTACATCAAAGCCATGCAAACAGCTCTCTTGATACTCAAGATAGCTGAATACTTACCATACGAACCTCACAGGCCATTGGTTTCTTTATTTAATGGCATATCGACGTTTGTGGGTCATTCAATACCAAAGCCATCCTTGTAGAGGAGTAGCAGAGGTACTAGTACACCCATAGCTTGTGGGGATAAGATTCACACCTTTCCCAAGGGTATTAGACTGAAAGAGAATATAATAGCACACGTGGAGTTTGAACTCATTTTGTACAATGTTGCAATCCAGTACGTTAACCACTATGGTAAAGGCATTCTCCTCAAGTTTTGTTTGCTAACCATTATGCTAATTTTAGTCACACTTTTTTGCTGTTAATTTTCATTACAGTTTTTATGTATTTTAAGTTTGTAGTAAAAAATTAGCTTGTAGCCAACTGTTATCCAATGCAAATATATTTAGATAGATTTATTTTTTAAAAATTTGTCTTATCAGACAAAAAATACCAAGAACAACGCATTGCTTGTCAATAAAAGCTGTTTCAAAAAATTATTCTGATGTCTTTAAGTAATGGCAATAGATAAAAATGAAATGTCTATTAGCAAAAAGTATTTAGGCTGTAAAAGTAGATGTCTGTAAATAGATATTTATGTAATCTGTGTGGAATGTCTCCAGCCATTTTGAATTTTCTGTAGAATTGGTTCGGTAACGTTGATGTGGCTTGGCAACCAATCAAAGTGCATCTTGAATGTAAATGTATGAACAGACATAGAATAAGTTTGAGTTCTACGAGTGAAAGAGGCCATTCATGGTGTTATGGTAATCATCATAGGAAATGAACAAATCCAGAACCCAGCTGTTTGCATTTCAGATCCTGCTAATGCACTTAGGAACAGTGTACATCCAATTATTATCCTTCTAGATATGGGCAAATAGGAGGGGCAAAGTGATCTCTTTAATCTTGGTATGGCAATCAGTCTAGGAGAAAGAAAACTATTCAAATGATCATGAAGTCATATTGAAGATGAATCGATGAACAAAGCCAATATAGAATTTACACTCCTATATTCTAAAATGGCCGTAATACCACTTGTTCCCGAAACAAAGATGGCGGACGTCAGTAAACTAATCAGTCTCTGGAACCTATTGGTCAGGATAGTCACGCGATTTGTGCTCACAACTACGTCTGCAACTTTGATTTTTTTCCCCCATGCATTTGGAGCCGACCACATGACAAAGATTGCCTATATATACTCTCGTTTTCGAAGAACTCATTCTTTCACATTTTCCCTTACGGACACAACTTACTCCCTCTCTCTCTCTCTCTTACATTTTGACTTCCAGACACAACACTCTCTCTCTCCATTTAGTAACACAACTCAATATGCGTAACATGGGTGCATATACATTCTGCAACCTTTTTCTTTCTTGATCAGCCTTTTCGGTGAGACTTCTTCCAGCCTCGAACACAGCCTCAGAAATTTCGTCAAACCCCAAAAGATAAAAACAACCAGCATAGGAGAAGACACTAGCCTCCAAGAAGACATTGCTGTATTTTTGTATATCAATACCTTACATGAAATACTTAGCCCACATACATTTTATAGTTTACAGGATACTTTTAATATTTAGTCTTTTTCATAATATCTGAATTATTTGAAATGGGGCTGTTTATTTGTATAAATAGATTTAGCATTAAATAACCTACAAAGGTTGATATGTCATAAAGCCGAAGCAAACAAACTGCTTTTTCAAAATGAAAGGAACACAGGAATGTGTAAAATGCCAAAGATAATTCTTTGAAGGGGAAAAGGAGAACATTGGCCTATGTCGGCTATTTTCACTTATATCAATCGACAGAATGCTTTATTTACAAATTTAATTTGTAATCATCTTTTACAGGTTATTCACTTGAAATCATTATACATAATATGAATTATTTGAGAAATTGAGATTTCACTTATATTTTTTTTTATTACTTGGGTGAGTCGAAAGTTTTGCAATATTTTGGTAACATGAAACATAATTCAACAACTCAGCATGTTTTTGTGAAAGTTGTGAAGGTGATGAACCACACCCGGATTGTGAGATGCAGAGATTGTCTAATAATCTGAGTTCTACTCACAGGATCTCTCCCTATGACTTGGAGCACTGCCTTGAATTTCATGGTTTTAGGCCTACCTAAGCTTGCCTGATCATCAAGTTTTTTTGTAACCCAAATTAATTTTTTTTAACCATCTGGTTACTGCACTGTGATTAACAGCACCTTCCCTTTTCACACACCAAATGTGTTTTTGGTTGCTTTACAAAGTTTTGCATAAGATTCCAAATTAGAGAATGTTGCTAGTTCAGTTTTCAGATCTCACACCAAGTGAAGCCATGTACAACATATCAGAGCACCAAATACCATGATACTATTAACGGCAGAGCGTAACTTTACATCTTGAACTGCTTTGGTCACATGATATACATGCCACAAACTAGCACTAACGAAAATACTGCAAAGCCTTTGACTTACCTTTGTATATATGTTGCAGCAGCTGATAGCTATTTTCTGACTGAACCAACAAACTGTGATACTTTTAGCAAAAAAAAAACAAAACAATAAAACATACCAAGATACACTTCTTTCTGATTATAAATAAAATCACTTGTGGATACTTTTGAGAGATTTAAGTTTGGTACTTTATACTGATTTCTTAACAAACTTAGTAGTAGACAATGATTGTTATGTCTTTCTCCACTGAAGGATTAACTGGGATACTTTGAGGAAACAAGTATAAAATTCTTACTATAGTGACCTTTCGTTTGGTTCATGACCAATGATATACTTTCTCTTTTCTATATATTTTTTAATATGTCTAGATATTGTAGTTCTAAAATTAGATTCAGTAAATGTTGGTGCACAAGACTGCCGTCATAATGGCACCAAAATTATGTTAAAGGTTATGGGAATAACTTTTTCATGTGACAAAAATGGAGACCATATCTCTGTTATAAGACCAGATATGGATGATCAATAATATCAAAATCAATCAAATGAACTGTTTTTCCATCACTGAATAAAATTCTTTTGGTTGTCACAACAAATATTGGAATCAGCACTGATAAGAATTAAAACTAATGTTTATATCTCAAAGGAGTAATATATTCTGCAAATATTAAAGTAACCATTTGTGGAAGTATGATATTTGTCTAACTTTAAATTCAATCTTTCTCCACATTGAAGTTAAAAAAAAATTAACCTAGCTCTTATTTGTTTTTTGAAAGTGACTTCAAATCACTTTTAGGATGGTAATGTGTGTGTGTGTGTGTGTGTGTGTGTGTGCAAAAATAGATTTTAGTGCAAAGAACTTGTGTACTTATTTTGTTTTGTCCCTTTATATAACATGTCACATGTTTAGTGTAATGTTTATCATCAAAGTAAAAGGAATCAAAGACCCCAAGTTAGATGCCTGGATGAGGCTGTTTGTGTTTTACTTTGTGCTAATGCCCTTTGGAAAAGCACAAATCTCCTCTTCCTCTAGATATGTGTAAATAGTAGGGCAGTCTGTGTTATTAAGCCTTGGTTCGGAAATTTGTCTAGGAGAAGAAAAACTCTGAATTCAGATTGGCTGTTCTCGATTCTAAAAGAAATTATGTTGGATCCTACCCATGATGGAGGAGTTGGCAATAACTAATCTTAGCCTAGGGTAGTACAAGACCATAAACATGGGGAAACTCTCTGAGAATCAGAATTATAGGTGATCTTTGAGACTATTTGCAGACCATGATACTATGATAATATAATCTACTTAAATAGCTTCCAAGTTGAATCCAATAGTTGAATTACTTGAAGGACAAAGCTACTAAAGTTTTAGATTGCTGTCTATGTAAAAAAACGGAAGTAACTTGACACTACCCACTGCCTCTGCAAGTATCTTACAGTAATTAGAATTGGGAGACCTTACTAAACTCACAGTGTTAGTGATAACACTATTGTTAATGACTGGTGATGACAGCAACAGCTTGGTGATTTAGATTCAATAATTACTAAGCAATGAGTTTTTACACATTAGGTAACCCATAATAACAGCTTTGTGCTAAATTAGTAGTACCAGTTTTATAAAACTCGCATAGTTAATACTAAGTAATCTTACCTCATTTTGGCACAGTTCTTCAATAATGAAGCACTCTATAAGAGTCAGGAGGAAGTCTCCATGGCATTGTACATATATGCTGGACAGCAATTATACTCATTCTCAGACTAATACCCTCAGGAAAAGTATGAACATCTATTATACTCTTATCCTTCTAGCTATGGGTTAAATAGTACTGTGACTGTTCTTCTTCAAGGATGGGTTTGGAATTAAATAGCCAATAACGGTTAATATGCCATTAGATAAAATAAAAAAGCAGACTAAACAATCTATAAAAATCAAATTCCTTACAATGCCCAGTCAGCTGGGGCTATAGAATACACCGACTGCTTCTCTACGGAGAGGTAAGACACCCCTTCCCAACGAGTGTCCTGGATATAACACTAAACAATCTGATGGTGAGGTTCCAGCAGTGCTGGAGCTTTGGGGAATGTGGAGTACCCTTTCATTGACATCGTTTCCAGGTCAACTCTGGCCTGGAGTGGTAGCACCTGATAAGGGTCTTATCTATGGGTAAAATAGAACTAAACCATGCTTCTTTCACTATACTGGTTTTTTGCATTTAAACTGCGTATTTATACTAAACTGAATTGTTTTAAATAGAACTGTTTTGACATTAGAACTGCGTACTAGTGCTGAACTGAATTGCTCGAATTGGAACTGTTTTGACGTCTAAACTGTGTACTTATGCTGAACTGATTCATTTGAAATAAAACTGTTTGACATTTAAATCTGTATATTGCCCAGTCGGCTGAGGCTGTAGAATGCAGCGACTGCACCTTTGCAGAATGGTAAGACCCCCCTAACGAGTGTCCTGGATATGACACTAAACAATCTGATGGTGAGGTTCCAGCAGTGCTGGAGCTTTGGGGAATGCGGCGTACTCCTTTATTGCCATTGCTCCTAAGTGCACTTTGGCCCCGGAGTGGTAGCACCTGATAGGGTCCTATCTATCGGTTAAATAGAACAGCATACTTATGCTAAACAGAATTGTTTGAGTACACTGAATAGCTTGAAATAGAAATGTTATTGACAAACCATACTTACATTTAAACTGCGCGCTTATGCTAAACTGAATTATTTGAAATAGAACTTTTTTTCGCCATTAAAACTGTATTTACAATTAACTGAATTGTTACATATAACTGCTTGAATAGTTTGAAATAGAAATATTTTTGACAATTAAACTGAACTGTACTTATGCTAAACTGAATTGTTTTGAATAGAACAGATTATTTACTTAAAAATGGATTTGGCGTTAAATAACCTACAAAGGTTGATATGCCATAAAACCCAACAAAACAAACAGACTCCTTACACAAGCAATATTCAGCAAGGATAGCTTTCTAACAATGGTTATTTTCATAAACAATCATATAATAATGAAATTTAATCAGCTTAGTAAAGTTTGGCAGAAACCCAAACTAAGGGTGAACTCTGAGGTTAGCTTGTTTACTGACCAATCAAAATGTATCAATCAATTTTAAAGATATTTTTGGACTGCTGAGGAAACTGTAGAAACTGTTTGAAATTTTGATAAATTAGACATTGAAAAATATTCTGAATATACCCACAAAAGAAAGGTAAGACCTCCTCCATCCCAAAAAAGGGGATCTCCTAAGTATGACACTAAGCTGCATCTAATGAAAAGTGTTTGGTTTGGTTTTTTGGCATATCCACCATTGTTGGTTATTTAATGTCTAATCCTTTCTGTACATATATGATTTCTAAACATATTTTGTTGATAAAATTTTTAAACAAGCCTGAACTCACTTTTTCTTTTTTTTTTCTGCACTTTAAATGGTTTCACTTAATTTTAAACAATTCAGTTTAGCATAAGTATAGTTTTTTTGGTTACCCCACAGTTAAATCATCAAATATTTCTATTTTAAAAAATTCAGTTTAGTATGTCAACAAAATTAAAGGGTCCCAAGTATTATGATTGAAAAAGCAACCAAAATAAAAGAGCAACAGTAATTTTGGTAGATCAGAATGCATGAAGATTTTTTTTTCTGCTTAAAGGGCAAGACATTCAATCCTGTTAAGATTTTTCACAATACCAGCCTATCAGTCATGCGTGCTATCATAAACCATATCATTTCATGCACAATATTCTCATAGCTCTAATGTCTCCTTACCTAATACACACCCATTTTCTAATTCTGGTCAACAAACAATGTTTTCCATCCACATATTTCTGGCAGAGTTAAGTGTATGGACTGACAGATCCACTTTGTCATGCCTGTAAAACCAATCTGTTTGCATATAAATCTTTCCAACTTTGATTTCCCCAAGTATTGGTGCAAGAAAGTAGATCACATCATGAATTCCTTTACAACATCCAATACTGATTCAGCATAAAAGCACGTAGCAGAATTTCTTTATTCCAAGTTTTCGGTATAATTGAAAAGTCAATCAGTAGGAAGAACTTTTTCAACAGAACAAAAGTAAGAAATATACAATAATTTAAATATAACTTAAAAGCTGGATCATGAAAATCCAAATATGTCCATAGATACTTTCATGCAGTAGATTCAGTGCATTTATACATTATTTAGAAAAAAAATTAAAGTGTATGCTTATTTGAAAAAACATTGTCAAATACATATTTCACTCTGTCCTTAGTAGCTCTACATTACCCAACTCCACAGGCAGAATTTGACACAGTCAATTTTTTTAAGCGATATAAACTTAGTTTGAATTTAGAGTTTTCCTTTGTTGCATATTGACCTACAACCCGGCCGGGCTGTCAAAATAGGAAAGGCAACTGTGTAAATAACAGGTGCATCCGGTCAAGGAATAGCAGAGTACAACCTTGACCGTGGATGAGTTGAATGAGTGCAATTTGTGACGCCCACAAGAAGGCGGGCGTAGAACTATCATATAACTCAGTGCACAGGAAATTCAATCAGTTGGAGACAAGTTATGGTAGAGAAAACCAGCACCCAGCATAGGGGGCCTTCAGGCCCCTGATTAATCAGTTTGGAGATCAGACGAGTTAGAGATAAGATGCGGTAGAGAAAACCAGCACCCAGAGAGGCTGGGCCCCCAGGCCCCCGGTTGAGCAGCCCAAGAGAATGGGAAAGAAACGTGGTTATGGGCAATAGAGTCGGGGGTCAATATGTTGCATGTCTATTTGGTCTCCAACTCCCTCTCGCACACAACCCTATCAAATAAAGTGAGAGGTATATTTTTCTAAGAACTGTGTCGCTCATCATGATTTTGCATGCATCTGCATATGAGTATACAACACCTTCTTTGAAACTAGTTGCCTAACCAAACCAAAATAATCTAGTTTGCCCTACTATTTACCAATAGGTGGAGGGAGAACAGTTTGATTCATGCAGTTTTGAAGAGCATTTGTACAAATTGAAACACAGAGCCTCATCCAGAATTTGAACTCTCGTTGTAAGTTCCATTTCCTCAAATAATAACTGTTAGGCTAAGTGTGTCTCCAAAATATATAAAATACATTTTCTTGAATTGAAAACCCTGTGTCTCTTTGTGATTTTCATAATCATGAATCTACACAATTTTTTTTATTCATCAGTTAACTGTAAATTACCATTATCTTGCCAATTAATAAAATTTTATTTATAGTTCTTTGATCTCGATTTAACTTTATTACAAATGTCAAAATTGTGCGACTCAGCAGCCAAGACAGCCAGAAAGATGCCCAGAGACAAAAGCTTTAAGATTCCATATACTGACTTAAAAATAGAAATAAAAAAACTTTACCCAAAATAAATGGCAATCAAGATGGAACAACAACCCTACACAACAAACTATATAAAAGCTGAAATAGGAGAATGGAAGGAAGGATTCAGAAAATCCCACAGGGAAGAGATTATCCTATCTTATCTACATATTGGACACACAGACATCACCCACTCATATCTACTCAAACAAGAACAACCATTATGGTATGTGGGATGTCACATTTCATATTCAGTAAAACACCTATTGATAGATTGCATTGACCTAACACCAAAAAGACAATATTTCTACACTGTAAAAAATATGAAAGAACAATTTGAACATGTCAAAGTATACAAAATACTAGCATTTCTAAAAGCAGTTGGTCTATATAAAAGAATTTAAACCTTCAACATTCCATTTATGTACATGATGCAAACACTAGACAACCAAATCAACAGAAATTGGCATTGAATAACCTGAAAAAAGGGTTGATATTCCATAAAACAAAACAGTCAATCAATCAAAATTTTGCCCCCATTATTCTATAAATTCATTGAACCTGTCAGTAGTTTTATGACCCATGGCAATATTTAAATACCAGAAATTAAAGAGTAAATATCTGTTACTATTATATAACAACAGTATATGGTTGTCACTATTTCACTTGGTGGATTTGTAGCAGACCAAATGTGGTTTGCCCAGTCAGCTGGGGCTGTAGAATACACTGACAGCAAGACCCCTCCTAATGAGTGTCCTGCATATGACACTAAGCAATCTGATGGTGAGGTTCCAGGAATGCTGGAGCTTTGGGGAATGCGGTGCACTCCTTCATTGCCATTGCTCCCAGGTCCAATAGGGCCCTATCTATGGGTTAAATCGAACTCATGGCATACTTATGCTAAACTGAATTGTTTGACTAAACTGAATACCTTGAAATAGAAATGTTTTTGAGAATTAAACCGTACTTACATTTAAACTGCGTGCTTATGCTAAACTGAAATATTTAACATGGAACTGTTTTTTGATATTGAAACTGTATTTACACTAAACTGAATTGTTATATATATAGAACTGTTCTGACATTTTACTGTGTGAATAAAATCTGTAATTATGCTAAACTGAATTAGCTGAATTAGAACTGTTTGAATGAACTGAATAGTTTGAAATAGAAATGTTTTTGACATTGAAACTGTGTACTGATGCTAAACTGAATTATGTGAAATAGAACTGATTATTTACATAAAGATGGATTTGGTGTTAAATAACCTACAAAGGTTGATATGCTATAAAACCCAACCAACCAAATGTATGTGGTATAATTTGGAGAGTGCTCAATATCTGTGATAGTTATAAAATAATAATAAATATATATTAGTTTTTATTTATATATATATATATATATATATATATATATATATATATATATATAAAGCATCCAAGCTAACAAATATTTATAAAAACTAATGTATATTTATTATATATATATATATATATATATATATATATATATATATATATATATATACACGTATCATCTAGTTATACTGATAGCGCAAACTTCCTTGAATCTCTCTCACTATTTGGCCCTATTGGGCATCACTCTAGACTGCATCAAGTGTCTGCACAGATCAGATGAATCTAGGTCCTTACACTGGTCAGCCACCACTGGTGTGTCTATTTGTAGGAATTCACAAAAGAATTCCTCTTATAAGTTTGTCTTTGCTTTTCAGCAGAACTCAGCTTTCTTGATTGATCTCCCACTCTAAGTAATGTGAAAAAATTGGTGTGAAAGATAACTCTAGCAAGAGACATGTGAGAAAATTAGTTGAAGGATCACATGAATGGCAATGAAACTGGATACCTGAACCTGCAGTTTGTGATGAGCCAGGAATATGATAGGTTATCAAACCGGAATGAAGAGAAGAATTTAAAGGAAATCAACTTGCTAAGCAAAAGAGGGTTGTGAGCAGTTTTACCCTTTGTGGGAAGGTGCTTCATGTACTCTTTGATATGTTTACCAAAAGTGACCTGCTGTTAGTGAATCCAACACATTTGAGAGATCTATTGTTCCAAATTCAGGTATAACTACCTAATCAATTTAATTTGCCAGCAGATCCAGTAATACAGTTACAGCACTATCATGAATCCTTAGGGTGCACTATGCTAATAAATGGGAATAAAATAGTAGCCCAAGTATCTATATCATTATTAAATGGAGAGAATAGTTTTGAAGTATTCAGAATAGTCAATTTTTCTAGTTCCCTTTCATATTAGGGAGGAGAAGGAAGAGCAGTGGCAAAGTATATATAGGAGGTGAATGATATAGTAGTAAATCTGGCTGGGACTAACTTTATGCTAAAAGATCCAGAAGAGGCCTTAGCCTGTATTATGAACATATTGAAAGTGTGTTCAATGAAAATCCCAATTCATACAACAAGTGCATTTAGGATGTATATGATGGAATTGTTTAAGGGACATGTGGATATGACTCAAGTGGTTTGTCAGATTGATGTAATGACAGAGAACGTGTTACCCCAGGCAGTGAGGATATTGGATGGAATATGGGCGATAGCTTCCAAAAGAGATATTGAATTGACTAATAAATGTGGAAAGCAACACAAGTCTGTTTTAAGGGTGAGATTCCCTCTGTCACTGGGTTAGCAATGGGTTGTACCATTTTTAGTGTAACACTATTTTACCTTTGTATCAGGCAGATGAGAAATTTGAAATTCGAGATAATTTCCTGTCTCTTGCTGATGTATCAGCCAATAACTGGACAAGAGCATGGAGTCCATTAGTCAAGGAGTTACCTAAATTAAAGGCTCAAAAGATTCCAAAACTATTAGAATCTTAAGCTTAAATGTTCTAGCATGGAAATTAAGAAGGGTAACCAATACTAAAATTCATTGAGAATCAAAAAGGAGACCTATGATACTATAGGTACCAATATTTCTTTTATGTTCATCATGTTAATTATCATTGTGATGATATGGAAATTGAGGAAGCTAGATAAATTAAATAGAGTGAGCCAAATCACTGAGAGAAATCTGAAGGGAAGGGCTCAAGCAACATGATATAGGGCCCTGTCAAATACAAATAATTTTCTCATAGTTATATGGTTTCATAGGATTAATAATAATGATCCTTTAAAAAACCTATAGCTTAAAGTCAATATTTGTAATACAAATAATTTACTGTAATATGGTATTAGTTATTCTATCAAATAATGATTTTCAGTTTTTATTGGAACCATAGATGGAAGCCTAACAAATACAATCAGACTAGGTCAGAGTAGACCTGGATGTAATGGCAATGAAGCCGTACTTCATACTTTCCAGCTTGCCCAGTTGGCTGAGGCTGTAGAATACATTGACTGCATCTCTTCAGAAGGGTCAGACTCTCCTAATGAGTATCCTGGATATAACACTAAACAATCTGATGGTGAGGCTCCAGTAATACTGGAGCTTTGGGAAATGCAGAGTACTTCTTCATTGCCCTCACTCCCAGGTTGACCCTGATCCCTAGGGTAGCACCTGATAGGGTCCTATCAATAGGTTAAATAGAAGTTTGACATTTAACTTATGCTAAACTCAACTGTTTGAAGTAGAACTGTTTTCACATTTAACTGTGTAAACAAATGACTGTTTAATTGAATTGTTAGTGATGTATCACAATACTTGGAACCCTTTAATTTTGTGGACATACTAAACTGAATTTTTTTAAATAGAACTATTCGATCATTTATCTGAGGGTAACCAAAAAACTGTACTTACGCTAAACTGAATTGTTTGAAATTAAGTGAAACCATTTAAAGTGCAAAAAAAAAAGTAAGTTCAGGCTTGTTTAAAAATTTTATCTACAAAATATGTTTAGAAATCATATTTAATATATGTATAGAAAGGAATGGGCATTAAATAACCAACAACGGTGGATATGGCAAAAAACCAAACCAAACACTTTCCATTAGATGCAGCTTAGTGTCATACTTAGGAGATTCCCTTTTTTGGGATGGAGGAGGTCTTAGTTTTCTTTTGTGGATATAGTCAGTATATTTTCAGAGTGAGAAAAGAACCAGAGAAAAAAAAACAAACCGTTATAGTTGTAATCGAAAAGAGCAGATTTCTGGGGACAGAATAAAGGAATGAGTGAAAGTGGGGGAGGAATAATTTTCCTAGAAAAGGATTGCTCCAGTTGCTGTTTGTATTCTTTAAAGAAGTTTGAATACTTTCTTTAAGAAATTTTCTAAAAATGGAAATAAGAGGTATTCTGAAAGTGCTGATCTGCTGAGTGGGTAAATGAGTGAAAGTATCACTTAGTGCAAAATCTCCTGCTCAAATCTTTAAAAATCAATTTTAATTCATGGTTTCATTCAATGTATCTTCTTTATTAATCCTTTTATGTTCAGGTTGCAATTTTACTTTACTTAAAATAAAAAAACAAACACAATGAAACTGATTTCATTTATTTTTAATATTAAAATCAACAAACACTATAAACCTATTTTGACATTGAAAAAGTACCAGCTGATATAACTTCTGTAACATTGTGAATAAATTTAAAACTAAATATCCTGATTACCATCTAATGAATTTTAAGATTCCCAATATATTAATCCTAATATGAATACATATAATAAAGAATAAATTAATATTGCGAGGAAAAAACATTTTCAATCCAGAAAGGAATAACTCAAAATCCCTGTACATTATTTCATTTAAGAATATAATACAACAATATCTGTCTAATTCTCTGAGCTGTAGAGTAGTATTTATTTACACTTATCTTAACTTTATCACCAAAATGTTACAACTTGCTCAAGAAGATAATTATTATAAATTCAACATAACCCGCAAGACAGAGTCCTGGTTGCAGAGAAAGAGTCCTACTGCCTTTTAGTAACAAATAACAATGGTAGAACCATTAATAGTCAGGCAAACTGGGTTCTTTAACCTCGGTTAGGCACTCCATCAAAGAGAAGGAATACTCTGAATCCAAACTAGCTTTACTCCACTTAAAAACTGACCTGATGTCACATCCTGTCCATAGTAGAGGAGTTGGATAAAGGCATATTCCCTGTTTCATAAAACTCTAAAACCAATTTACAATACCACAATTTACAAATCTTGGACTTTTTCAAATTCACTGCAATTTGGCAATTGTACAATCTCCTTCAGCTATCTTTTGTTGTAGTCGGTAACCTTCAGGGAATTTTGAATTGAATCCTTTATTTAATCTTCTAGTTCAGACTGCTCTGATTCCATGTTTCCTGCCTTGGAATATCTCATACCAGTTAATTCTCTTTCTTAGTCCCTCATTAACATGTTGTGCTGCAAGCACAGATTTCCCAGGCCTTTCATCTCTATCATTCATCACTTCCAGCAGGTCTTCTAGACTATATCCTGTGTCCATACAAAGCTGTTGTAGATAAATTCTTGTTGGTCGTCCAACACTTGTACATTTGTGTGAAGGGGTCCAGAAGAGAATGTTACTTATGAGTTTGTTCTTATTTCTCTTGCAAAGTTTTAATTCACTGTTTTAGTGTTTTTACCCTTCACATGGACAGCGGATTAAGAACTGTCTACCAGTACAGATTAAATATAGGGTTCAGGTCAAAATTCTCAGAAAGTTATAAAATATGACAAAAGACACCTACAAGGAACATTTTCTTGTAGATGTAAAAATTGAATGTGAAAACTGAATAAATAAAAATACAACAAAATAGGTATTTTAATAAGATGCTTTTCTTGATTATACCAGCATTTAGTCTTGTGTCAATACTGTTTTATAGATGCACCACATGGTCGCTGACTAAGCATATGGAGAAAAAGCTTGATGGTAAGCACAAGAATGCTACAAAGCTATATTGAAAAAATCCCGAAGGTAACATTCAACAAAACAACAGCTGTATGGCCACCTACCACCCATCTCGAAAACCATCCAAATTAGACAAACAAGACATGCGAGACACTGCTGGAGAAGTAAGGACAAATTCATAAGTGATGTACTCTTTTGGACCCCTTCACACAGACGAGGAAGGGTTGGGCAACCAGCTAGAACCTATCTAGAACAGCTCTCTACAGATACTGGATGTAGCATGGGAGACCTGCCATGAGGAACATACGATTGGCAAGAGAGGGTCAGGGAAATCTGTGCTAGTAGCACAACACGATGATTATAGTTGTATTGGTTGCTTGGAATGAGGGAGGATATTTGAGTCCCCATTCAATGCAGCATTGGTATATCTGTGATACACGAACACTAAATAAACAGAAGGAAATACAAGCAAAATTCATGTAAAGAAACATTTTATACATAATATACATAAGTATTGAAAAGTACACACTGACATGACTCAACAGATAAAATATGCAAATGGTGTTTTAATAAAAAAAGGAGAATGAGAAAGAGGACAAAAGTGGAAAAAAGCTTACTTGAAAATGTTCTGTAAATTGATGACCATAATGATTTCACTTTATAAAAGTAAGGTAAAGGACAGTGTCACTACCAAATGAGGGTGAGAAATGTTTTCCTCGGACTGTCATGTGATAGACTACTTTTCCACCTAATGGACATACTCATTCTCTAAGAGAGACAGTTGTCTCTCTAAACTGCTTTTCTTTCATTTTTGTTATTGTTCATTCATTCATAGATTCTTTAGTTAAGATTTTGTATGTATCAATTTTCTTTAAAAACATTTTTGATTATAGTAAATGTTTTTAATTTTTTTTTTTTTTTGTAGTATGTTTTATTTTGTTTTATTATATTCTCTTGTCTCTTTGGATTCATATACCCAGAACTTGGTTAGGCATAGTGTTGAACTGTCATAGGGTTTATTCACTCGCCTTTACATCCACCATGCTGCTTCCCATGGTTTTTGAAAAAAATCCTTTCTCCTTCTGCCTGTAGTAAGTTAAAACTTACTACAAGTCCACAATTACTATTTTTTTCAAATTTCATCAGAGTCCTTATTTATGGTTCATTGCATCCTTAAAGGCATTCTATTTTTAGGCTACCTTGGGTTTTCAAATTCTAATAAATTCCAAAAAGTATGCTATATAAAAACACAAAAGTAAAAGTTCGCTCCCCGAATGGAGACACAGACTACTTCGGCATTGTATCAGGCATGCTGCTAGGAGACACATTAGCCCCATACCTGTTTATCATCTGCCTAGACTACGTGTTTAGAATGACTATCAATATAATGAAAGATAATGGTTTCAAGCTGGCAAAGGTAAAAAGCAGAGGATACCAGGCACAAACAATTATGGACATGGACTATGCCGATGACATAGTGCTTTTGGCAAATACACCTGCCCAAGCTGAAACCTTGCTACATAGTCTGGAATGAGCAGCTGCTGGCATTGGCCTCCATGTCAATGCAGACAAGATCAAATACATGTGCTTTAATAAAAAAGGTGACATCTCCACACTAAATGGTAGTTCACTGAAACTAGTGGACAAGTTCACCTACCTCAGAAGCAGCATCTCATCAACCAAGGCAGACATCAACATGCGACTAGCAAAGGTATGGACAACTATCAATAGGCTATTGGACATATGGAAGTTAGACCTGACTGATAAAATAAAATGCAGTTTTTTTCCAAGCAGTAGTTGTGTCAATATTGCTATATGAATGCACTATGTGGACGCTAACTAAACATGTGGAGAAAAAGCTTGATGGCAATAACACAAAAATGCTGTAAGCAATACTGAACAAGTCCTGGAGGTAACACCCCACAAAACAGCAACTGTATGGCCACCTACCAACCATCACAAAAACTATCCAAGTTAGATGAACCAGACATGTAGGATACTGCTGGAGAAGTAAGGACGAACTCATAAGTGACATACTCCTGTGGACCACTTGACATGGACAAGCAAAGGCAGGACGACCATCTAGAACTTATATAAAAACAGCTCTGTGCTGATACAGGATATAGCCTTGAAGACCTTCTGGAAGCAATGGATGATAGACACAGGTGGCAAGATAGGGCCAGGGAGATCCGTGATGGCAGCGCGATCTGATAATGATATTCTCTTACTAGCAACAGTTTTGCATACATGCAGTTTAACTCATGGTTTGGAAATTTTATTGTTAAGCTTCAGGATATCAACAAGCCAAAAGAAACTTTTATCTCCACCACAGACAGCCAAGAAAGAACAGTTTCTTCATGTCAAAGTAAGCCCTGTCTGTGGGGTTTTAAAATTCTCTATGTCTCCTGCAGAAATGAGGTAAGACTTTCGCAAAAAAAAATAAATGTCCTATATATATATATATAACAATTCTCAGAAGCATGGTGTACCCCTTCATTGTTAACACACTTTCATATACATATCCACCCACCATTCTCTCACAAGCAATAGTTCCACACAAATTTAACCTCAGTTTAACTAATGGTTAAATAGGGGGGATATTTAGTCAAGTTCCTACTCCCCATGGTCAAATATTAGTGTTAGTACAATGGTCAATAAATAAGTTGAATTTTGCACAAGGAGTTGCTAATAAGAAGTTGCCCTTTTTTCAAAGAAATCAATAGTGATAGATCTTTTCATGTCACAAAAGATTGTCAGCATCACCTTTATTGACTTCTGTGCCCAGAAATCATACACAGTGAAACAGAGTTAATTATTTATTAACTCAAGTGGTACAGTCTGACTAGTATTATAAGTCTCTCGCTGTAGGTGTTACATCCAAATTTGGTCTCCACTTACCGACGTCTTTCAGAGCTCTTCTGTCTCTGCTTCTGTCGTCTGTCTCCCGAGCTTAAGAGTCACAGCATTTTTATGTTGTATAGCCATGATACAACTATATGTATACATATATATGTGGAAACATAATCAAAAATAATAACGAACGAACATACTTCTTTAGAAAAATATACCTCTCACACTTTATTCTCGAAAAGGTTGCGAAAGGGTTGATGTTGGTTATGTGTGAGAGGTGAGTTGGAGACAAAGAGAGACTGCCACAAGTTCCTCTGACCATAGCAGCACTTCTTCCTCATTCTGCTGGGCTGCTCAACCGGGTTCCTGAGGGCCCAAGCCCACTGTCTGGAGCTGGTTCTCTCTCCGCGAGCATCCTATCTCCAACAACGACTGGAACTCAAACTCCCTGCCTTGAAATGATTCTGCAACTCCAACTGCAACTGACTCTAGCCGTCTGTGGCACCTGGTTATATAATTGTTTGATGTCCACCTGCTTCCTGTGGGCATACACATCTGCACCAAATTCAACCACGTCCACAGGTCAAGGTGATATTCCGATATCTTTGACCAGATGCACCTGTTTCTTGATTGACGGCTCGGTCGAGGGTTAATATGTTACATTTATACTTCCACGATGCTGAAAGTAACGAGGTTTGAGCCACTATACAACACACTTCATGGACTATTTTTTTAACTCATGTTCAGCCCATTTATAAAGATTTTTTTTATTAAAGCATGCTTCTTTTTACACATCACATATTCGAAAAATGTTGGTTTGTACTTCTCAGCCAACAAAAATTTGGTTACTTAAAAACAAATATTTGTGAGCCTAAATTTTTTTTTCTATAAAACAATTCCAAACAATGCAGAATTTACATTTACAGAAAAAAATTATTTTGCTTTTTGTAAGAAAATTCTCCTTATTGAGTGACCCTGGTATATCCACTGATATACTAACACTGATTTGAATGGTAGTAAAGACAGGCACATTAATACATCTAGAAACATTCAATACATACATACTATACATACGAGAACTATTGACTAGAATACTCAAATGTGTCCTAACAAATAAGATATACACTTATTAATCTGTGAACAAGCAGTATATGAAAGAGGTACAAAAATGATAAAATATCTTATTTTGGTGGTCATGGCCATGTGGGCTTTACATTTTAATGTAAAGCCAAGAAAAATCCATCTTTGGGAATTGAGACAAAGAACAGAAAAAAGAGATTGAGAGGAATTATGGAATTGATATGATAGCCAGTTGATACACCTCTTTTATTGTCTTCCTGCATGGGTAATTAATATCTTTTAAAAGCTTTTGCTTCTCCCAAAAGTTTATAAGTTTTAAACATTTCTGCAAAATGAAAGCATGAATAAGAGCAAAGTTTCAGAGGGATTTATTTTTTTTGTCTGTTTAGCCGTTACTTCTACTGTAAAATAGAAGCAAAGGTGATTGAATATTTCTCAGTGCTACTAGAAGAGCCAGGATTTCAGATACTGATTTTAGAGGTTGGAGGATCATCCTTAGTTACATAATTAGCACAACACACAAGATGTAGCTAAGTTTAGAGAATATACTAAGATAAGTCAAAAGTTTTGCAATACTTTTGTACATGCTAGTTTGCAGTTCAAGTCATGGAAGGTATCCACTGTGATTAGTTCTTTCATTTTAATTGCTGTACTGATACACAGTGATTTGAAACTGAAAATCTGAGTGTGTAATATAGTTTAATTCGGGAATTTATCCTTTACAAATTTGATCTGGATCAAAACACCACTGAAGCAACTAAAAACACTATGCCAAAGATGAGGGTAGAGTTGATCCCTGTCGTAATCAAATGATTAAAAAGATTTGCTCATGTTGCAAGGACCTTGACAATCTGGCCAGGCTAGCTTTGCCTAAAAATATGCATTCTGAGGTTGTCCTGCAACTTGGAGAGTATCAGGTGGGCTCAGCAGTTTACACGTCCAGGTCATTTGACATCTTCATAAGATTTGCATAAATTATTTGGGGCTACAAAATTAGGTTACCAAAATATTGAAAAACTTTTGACTCTCCTTAGTATTTAATAAGTTATATAAAAATGTGCATAAGTATTAAACTGATAAATGTTATGATCAAACTAGAAATCACCATAGCTAGGTATATTATTTTGAGGACAAAACGATTGATTGTTAATAAGAAATCTGAAACTGCTTATATACAAATGGAATTCATTGTTTGAGATCTCAATATGAATAGATTGGAAGCAATATAAAAATGTTATCTGCAAAGTTTGATAAAAGAAAACACATAAATGAAAGATGACATATATCACTTGATTGAAATATAGATGTTAGAAGTGATAATATATAAAGTATGATTAGATCACTCAGAAAATTTGAATAGGAAAAAAAAAAAGGAATAGGAAGAAAAGATATTAGATTCTGGAAAAGGCCTCAACGTTTACAGCCAGTAAACATCTTTGTATTTTGGAATTTCATTTGTTTCCTAATAAACAAAATAACTTTCCAATATATATATATATATATATATATATATATATATATATATATATATATATATATATATATATATAATTTTCTTCTAAGGATAACTTTTTATATATATATATATATATATATATAGTTATCCTTAGAAGAAAATTTGCCCAGTTGCCTGAGGCTGTAGAATACACTGACTGCATCTCTGCTGAGGGATAAGATCCCTTCCCCACCAAGTGTCCTGGATATGAGACTAAACAATCTGATGGTGAGGTTCCAGTAATGTTCGAACTTTGGGGAAAGTGGTGTATCCTTCATTGCCATCACTCTGAGGTCCACTTTGGCCCCCAAGGGGTGGCACCTGAATGGTTCAAATAGAACTAAACTGTGTACTTATGCTAAACTGAATTGATTAGAATAGAACTGTTTTTGACATTGAAACTGTACTTATACTAGCCAGAATTGTTTGAAATAGAACTGATTATTTGTCTAAAAATGGATTTGGCATTAAATAATCTACAAAGATCGATATGCCAAAAATCCAAACAATCAGAAGAAAATGTATCCAATAAGTTAGGTTCAAATATTGGATAAGGTTGTTTGCAGTTTATTTTATGCTAATGACCTTCAGAATAAAACGTTCTTTTCTCCTGCCAGTTACAGGAAATTAGTAAAGTGTGACTATACTCTTTATGTAATATATTCACGTCCAAAAATATGACCAAGATATTCACATGCATAAAATGTTCATATGTGTATAGGAATCCGAAAAACACGAAATTGGTTCAGGTACGAAACTTTTATTTACCTTTTTGAGTTTAAGCTTTTTCGACATGAGGAGAGAAAGACACAATTTCTTACTATGCTGACTTTTCCATCTGACTCCACCATGTGCGGCACCCTGCCGCAAACTACTGGTCTGGCTTGGTGAGCTCCGGAAAATCAACTTCCTTCCTCTAGTGTTGAATCTCTACTCGGTCTTTTTTTCAAATTCCAAAATCCTCAGCCCATCGCTTCCAGGCATGACGTCATCCACATCCCCAATCTCATTTTCTATCTTGGGTTTTTATTGTGACATCTGTGATTGTCACATCCGCCTCGCATGTGCGTGAACACCTGCACTCAATGTGTGCACCTAACTAACCCATTCACTAAGCCAAAAGATTCTCGGCCTAACTAAATCAAAAGGTAAGATATACAACATGAAAAATGATAATAAAAAAAAAATCCTTCTGTAATTATATAACATTTAGCTTTGGTAATATACTTAGACTTGGAGAAGGAAAAACTCTGAATTCAAAACCTAAAGAGTGTTTGGAAGAATCTGTGACATAATGGAGCACTTCGGGTAGAAGGCATTCAAACCAAGGTTGAGTCATATGAAAGACTAAAAAAAAAAGTACTTGATGCCTCCTTGTTTAACACTCAACATTAAAAGGTACAGATCAAGGGTAAGTGGATAAATGCTGGGAAAGGAGTAGCATACTCCCCTACACCGTGATGCAGTAGCTATTGAAAAGAGAGCCTTTGGATTGTGCCCTCCTTACTATATATATATATATATATATATATGAGAGAGAGATGTGAGTATGAATTCATTTCATAATATATCTATGTCAATATAAAAGTGTTTGTTCTTTGCCTGAAAGAGTTTCTCAATTTGGCCATGTCAAGATAATTGAGCAAGACATATGCCAATCAAATAGAACCACAAAGATTGAAATACCTGCTCTTGTTTTAAGAGTTATTCAGTTCATTGATACTTTAGGGTAGGGAACTACCTTTTGCTGGTGTGATACAGTCACTATTTTTGTAAACCAAAAAGTTCAGACAAAAAAGAAAAGAAAGAACAAGTATTAACTAATTAATTATGATACTTGTATGTTTGAAAACCAAAATATTTATGTTTAAACTTTTTGATTGATTAAAATGAAAGGGAAATTTTCTGAATAATAGAATTGCTGACTTTTGTTTTATATATGTAAATGAGTAGCTGATGGAAATTTCTCAGTCCAACCAACCAAGGCCTAAAGTTAAGAAACTCTCTGATGAATGAGTAATGCTATAGTAAAATGTATATCCATGCTTGTTCAGTAAGGTCCCTTCTGTTTGGTTGGTGATATTACACTCTAAGCCAAATCTCATAATGATTCATGATGCTTTTGTCAAAATATAGGACAGTATGAGACTAAATAGGACACTGGCTGACTGCTTACTTACCAGTCAGAGCTGTCAACAACATGTGGCTTGGCCTGCCTCATAAGAAGAATTCTTGTAAGAATATCAAGCCATCATACAAATTACATAATCACCAAAGAATACCTATGAGCCACACATTCTAGCAAACCTCCTTTCTCACCACTGTTACAGCAAATACGAACAGATATAAGTTTATGCTCTGGGCAATAAACTTCTGTCTTTCTGATACTATTTACCAACCCCTCCGCTCGGGCAGGATATGACACAAGGTCAATTTTTAAGCGGAGTTTAACAGGTTTGAATTCAGAGTTTTCCTTCTCCTAGACTAGTTGCCTAACCAAGGCTGAAGAACCTAGTCTACCCTATTATTTACCCATAGCTGGAGGGAGAATAATTGGATTCATACCTTTCCCAAGGGTATTAGTGCTATGTGAAATGCAATCAGTCTCGTCCAGGATTTGAACTCGTGTTGCCGTGTCCAATTCCTACGACAATAACGACTACACCACGGGCACTTCTGTCTTTCTGATACTGTGCAATGTTAACCACTAACTGAACAGAAACTTTCATCAAACAGACTTTTCGACTATATCAATTGCTTGCTCTAAAGATTTTTAAATACACTTTTCCTTGTCTGTCATTCAGTTCTTTATTACTTACACCATAAATGGTTTTCCCAGTTGGCTGGGGCTGTAGAATACACCAACTGCACATCTGCAGAAGAAGACCCCTACTAACAAGTGTCTTGGATATGACACTAAACAATCCGATGATGAGGTTCCAATAATGCTGACGCTTTGGGGAATGTGGAGTGCTCCTTCATTGCCATCGCTCCCAGATCCACTCTGGCCTGGAGTGGTAGCACCTGATAAGGATCTTATCTACAGGTCAAATAGAACAAAACCGTGGTATCGAGAGTTTATTGTTTTTGCATTTAAACTGCGTACTTCTGTTTAACTGAATTGTTTAAGATAGAACTGTTTTGACATTTAAACTGTCTACTTAAGCGAAACTGAATTATCTGAAATAAAACTGTTTTTTACATTTAACTCTGTATTGCCCAGTTGCCTGGGGCTGTTGAATACATTGACTGCACCTCTTCAGAGGGGGTAAGACCCCCTCCCCAATGAGTGTCCTGGATATGATACTAAACAATCTGATGGTGAGGTTCCAGTAATGTTGGAGCTTTGAGGAATGTGGAGTACCCCTTCATTGCCATCACTCCCAGGTCCACTTTGGCCCAGAGTGGTAGCACCTATGGGTTAAATATAACTAAACTGCATACTTTTACTAAACTGAATTGTTTTGATTAGAACTGTTTGATTAAACTAAATAGCTTGAAATAGTAATGTTTTTGACAATTAAACTGTGTACTAATGTCTAACTGAATTATTTGAAATAGAACTGTTTGTATAAAAAAATGGATTTGGCATTAAATAACCTACAAAGATTGATATACCATAAAACCTAAAACTAAGTTACATTAAGGCTATACATCTCGTTTTTCATGTACTCCAAATGGTTATATATTTTTTGAAGCTGACCTTATAAATAAGCATTTAAAATGTATTTTTTTTGTGTAGAAGATGCACAATTTTTCCAGAATTTCAAGCCCAGAAGTTTCTGGTGCATATTATACATGAGAACTATATAATTAACTTCATTTATGGCAACATACCTCACCATATTCAGAATCGAATAATTGAAAGAAAGTTAGAGCTATAATCCAAGCTAATGTTTTACACCATTACAGAAATATCCACAAAAATGTGTGTTTGTTTATAATCTTGTTTCTCCTCATGTGAGCTTATTTTCTCCACAAGCTTGTTGCATTTTTGTGTGAATATGTCAGTATTTGTTGTAAATACGGCAAAAACTTTGTGTTCTAAGACATAAGGTAAAATAGATAAATTTTCATTTTTAAACCAATAAAAAGTTGAATAAAAGCTAAATTTATGTCAATTTTTAGTTGCTAGAAATTCTTAAGAATCAGTACATATTATACAGTGGTATTTTTCCCAGAATTCTGTAGTTTAAAGTTAGTGGGGGTGTTATACTTGAATAATAAAAAGTAATTTGATTAGTACCATAAATAATTGAATAAAAGAAAATAGCAAGTATCTAAAGAATGAATTTTCTTTGTTTTTAATAAATTTTTGTTAAACCTGATATTTTTTTTACATTACTTGTTTATTAGAAATTGTCATCTGGTGTTTATCAGAAGTGATTGGTCTATGTTTTATGGAATCTTTCAAATAACCAAGTATCAACTGTTCTTAAAGCAAACTGCATTATTTTTATTTGCCTAATCTATCAAATGCAAGAAAACTTTGTCTCCTTATTAAAAAAAAAAAGTCATTAGTAAACCGCTTGTAAATTTTATTACAGAAGTCTCTGAAGGGAGGAAACCCAGTTTTTGAAAATGATTAATTAGCATTTTCTGTTGAGAAAAAATACTTTCTCCTTTGCAATCATCAGTAAATCCAGTTCTTTCTTGCAAATTTCTGGCTTGTAAGTTGTGGTTGTTAAAGAAAGTAAGTATTTTTCCATGCAGTAAATCAAAGTGGTTCTTTTTATAAATCCTGTAAAGGAAAAACAACCGAAACAAAGTTTTTTTTTAATTTTTTTTTTTTATGATGAAATATTGAAGCTTTAAGCTTGAATCTCTTATATTTTTATTCACTTTATTTTACATTGAATTGTTCTTTCTGCAAATCTTCTTTTTTGCCTGACAGTTTTTTAAAAACATTACAGTCTGATTCATGATAGCAGTAATAATAATTATCATCATTGAATGGCAAGCCTTTGATGTTAGTTGATCAGTTTGTGTATCTCATCTACTGAAAGCAATGTCGACTTAAGAATAGGTGAAGTATGAACTGCTATTAACAGATTATCATCTATATGGAAATTTGATCTCTATGATAAAATAAAATGGCATCTTTCGAGCTGAAACTATGTTGGTGTAGCACTTCTAGGCTTTAGAAAAGGTTTGCAGAAAAAAAGGTAGATGGAAGCTACACAAGCATGTTTTGGTCATATCCTGGAAGCAGTACCCTACAAAACAATAACTGTACAGTCACCTCTCATATCAAAAACCATCCAAGTAAGACAAGCAGGACATGATGAGTATTACTGGAGAAGCAAGGATGAAGTCCTGTAACATGCAAAAACTTACTTTCATTAGCTCTTATGCTGACACTGGGTACCATCTTGATGACTTACCTAGAGCAATGGCCAATTGGAATGAATAGCAAGAGTCAAAAGAATCTATGCTATCAGAAAAACTTAATGATAACACTAGTAATGATGATTAATAACTACTTCAGACTAGTCATCTCTTGTTCTAAATTCAGTTATATATTACACTTTAAATAAATCTGTTGATGTGTTTTTGCCACTTTGTCTCTTATTGGTCTGCCCACAATAATTGAGTGCCTGGGTGGATATTTTTATGAATCCAGTTAAGGCAAACAAAATCAAGTTCTTTCCTTTTAAGGAAGAAACTTATGACTGATATTGAGTAAAGGTATTAAAACTTCAAGCAAACACTAAATATTTCTTACCAAATTCCACTTGTTCTTTTAACCATTTTTTAAAAGAAAAATCTTTTTTTTTTGAAAGTTTTTTATTCAGCAAGACAATATTGAGTCCTTTTGATCCTATGACAAGTATTAAATGATATCTTGGATTTTAACAGAATGAAATCAGAGAAATGATACTTGCTTTGTTATTCAGAAGCCAGTAGAGCATGGACATTTTCAGGAACTGGCACCATTTAATCAAGTGCTGATAGTTACATGGCAACATTCTGCTCTTTTTGAGTCAGTATGTTTGTGTTCTTTGCTCATCTGAGCAACTGAATAAAGGGAGTTACTTACTGATGCGTTTTCTTATCATTGGGAATTCTCTTATTGATAGACTAAAACATGGCTGCAACTGGATTAAAAGTTACTGGACTTTAGATTCTGGCAATAAACTTAGTAGAGAAGTTCAAACTATGGCATAAATCATGTGAGCAAGGATTCAAGACTCTAGAATAGAACTTGTGAACTCTGATGAGATAAGATATGAAAGTTTTGTTTTATATTGATTGTTTTTGCAGAAATACATTCTATTTAAGTTTACACTTAGATTCAAATACCCATAGGTATAATATACCTTGTTGGCAGGACTTGAAAATATTTAGTTTATCCCCTACAGAGAGATAAGACAAAACTTGATGTCTTGAGTTTGACACTAAACTGCATCTGATGGCAAGATCTGAAGATCTGGTGAGTCTGGAATACACCTTCATTATCATTACTCTCAGGTTCACTTAAACCTGGAGTGGTAATATCTGCTATGATTCCACCTCTAAGTCAAATAGTTTAAAATTTTTGTATTGTTTTTGGTTGTTAGTGTATCAAAGGCAATTACTAGACAGTTGAGACCAGTAGGTAATTGTACAATGGAAAGAAATGGATTTAGTGATTTGTTTTTACTCTCCAAGTTATTAGATCTCCTCATCACTTTACTTCACTCGCTTGCTTACTCGTTCTGTCTGCCATCCATCTGTCAAACTGGGAATCTGCAGAAAACAAAAAAACATCTTTGCTCCTTTTAGGCAACAAAATTTGCATGCAACACAAATCTTGTCTCACCAAAGATGAGACAGGTGTCCTATAAATTCCTCCTCCAAAAGAGGTAAGTCATTTCTTGTTTCATATCGCCGCCCTACACCCCAGACAGTCAGGCTCTTTTTCTGCAAGACCATAGTTGACCTTCATTTCTGTTGCTCCGTTTACTGTCACAATTTTTCCCATTTTATGTTTAAAAATTATTCATATTTGATAGGATCATATATAAAAAGAAAAACTTTCAAGAAGCAAATACACAAAAAAATATAAAAATGAAAGCTCAATGAACACAATTTCCTAACCTCTAGGCATAAAATAACCCTAGACTGGTTGACATACCATTAGAATCATTGTTCCAATATTTAATAATCATTTTCTGTTTGTTTGAATGTAGATTTAAATTGTCAAGTACTCATAAACTTTAAAAGACATGATAAACAAAATTGGTGAGACTTGAAATTTCTATAATTTCCCTAGAAGCTTGGCATTCTAGAATAGCTTCCTATTTACTGATGTTATTGAATTTTTGAAATCATCCCCTTCTGCAAAAAATCTCTCCTGGAAAAATCCTCTCAAAAAAGTGTTATTCAGTTTATGAAATAGGATAGGTTTGTTTATACCAATTTTAAATTCAACAAGCAATCATTAGATATGAGAGCCAACTTTAAAAACTGCAGCCAGGGAATACTTATCACCATTTCACTCATATAACTAATTTCATCAATGCTATTATCCAGTAGATTTAGAAGGCATTTTATCTGAGTAAACAAGAAGAAAAATAATGAATATTTCCAGGAACATTTTAAAAATAAAACTGAAGATTAAATTGTAAAGAAGAGTATAAAAAGCATATTCAAGAGTATACATTAACAAATTCTATTATTGGCATTTTCAGTTATTTTCACAAAAAATTTTATTCTGTTTATAAGCTTACATGGAAGTTATTAAATCAAATAAAAGCATAATCAAAGACAATGTATAAGCAAAGCAAAATGAATTAACCAATAGAATGTTACCATATACAGGATTTACTGCTGATATATAAGGGGTTGGGAGACCCCATTGCATAGAACTGTGTAAAGAGTGCTTCCTATTGCTAACTCCTTAGACAAAATTCTCTATATTCATTGAAATGGTCTTCATATACATGCAGACAAGCAAGTAGATAGGAGTGGGCTCGGATTTATGGATAGATATAAGCTGACACAGGTATTACAAGAAGGTTTTTGTTAAAAAAGAAATTTTTTAAACACTGAATTTTTAACTTTCTTTTGAGGCATAGAACATGAGCAAAGTACAGATACCCAAACAATTGCTATTGTGAAGTTGTTAAATAACAGATTACAATATTTTAAGCAATTTTTCAGCCATAATCTTGGTATTGACTGGTCAACGGATGCAGAGGCCCCAGTATTACCTGGGATGATTTAAATATATACATATATTTTGTATTTTAGAGGCATTTGTGGTGTAATGGTTACTGTCACAGAAAATTGACTAGGCAACTCAAGTTCAAGTCCTGCACTAGCCTGTTTGCATATCATAGTGCTAATATTTTTGGGAAAGATATGAATCCAACTATTCTCTCTCCTGATATGGTAAATCAGAGAACAGATTGGGCTATTTAACCTTGGAATGGCAACTGGTCTTAGAGAAGGAAAATGGCATTTTCACCAGCTGTACTTGGCTTAAAAACTGACCTCGTGTTGCATTCTGCTCATGCTAAGAGGTAAAGTAAATATGTACGAGGTGCATACGATAAGTTTCCAGATTTTTTTCATATTGGCATTTAAAATGGTCGTAGACTCTTGAAAATTCACTATGTTATTGCTATACATCTTATGAGAAGACTGACTAATTTTTATGATTTTAGGTTCAAATGAACAGCTACAGCAGGATTTGGAATACACCCTACTAAAGCCTGATTATCACAGCTGGTGGATTTCAAAAATGCAATCTGACACTTTAGAAGAACGATATGCAATAAAATTCTGTCTTAAACTTGGAAAAAATGCTACAGAAACGTACGGAATGCTTCAGACTGTTTTTGGCGCATCTTGCATGAATCGAGCATCAGTTTTTGCGTGGCATAAGAGCTTCAAGGAAGTCAGGGAGTCTGTGAGGGATGATGAGAGGTGTGGGAGGAGTAAGGAAGTCAATACATCAGAGTTGATTTGCCAAAGGGTTAGGGTTACTATGTTGAGGTTTTAAGGGAGTTCAGGAAGAGATTCCATCAGAAGAGGTCAGCACTCTTCAAATCGGGTCAGTGGCATTTTCAGCAGGACAATGCACCAGTCCACAATTCCATCCTTGTTACAGACTATTTGACCAAGATGGGTATCAAGGCACTTCCTCACCCCCCTTATAGTCCAGACGTAGCTCCCTATGACTTTTGGTTATTCCCTAAGCTCAGAGGCTATCGTTATGAGACAATTGAGGAGATGAAAGAAGCTGTGATGAAGGTCATTGACACGCTCCCACAAGAGGACTTCCATGGGGTCTTCCAGAAGTTGTTGGAACGGTACAACAAGTACATTTCAGCCAGAGGAGATTACTTCGAAGGGGACTAGAGTTTCATGTGTGTACTATCAATAAAAGTGCCCATACGAAAAAAGCCTGGAAACTTATTGTATACATCTCGTATTTTAAGAATTTATTTTATTCTAAATCCTTGACTTTTCAATTTTGTGGGGCGGGTATTATATAGTCAGGGAATTTTTTTTTTTTAAATAATGTTTTCCTTTGGCATATTTATGCCATTGATGAATTATTATTGTTCTATGGCAATGAATGATTTGAGTCAATATTATCTGAGCTGTATATTTCTATACATAACATTTAATCTATGCTTACAATCCAATTTACTGCCAGAGTAAGGAAAGATTTTTTTGACATGAGAAATTTCCTTCACTTCTCCAGGATAATCAATGCTTTGACTGCATTCATCACAATCTAAAAATTGTCTTGAGTCATTATTCAATTTACTATCTGAATGCAAAAGTATTGGACAGTGATATTTCTTATGAGGTTTCTCTGCAGCCACTCTTACCTTTGTAACCACTTTTTCATTATTTACTTTTTGTTATTTATTCTAATTTTTGTTCTGATATTTTCCCCATCAATTGATTTCATACTTTTTTTTCATAATTCATTTTTACACTATGTTCAGCTTTACTGCTGGCTTTTCTTTTTTTTCTTTCTATTTTCACTATCTCTCTCTTTTTCTTATTTAATTAATTTTTTTTCTTTTCTTTTGTTAATTTTTTTATAATGAAAGACAATATTTCAATAAATTTCCTTTAAGTCCAAGCAAAAACAAAGCTCTGCTATTCAAAACACAATATCACTTGAATTTTTCCAGTATGAATGTATGTTTTTCTTTTCCTTCATTTCTTCAACAACAATGCATTTCATATGTTCAAAATACAACAGAAGATACATTGAAACTTGTACAAATGGCTGCCGTAAATAGTAATTTTTTATATTACAGTGCATAGGACTTGCAGATGGTGAAATGTCAACATGTATTAAAAATGATAAAAGCAGATATTTTTTACTATTTGAAAAGACAAGAGAAAGAATCTAAATATATAGAAATAGTAAAACAAACAAACAAAAAAAAACTCGATTTGCATATTATGTGTGTATTGATATATCTAATAATAAAAAGTGTAACTTGTTTTTGTTTCTTTGTCTGTAATTTCAGCAATTTACTAAAAGTAAGTGGATAGATTAGATTAAGATGTGAATCCTTCCCAATTTTAAACATTTGATCAAGAAATAAGCCGATGAATGACATATCCGCCATGCAAGCATTCTGCTGGTTGAACATCATGGTAAAATTAGATATTACTATGCACAAATATAAAGCTTGGTTTTACAGCATGTCAACCTTTTTGGTTTATTTAATGTTCAAGACAGTCTTTTCTTCAAGCAATAGTTTCAAGTTACTATCATTTGTTCATAGTTATTGCTACAAATAACTATTTTTAATACTAATCCCTTATGCCTAATTTTATATTATATTTCTTTTTAATAACCATTTTTGCTTATAGAAAAACCATATAACTAAGACAAATAATTTGCACACTGTTTCAATGGTTTGTGGTATTTCAAACATGAAGTGGTTTCAAGTAACTAATAATAATCCTTTATAAACAATTAGAGGTTCAAGTAACTATTTGTCATACCAATAATTTATATACAATAATATGGTATCTTGTAATTAATAATAATCATTTGTAAACAATTACAGTTTCAATTACCTATTCTTCATACAAATAATCAATGCATGGCTATTGGGTTTCAGGTATTTCCTATCTGATAATAATTATTATCAAATACATTTATTTGACCCATAAATTGGACTTCAGCGGGTAGTACTACTTTTCCTGGTGAACCTCAGAGTAAAAGGGCAATGAAGAAGTAACTCTACATTCCTTTGAGCTATGGAATTGAAGTCTCACAATGCAATGCAGTTTCATGTCTTACACAGAAAATAACTGATATCAAAAAATATTGAGTGCACAGGTACTATGATGATCCCTTGCAGAGACCTGGAGAGTGGCACTTCTACCCCAGCTCAAATATTCTGAACCATATCAATCCAAGCATGAATATTTACATTATTTTATAGTCATAATATGCTATTGTATATATATATATATATATATATATATATATATATATTATAAGAAAACAAAATAAAAATTTTGTTACTTCAAATTCTTTTTGGATCACACAATTGTTAGAAATTATGATAAAATGTAACTTAACCAAATCTATAATGGGAAGAATTTGTCAAATGGCATTATGATTGTTCACATGATACTCACATAAAAAAAAAGAAAAGAAATTATAATCTATTGATTTTAGAAATCTATGCATTCCAGATACAGGAAAATAAACAATGAAATCAATTAAGTGGTAAATGACTCTGAAGAAATTTGTCAATGTGTCTGCACTTAGAAATCTTTTTTTTTTTTTTTGTTTTGCAATTTAATAATCTTACCATATTCCAGAATACACAACACTTCATTGAGACATAATTATAAACTCCCTTATATAAACTTGGGCTTTTTTCATAATATCCAATTTTATTATTGGTCATTAAGATATTTTGTCTTTAATCAGACATATATGTTATGGCAAATATATATATTTATATATATATTTATATAAACATTTGTTTTGGCTTCTTTATTTGATTGAATATCAACCATCTTGGTTTAATAATGCCCAAAGCAATCCTTGCAAAAGAACAGTAGTGCCTTTACTTAACCCATTGCTGGAAGGATAAGGGGTTTCTTGTCTTTCCTACAAGTTTTTTTCAAAAAGTGAATGCAGTCGCATGACTTGATTTTGAACTTGCTTTCTCTGATTTTGCAATCCAGTATGTTATCCACTATACCACAGAGAACCCCCTTATATATACAACAATGTCTTGTAAACATTTTTTTAAATGACAATGTTCAAAGTTGAAGTGTAAACCTTATCTCAACTATTTCCTAAAATGTTTTTCAAAATTTCTCAAATTTTCTATTTCTCAAGACATTAATGCTTTGCATTTCATGCCTTTTTAATTTGATTTTGAATAAAAAAAAAGAATAAAAAAGTACTTCAATGAAAAGTGGTTCTTTTTCGGCTTTTAATGATTACAATGAATTTAATAAACTAATTGTAAGACCTGTGACAGAATGAGGCATTGTAATACATCTGTTGTGGTTTTTGTGTCTCATACATAGAGATATGAATAAACTTGAGA